>CAMRHE010000048.1:8317500-8739785 GCA_947044405.1 Leptodactylus fallax | reverse complement strand
TGAATGTTCTCTTATTTCTGTATGCAGAATATTTAGCTGTTAGTTCATTAACCTTAACCCCTTAACCCTAAATCATGTACATGTATGTGATTGGGTGTGAAGAGTTATATGGAAAGCTGAGCTTTCTCCATACAGGGCAGATGTCGGCTGAGTAACACAGCCAGGACCCGCCGCTAACAGCAGCGATTGGTGCCTGCACCGATCGCAGCTGTTAACCCTTTAGACGCAGCGATCAAACGCGACCACGGCATCTAAACTGCGCAGGCGCAAACGGCGCCTCCATTTTTCACTGATCGCCGCCCTCCTAAACGTCATCGGAGAGCGGCTATTGGTTGCCATGACAGCCGGGAGCCTATTGAAGGATCCCAGGCTTGTCATTGCATTAGATCTACCGTACACTGCCAGAGGCAGCGTGTAATAGAGAGGTAGTCAATTTGCTATTCACTGCGATACAGTAGTATCGCAGTGAATAGTATGAGCAATCAGACCCCCTAGGTTTTAGTATGCTCGTGTAGCAGACCACCGGAAAATGGCTGCCCGGGCATGTGCAGTCTGATGCCTGCGAAAGGCAGAAGTTCCGGCAAAGAGGAGTAGGGGAGTGAACATAATCAGCTAAGGGGCGGTGGAGTTATGACGCGGAGGGTGCTCGGAGCACTGGGGGAACGCCCCCGGTGCTCCGTGATCCTAATTTGCATAACAGAAGAAACTGATTTTATCAGAAACGGTGGGGAGAAGCTTAGAATGAAAGGTAGGAGTAGAATTGCCCTTTTAAATGCTATTCCAATATACCATTAGTTAAAAATGTGTTTTTCTAATGATAGACTCCCTTTAAGTGTTTGTCTATTGTGCCTCTGGGTTGTGTTGGTATGTCCTATCCTTTATGTTCTATGTTCTATTTCATGTACAGGTACAGCTCAATAAATTAGAATATTTTTGAAACGTTCATTCATTTCAGTGATTCAGTAATTCAATTCATAATCAGCAGTCTTCCATGATTGTGTGTCCTACTGAACCAGACTGAGGGACCATTTAAAGGCTTAGGAAACCTTGGCAGGGGACACACTGAATTTACAATACTGAACTTTTTTACAATATTCAAATTTTCTTAGATTTTGGTTTTCATTACCTGTAATCCATAATCAACATTTACAGAAATAAAACACCTTGAAATAGAATACTCTGTGTGTAAAGAATCTAGAAAATATAGGTCACTTTTTTAATTTAATTACTGAAAGAAATAAACGTTTCAAAGATATTCTAATTTATTAAGATGCACCTGTATATACACTGTTTTCACCTTTCCTATTTTTTTCCCCCAGTGTCTCAAACTCTTAGTAAAAACAAAATCCAAATCACACAGCCCAACTCATATGTTTTTTGAGTATGAATAAGCACTGTCTTCCTGAGACTTCTGATGCACGGAGAAACCTTGCCGATAGAGGTGGAAAGATTACTTGAAAACTGTGTAGCGTCCAGCAAACAATTAAGCTCAGGTCTTGTATAAAACGTAACTTTGAATGAAGGAGCATCACAAAAATAGATAAAAAACACGGAGAGATTCTCCCATGTTTAAGCCTAGGCTATGACTAAGGGGACTGTTCCCCGAAACGCGTAAGCTAAACACCCCTTTTTTGTTTAAACATGGGAGAATCTCTTCCATGTTTTTTATCTATTTTTGTGATGTTCCTTCATTAAAAGTTATGTTTTATACAAGACCTGAGCTTAATTGTTTGCTGGACGCTACACAGTTTTCAAGTTTCAAACTCTTACCCTTGGGTCAGCCCTTGCCGATCACAAGCCACTGGGCGGGGTTGTAGGAGACCAAGGTCTTCAGGGTGTCCCTTCAGACTCAGTCTGGTGCCAGTCTAGTGTGTGGACAGTTGGTTTTCCTTCTTTGTGCAGAGGTACTCATAGTTCCTGGACTGGATCAAAACGGCTACCCATACAGCCTTTAGGAGCATTAGTCTTTGCCCCAGGCTCATCTAGAGACAGCCCTGACAAGGGAGTATCGCTGTCTGGATTATTGGACATTTTATATTCCATGCCAGGAGGAGCAGTAGAGGACCCTGACAAGAGGAACGTTTTCTGGCCTAAACTGAAGGTAACCAGGTCCCTGTCAGGACTCCCTGTGACACCACTATTCCCAGCATCCTCATCTGGATGTGGCACGAGAGGAGGAGTAGTTGGAGATTTTTGCTATAGAGCCTGTACCTTCCCTGGGCACACTCCTATAACCAAGGCTGGGGGGATTGGACACTGAGCTACTACTACCCCCATTTGGAAGCTGCCGTTTACATCTGTTCCAGTTGCTGTAATAAAGCTGTTACACTGTTCACTTGCACTGCTGGCATCTTGAGTCGAGCTTGCCTTACCATCAGGGCCCTTCCGAACAACATCACACTGGCTCAGAAAGGAGAGGTCCCCTCTCCAACTGGTCCTGCAGCACTACCCTCAACGGTGTCCGCCCCAGGTGCGGGTCTGGAGTGCTTGGTTGAGTGTGCCCATACTAGCAGGTGGCACATCATCCGCCACTACTACTCCCATCCTCCGGTCTCCTCCATCTGGGTTGCAGCACATACACACTTGAGAGAATTTACTATAGTGGCTGCATCTGAATTGCAGGACAAATCTACTTTTAGAACATTTTTCTAAATAGCTAGATAAGGGGGTATGACTTAGATGAAAAATGCTATGGTTTGGGATTTAACAATATGCACCCCAATTGCACCAAAGTTTGGACATAAACTTCAAGATAAGCAAACCCAGATGCAGATAAGAGTAGAAATTATGCCACCAAGGACAGCAGGACAGCACCCAAAACCTGGGACAGTCCCGTTATATATCATATGCTTGATGGGGTCCCTGGCTGCCATAGGGTTCAGTGCAAGTTCACTGTTTGCCCTGTAATTAAAGTAGCCCTGCTAGAAACAACAGTTAATCTTAAACAGCCATTATGGTCTTAGAGTGGTCTCATGGCCACCTTACCTGCGTGTGTCCCATGGAGTTGCACAGAATGCCAGACTGTAAGAGGAGAGGGCTTCAAGCTCATCCCTCATCTTTAACTTTAAGATGTGGAATACATTTACACACTGATACTACTAGGTGCAATGGAACTTGACTGGGTTCCATCTATTTATGATGTCATCAGTCAATGCTGTTCCAACTCCACCTCTTTTGCAAGAGGTGCAAAAAAAATTTGATTTTTTTTTTTTATATGCCGTCTACACCAGTAAATTGGTGTACAAGGCATAATAAGTATGCCCCATCACGTGTACAGCTCTCCACTTTTGATACACATTTTTGTACAATGCCCAGGGTCAAGCAGGGCAGTTGCAGTGTAGAAGATAGGCCCAAGATGGTGGCCTTTTTCCTCTCGCTCTGTCACAATCTGGTCACAGTAGTGGCTGTGTCTTTAACTGCTGAACCTCCCAAAAGCCCTGGGGCAGTGCAGTGTTGAGATGGTGTAGATAGTCAGTAGTGGAGGTCTTCACATGTCAAACACAGGACAAAAATCCATATCAAGTTGGTGGGGGTCTGACTCCTGTACCCCTGTCAGTCAGCTGTTTGAAGGGTTGGCACTGCACAGGTTCTACTATGTAAAAAGCAAACATGCAGGCAATGGAGACAGCACTCATATATACATACAAATGTTATGACCCATTCAAACAGATAGTCGAGGGTATGCAGCATCCCAGAGGGCTACTTCTTTAACCCTTTCCCGACATCTGCCGTAATAGTATGGCAGATGCCGGTTGTTTAAAGATGGCGGCCGCTCGGTAGTCGTGCGGTCGCCAAAGCCGCCGGGTCTCTGCTGTTTTATACAGCAAAGACCTGGCACTAATGCCCATGATCAGTGTCCGCATTTATCTCGGGCATTAACCCCTCTGGCACCTCGGTCAAAGGTGACCGAGGCGCGATTTTACCGGTGGCGCGGGTGCCGTCATTTTGCCGGGGATTGCCAGCACCCGGAGCAAGATCCGGGGTCGGCGTCCCATTGCTGCGACAGCCGGGAGCCTTGTGAAGGCTCCCAGGCCTGTCTTTCATTAACTTCTATTGCAGGCTATGCTATGTAGCCTGCAATAGAAGCACCGTTTTTGCTTGCAATGCATTGCAATGCATTAGCGCTGCCGATTTGGAGAATTTTCTTCTTTCTTCTTTATGCAAATTAGTCTCTTGAAAGCACAGGGGGCGTTCCCCCTGTGCTCATGTCACACGTTCTTCTGAAGATCCAGCGCCGCCTCTCTCTTCTTCTTCTCGTCAGCGCAAGAACACCCCCTGTGCTTACTGAAGACTAATTTGCATAATTTCTATAATTCTGCCCTTCACCTAGCCAAACAAGCCTATTTCACCACTCTCATCTCTTCTCTCTCCTGTAACCCTAAAAGGCTATTTGAAACTTTTCATTCCTTACTTACCCCTAAGGTGCAGATGCCATTCACAGACCTTAGCGCAGATGACCTGCCCTCTTATTTCCATGATAAAATTGATAAGATCCGTCAGGAAATAACTGCCCAATCCCCAGGTGGCATTGACCCCCTCACCAGCTGCACTTCAGACTGTTCATTCTCATCTTTTGAACCTGTTACAAAGGAGGAAGTATCTCAGCTACTTTCCTCTTCTCGCCCTACGACCTGCAGTAGTGACCCTTTCCCCTCACACCTTCTCCAGTCGCCTGCCGTCACAACTTACCTTACTAAAATATTTCACCTCTCTCTCTCTTCTGGAATTTTCCCATCCTCTTTCAAACATGCTGTCATAACCCCACTACTGAAGAAATCCTCCCTTGACCCGTCCTGTGCTGCTAACTATCAACCTGTCTCTAACCTTCCTTTTATCTCCAAGATCTTGGAACGCTTGGTCTATTCTCGTTTAATCCGCTATCTTTCTGCTAACTCTCTTCTTGACCCCTTACAATCTGGCTTCCGCACTCTGCACTCTACTGAAACAGCCCTCACAAAAGTCTCCTATACTGTCCTATGCGTAGTAGCACTGCCCACCAGCATTCATTAAAAGTTCTGTGCCTGGAAAGTTCCAGAGAGTCCTTGCAAGTGAGAGACTGTGTATTGCCTGCAAGCAGAGCCACTGTATACTGCTGAAGGATGTCACGTCCGCCATCAGTTCTGGGTATTAACCACGACCCTGATGCTTGGATTTGGGGAGAAGATTTGGAGCCCCTGTTACACCTGCTGCTGTCCCGCCACCTGTTGTCGCGTCCCGCAGGCCTACTACACTGGCCAGGCGCCAACAGTTAAAACCGGTGATGTCGCAGCAGTAAATACAGTCCGGTAACGGCTATCAGACCTCTGGCATGCAATAAAGTGGTTTAACTTTGCAAACAGTTGCAACAGTCCACAGTCTTTGCAAATAATCCAGGGAGATAGCGACAAACAGCTCCGGGCACACACACAGAGTCCTCAGTATAAATCCACAGGGATAAGTCTCTCACACAGCCAATAAAGGTTTTCAGCTCACCCGTTGTAGATGTTACTTTTAGGATCTTGACACCATAGTCTGTGATGGTATAAGGACACGGGAGTCTTGATCCTGCCGACTACGCCAAAAACGACTTGCCGCAACCCAGATGGAGGAGACCGGAGGATGGGAGTAGTAGTGGCGGATGCTGTGCCACCTAGCAGGCTGAGCACGCTCACCAACCACTCCAGTCCCACTCCTAGGCCAGACAAAGTCGAGGGGGGTCCTGCAGCACTACCGGATGGTGGTGGTAGTAGTTCTTTCCCCCGGGGCACTTCCAGTTGAAGAGGGGACCTCTTCTCTCTGAGCCGGTGTGGTGTTCTTCGGAAGGGCCCTGATGGTGAAGCAGGCACGACTCAGGATTCAGCGGTGCAGGTAAACCAAACAGCCTTTATTTGGCAACAGAAATCTCAAGGCAATAGCAGCTTCCAGATGGGGGTAGTAATACAGTGTCCAATCCGCAGCCTTGGTTCTAGGAGGCCTGACAACGTACTGGTTACCTGAAGACTAGGCCCGAAGTAATCCTCCTGAAGGCTGTGATGGCTAATCTTGGCCTCAGCGCAGCTTGTGGGGGCAGGAAACCTCTGCACACCCTTACTGTTCCACTGCTCACACTAGACTGACTGCAAACAGACCAAGGGTTACTGTGGAGACCGAGTCTCCGACAACCCCGCTCAGTGGCCTGTGATAGGCCAGGGCTAAACCAAGGCTAGGTTTGAACACTGCAGGGGAGTAATAATAGGGAAAGCTGCAAACAGTCACACTTAACACAGAAGAAGGAACATACCAACAAAGCCCAGAGGCACAGGGACAAACACATAAAAGCAGTAGCACTCTGGGATGGTGCAGTAGCTGCGGTGCTAGCTACCACCGGGAGTCCGGCTGGAGCCCTTGTTACACCTGCTGCTGTCTCTACACCTGTTGTCGTGCCCGCAGCCCTACTACACTAGCCAGGCGCCATCAGTTAAAAGTGGAGGAAGAAAAGGCGTTTTCCGTACTGTATAGACGGGCTGGTCTAGAACCACCTGTAGGGGGCGAAGTGCCTTACCGGAGGAGAGGTACATTTATGGACTTTGACCGATATAACGACTGTGGGTTAATTGCAGGAGGATTCTAAACGCCTCAACGTGTTTGTCAACAGTAGGTCGGTGAAAAAGCCTGGGCTGCTGGAAAACCTGCATAATTTGCAGCCAGGTGAGAGAGCCGAGTTTACTCTCAAAGTCAGCCCTAAGGGATTCTAGGAAGCTGACGTTGACCGAGCCCCTATTTTACCGCCCCCACAAGAGGTCTGGGAAGACTCTGCCACAGCCACACCTGGCCTACGGACCACTTCCCTCCGGGGCTGCACCCACGGCACCTGTGTCACCGCCAAGCCCGGCTCCTACTACATCACTACCTGCTGTCCTGAGCACTATCATCATCTCAGGGGGTGACCACATCTCTGTTGGAGGTCACTCTGCAACACCAACAGCTGCACAGCAAGTTGAACCACCGGTGTACAAGATCAGCATGAACCCGGCCAGCGGCCACCGTCACCACGTTCTACTGGGCCATAGAGAAAAAGAAGGCCCTGGAGATGCAATTTCTATCCGGCTTTCTAGAGCCTGCAACGTCGCCATCCACTCCAGCTTCGCCTCCCAAGACATCGGGACCACCACCTGCAGAGGCTAAGACATGAGGAGGCTGCCACCAGTAAGTTTTGTGCACCCCTACACCTACTGGGGAGATAAAGTTTGTGTCCTCCAGCCCTGCTGGCTGGAGTGATCTTCTAAGTTTTGTGCCCTCCAGGGTGGGTCCCTGGAGTGATTCCCTTGAACTCCTACCATTGTACATACAGGTAAATCACAATAAATCAGAATATCTTTGAAACGTTTATTTCTTTCAGTAATTAAATTAAAAAAGGGACCTCCTATATTTTCTAGATTCTTTACAAACACAGTATTCTATTTCAAGTGTTTTATTTCTGTAAATGTTGATTATGGATTACAGGTAATGAAAACCAAAATCTAAGAAAATTTGAATATTGTAAAAAAGTTCAGTATTGTAAATTCAGTGTGTCCCCTGCCAAGGTTTCCTAAGCCTTTAAATGGTCCCTCAGTCTGGTTCAGTAGGACACACAATCATGGAAGACTGCTGATTATGAATTGAATTACTGAATCACTGAAATGAATGAACGTTTCAAAAATATTCTAATTTATTGAGATGCTCCTGTAGCCACCATATTGTTGCCCCTTTCATTAGTGCCGAACTTTTGGGACACTACCCTAGTTACCCCAGTGCAAACTTGTGGACACTGCCCCAGTTCATCCTGTTGCATTCTGTCCCCTTGCTCCAGGAAAGACACCCCTGGAGCCATTAGCAAAGGGGGACATGACTTTGGGATGGGGAAACCAATAACTCCTGCAGTTTCTTCTTTGTGCAGTAGTTGTGTAGATTTATACAGGCTGGTTCAGCTTTAACTCCTTCACTGCTAGGGGTCTCCAGAAATTTTGCACCTCTGGTAGCCAGAGCAATTTTCACAGTTTTGAGATGGACAAATCAAACCTAAATTGCAATATTAAAAAATCATCCAACCTCCCCATACCTATATATTTTCTTAAAGTAGAGACCTGCAGCATTGTCAGAATGCCAATTGATACTGTATGCGAACAAGCACCTTAATGCAATTTTGATTTAAAGTGAATGTTTTATAAAAAAAAAATGCAAATAAATGTATATTAGTTGCTAAAAGTGGAAAGCAAACAAAAAGTTATATGCACCAAACCTCCTAAAAATAAGAGATCAACATGTGCAGAGTTCATTCATATCACTAAGGCCTACACCTGTATGCACATGTCTTCAGAAAATCGCTAGAACTGGAAGGAACAAAAATCTACTTTGAAGTTGGAAATGTTAAAAAAGTATCATCCTATAAAATGTAGTGATTACACACCGTGGAAAGCAAGTACACCACTAAACCCTATTATTTTTTGAAAGTTAGACAACCTGAAGATTATATGTGTCTCAATTGGATATCAATAGCCACATCTACCTTCATGTAACTTTGTGACAAACACAAATAATTTTTTGAAAAAATGCACTAAAACATATATTTGCACTTAAAACTCCTATTCAATCTTACATTCACACACAAAATACATTTAAAATAAAAGATCAAGGTGTACACAATTTATATATACCACAAACATCAACTACAACAAGAGCTCGTACTCTCAAAAATGCTGATACAGAAGACAAGCAAGATTTTGCTGTTATTCACTAATATGTTAAAAATCTATACTACACCTAGCAAACTGTGACTGTAATACCAAAATCTTTTTTGAGATTGCACAGCATACCGTATATAAAAACACAATTTAATATTTCATATATACAACCACCTTCATGCAACTTTGCAGCAAACAGAGATTGTAAGCAAAAATTGCACAAAAATTCAAATTTGCATGCTTAAGCAGTCCCTTTCTGCAAATGTACTTTCCAAAAAACTGCAATATGTGAGGAATTCATACATACCACACACATATATATATATTTACAGGTGCAGGTGTTAAAGAAACGCCAAAATCGCAGAAATGCACCAACCAATTTTGTGCATGCAAATTAAATAGGAGTTTACATAAAAATATAATTTTCTATTCCCCTAAAAAAATTGTAGCAATTTATACGTTCATCTCTAGTGATAATCGTTATTGCTATTATTTTAGCGTGCAACGGATATCGCTAGACGTGTATGGACAGGACAGGGATTGGGTGAAATGTAAACTTTATTGATGACTTTGTGCATGTGTTGTGTAAGTGTTTGGTGCAACTCTTTTGGTACTGCGACCTGGACAATGGTAAACATCTGGGTCACAGCGCCAATAAACTTCCTGGTTATGTTCAGAGGGGTGTTATATAAGAATTCCCCTCTATGTGACAATCAGAGAGCAAAAGTATAGTAGGCTCTCTGATTGATAGACTGCATGGACATAAACGTTTATTTTCCCCACTCACGGGGACTGCAGAACTACTTGTACCTGAAAGAACAACACCATACTCCTTTGTGTGGTTTTTCTCTTTGTATATGTGGCCGAAGTAGTGTGATAACCACTGTATTAGGGTGTCAATTTAATTTACCTCTTGATATATCAATGAGGACATCAAAATCTGTCACAGTCACTAGTGATATCTCCCATATATCAATGACAGATATATCCACCAGTAATTTGAACAAGAGGTAAGTATAATGTACACCCCAAATATATACAACCTATCCACTTATAATTAAATATCGGCTTGATAATAATAGTGATGGATCCTATATTATGCCAATCCAAACAAAATGCACATGATCTCTATTACTCTTGCTACTATATCAGGTAACTAAAGGCTAAAGAGTACTATAGTACAGTGTCCAGGGATCAACCATAAAGACAAACTAGTCTAGTAGTGCATTGGTGGTGGTGTGGTCAAGTTTACAGATTGCCACATTCCAATCCATCCATAGCTACATAAAGCTAGCGATATTTAAAATCGGATGAATGAAAATTTGGTGGAAAGAGACATTTGTACCGAGGATTTCTTAGATGATTTTTCTACACATTCCTCTCAGTTGCCTACTGATAGGTCCAAAGTTGTGTTCATCATTGTCCTGCTAATAGACGATGCACAAGCATGGGCATCACCCTATTTAGAACAGAATCATGCCATATTGGATGATTTGGAGGACTTTCTTGCAGCAATGAACCTAGTATTTGATGACCCCAACAGTTGCACCACTGCTGAGGGGGCCTTGCGTGATCTTCGCCAGGGAAGATGCTCTGTTGCAGAGTATGCTGCAGAGTTTCTGCGCTGGGCTTCTGATGTTTCCTGGAACACCTCTGCACTAAAATGGCAATTCTATGGAGGACTTTCTGAATAAGTTAAAGATGAACTTGTTAAAATAGAACTTCCAGCTGATCTTGAGGAGTATCTACATTTATGCATCCGTATTGACCAAAGACTCCTGGAAAGGAAGCGAGAAAGATGGGGCTATTATGATCTGGGCACCTTCTCCCATTTACCAGAGGGTTGTTTTCTCCCAAAGTTGCAGACATCTTCTTTAACAAGATCGGCTCCAGAACCTATGCAAGTGGATGCTATCCGGGGACCAATTTCGACTGCTGAAAAACGTCATCGCCTTGCTGAAAAACTATGTCTTTATTGTGGTTAACCTGGACATTATGTTCTTGACTGCCCTAATAAACCTCAATGGGCAGTTGCTGCAACTGAAATTAGATCGAATTCGGAGTCTTATCCTCACTGTGCTTCGCTTAGTCTGGTGACACAGCCTCTGTTTTCCACCACACCATGTCCTGATAATATGATTTCTAACCAACCTCATTTCACCTTACCAGTTCAGCTTCTGACAAGTTGTCTACTACAGCAATGTTGGATTTCGGTGCAGCTGGAAATTTTATGGACATTAAGTTTGCTTTTGATAATTATATAGAGCACAGTCCAAGATCTTCACCAGTTGAATTAGTGACTGTTGATGGGTCACCTTTAAATTCTGGTCCTGTAACTCATGAAACAACCGAACTGGAAGTATTGATTGATCATGGTCATCAGAAGAGGATTTGTTTCCAGTTAATCTCTTCACGAAAATTTCCAGTAATTTTGGGTATACCATGGCTCAGCGTCCATAATCCTTCAGTAGACTGGAAGTCAGGATATGATACTTTTACTTCTGAATATTGTCAACAAAATTGTCAACTGAAGCTGTCAATTCCCTCCCAGGTGGGAGCTACTGAAAGACCTATCGCTAACTCTGTAGAATTACCTGAACCATATGAGGAATTTAAAGATGTGTGTGACAAAAGGAATGCTGATCAGCTACCTCCTCATCGCTCTTATGATTGTCCTATTGAACTTTTACCAGGTGCATCCATACCTTATGGACGCACCTATCCACTTGCAGAGATGGAACTGAAATTCCTAGATGAGTACATCAAAGAAAATCTGGCAAAAGGATTTATACGGCATTCCACTTCTCCAGCAGGAGCACCTACAGGTGCATCTCAATAAATTAGAATATTTTTGAAACGTTCATTCATTTCAGTAATTCAGTAATTCAATTCATAATCAGCAGTCTTCCATGATTGTGTGTCCTACTGAACCAGACTGAGGGACCATTTAAAGGCTTAGGAAACCTTGGCAGGGGACACACTGAATTTACAATACTGAACTTTTTTACAATATTCAAATTTTCTTAGATTTTGGTTTTCATTACCTGTAATCCATAATCAACATTTACAGAAATAAAACACTTGAAATAGAACACTCTGTGTGTAAAGAATCTAGAAAATATAGGAGGTCACTTTTTTAATTTAATTACTGAAAGAAAGAAATGTTTCAAAGATATTCTACTTCATTGAGATGCACCTGTTTCCCTTACGTCCTACAGCAGCACAATATGGGGTATTTCTGCCCCTGTGTGTTGACAGGACAGGCAGAATTTTTAATTAGCATAATTTATGCATGACTATTGTACCCTATAAGAGGACAAAAGGGACCTCCCCCGCTTGTGTTTTTTTCTGTCCTGTGTGCTGGGACAGGTGGAAGGAGGTGTTTTGTCCTCCCATATTTTGTTTTTTCCCCTAAGTTTGTTAATTTCCTTTGGGGAGTCATCTTTACACCTCTCTTCTCTTCTTTCTTCCACTGGACGCTTTTTATTTAGGCAGTTTTGTGTTAGCCAAGCTTTCAACCTTTGCTCTGAATAGGTTGATTTCAGTAGAACATGAAACGGTAGTTGCATGCTGCATGTTCACAGACCTGTAATGCAGGCCACTTGTGCGGTCTTGATGTGGAGCATTGCCGTTTAAATTACCTTTTTTGTGCCTAGCCAAGCTTTCAACCTTCGCCTGGAGGTTGATTCAGTAGTACATGCAGCGGTAGTTGCATGCTGCATGTTCAAAGACCTGTGTGCAGGCCACTGTCGGCCTGATGTGGTGCATACCGTTTCACTTATCTTACAGCTCCACGGCCGCCGAGGCGTCGGTCCTTTGTTCCTCCGGACTTGTTGTGTCCGGTTCCGGGGCGATTCTCGGCGGCTGCGGCTGTTTTCCTCCTTTTGGTTTATTTATGGCCTCTTTCTGGCCGGTCTGTTTTTTGCTATTCTGTGTCGGTTCGGTTGCTTGCGGGGGGGGGTAGGGTTTTTGTGTGCCTCTGCTCTTCCTCCGCCCCTCCTATGGCCTTCTCTCTGCGGAGTGGCTTGTCTCTTGTGAGGGGCCTCGCCTCCCTTGTTCTGCTCTTGCTGCTGCGCCGGGGCTTGTGGTTCCTGTGCCTTGCGCCTGTCTGGTTCAGTCCTGCGGAGTTTGAAAAAAAAAAAGCGGCTGTTTGTGTGCATTGGGACACACTGTAGGCATGAAATTGCTTGCTTCCGTCAGTGCATGGATCCCCCTCTGAAGTATTATCTATACGAGACATTGTTGTATGTGTCAAGGATTCCAGAGTCTGGACTCCATTTCTCAGACTTTGGAAAAGTCCCGATCTGAGAAACATACTCTTTCACTAGTTGCTAAGAGGACTTCCAAATGATTGATGAGATGCTTTCATCGGATGAAGATACCTTGGAGAATTCCAGCAGACCTCTCTTTCCTCTAGAGAAGATAAATAGGCTGCTAAAGTCCCTGGGGGACCGAGATGTTGAAGGGGAAGCCTCCACTTCCACCAGTAGGGGGCCTAGGGCCTTCCAAGTGGTTGTAACACTGATAAACTCATGCTATTGGAGTGGAAAAATCCTGAAAGAGCCACTATTTTATCTGGATGTTAAGGCC
Organism: Leptodactylus fallax; assembly: GCA_947044405.1. Classification (NCBI taxonomy): domain Eukaryota; kingdom Metazoa; phylum Chordata; class Amphibia; order Anura; family Leptodactylidae; genus Leptodactylus; species Leptodactylus fallax. The sequence goes on along the minus strand of CAMRHE010000048.1, from coordinate 8,726,517 downwards.
TTATTTCCTATTGTGGAATCCCAGCTGGACCGATGGGGTCCCCCACCTAAAGTGGATATGACAGTAGCCAAATTGTCCCGCCGTACGGTGGTCCCGGCGGATAATGGCTTCAACTTCCAGGACCCTATGGATAGGCGCATGGAGGGCACCCTCAGAAAGGCTCATTCTGTGGCCTCTGCTCAGACCTCGGTGGCCATTGCCTCTAATGAGGTATCAAACAAGTTGCACTTTGATCTAGCCTAGCTAGAGAGGGACATCGACTTTGGAGTCTCCAGAGATTACCTCTTATCATTCTTGAGTTCAGTCTCCTTGTCTGCAGATTACCTATCCGAGGCCTCCCAGCATCAGCCTCAGTCTAGACCTCAATTCTAGAGGTATCCTAGGGTTTCTGGACGGAAGTTCCCCAAAGAAGGTGACAAGAAGAAGCCTATCTTCTGACACCAGCTGTTTTCTTCCTGTGGCAGAGACTCCAGTTGGGAACGACTCTCCCAATTTTTCACCTTCTGGCAGGTCTTGCAAATAGTACAGCAGGATATGCGATCGATTTTCTTCATCCGCTCAAGTCTGATTTATTATGACCCACTCCCTTCCTGCAGCTCGGCAGGTTATACTGGTAAATTCCATTCGCGATTATATTTACAAGGGAAGCTTGAAAGAGGTTTCCCTCTGAAGAAGGATTCAGTGTTTACTCCCCAGTTTTTTCTGGTGCTAAAATCATCAGGCGACTGGAGGATGGTTATAGATCTAAGATATCTGAATCTCTTCATAAGGATAAATCATTTTGGAATGGAGACCGTGAAATCCGTCACATCCTTTCTACAGCAGGGCAAGGTCCTTGTCACCCTAGACCTAAAGGATGCCTATCTAAACATTCCAGTTTAATCTCTGCACAGAAGGTATCTCAGAATGGCTGTCTCAGTTTCCAGCCACAGGAAGCATCTTCAGTATGCAGCTCTACCTTTCGGCATCCCCTTAGCTCCCCACACCTTCACCAAGGTGGTGACTCCAGTAGCAGCCGCACTCAGACTTCAAGATCTATTCATAGTGCCATACTTAGACGACTGGCTAATAAAGTCAAAATCCATCCTGCTCCAGCATTTGCAGATAGCCGTGTCCTTTCTTCAACACCTAGGTTGGCTAATAAATTGGGAAAAGTCAGAGGTGATTCCCTCTACTCAGAGAAAGTCCTGGGGTTTCTCCTGGACTCAGTCTGTATGAAAATTTCCTTAACTCCTGCAAGGAAAGAAAGGTTAACCACAGCGGTCCGGTATCTTCTCAGAACACACTTGGTGTCTATCAGGACAACTATGAGAGTACTTGGCCTAATGTCATCCTCAGCCATGGCAGTCCTTTGGGCTTCATGGCATATGTGTCCTCTTCAGATGGAAGCTCTAAAGGCCTGGAATCATACTCCTCTCGCTCTCGACAAGAGGATCAGACTTTCCCCACTACCCGTCTTTCCCTCAGATGGTGGATACAGACTGAAAGACGGGATGTCCACGGTCCAATCTCGTTGGACCCTGTTGATTACCAATACATCCCTCTCGGGATGAGGAGCCCACCTGTACGAGAAGACCTTACAAGGAGTCTGGAGCAGGGTATAAAAGAGGACATTGTCCAACTGGAAGGAGCTCAAAGCAGTTTACCTGGCGCTACTTCATTTCTCTCCTCTCCTCAGAGGAAGAGCGCTCAGGATCCGGTCTGACAGTATGACAACCGTAATGTACCTGAACAAACAGGGAGGCACCAGATCGCTATCTCTCTTCAGGGAGACAGGTCTGACTTTTACCTGGGCAGAGGAAATTCTAACCCATTTATCTGCGGTTCACATCAGGGGCTCCTTGAACATAGTAGCAGACCAGTTGAGTCAGGGTCTCTCCAGATCAGGAGAATGGTTTCTCAATCCAGAGATCTTCCATCAGATTACCCTGAAGTGGGGTCTTCCAGAAGTAGACCTTATGATGACCAGACTCAACGCCAAGGTGGAGACGTTCTGCTCACTGTATCAGGAGGACTATCCCTTGGCAGTGGATGCCCTGTCCATCCCTTGGAGGTCCAGGCTGGCATACATCTTCCCTCCACTTTCCATGATACCAAGGGTATTCATGAAAGTCTGACAGGACCAAGTCTCTGCGATAGCCATTTTTACCATTCTGGCCAAAAAGAGCTTGGTTTTCCCAGCTCATGTGCATGAGTCGAGGGATCTATTGGAGGCTTCCCCCCACCCAGAAGCTGGTTTCCCAAGGAATTCAGAAGTACCAGGATCTGAGGAGATTCAACCTGACAGCCTGGAGGTTGACCAGCCCTTATGGAGATCCAGAGGGCTGTCAGAAGCCGCCTTGAAGACTCTTTCCTGCGTCAGAGCAGAGTTTACCAATAAGAGCTACCTAAGGATAGGTAATATCTTCAAGGAATGGTGCTCCAAAAAGGAAGTTAACAGGTCGAATCCTACAATGGGAGAGATTCTAAAACTTTCTTCAGGACGGCTTGGATAAGGGCCTTTCCCCTGCCACACTCAAGGTTCAGGTTTCAGCCCTATCTACCTGTTTAGGCAGACGATTGTCTCAGAATCCCTTAATCTCTAGGTTCCTTAAGGGTGCTATGAGACTTAGACTGGTGGTTTCAACTCCTGTTCTGACCTTTGTAAAACATTACCGGCTAAATGTCCCGAGTTCAGAGGCGACTGCCTTTGGACAGTCAGTCCTAGGCACTGTACAGCGAGGAAACCCTCCCTAAGGGAATTACTTGCTACATCCCCATATTGTGCTGCTGTAGGACGTAAGGGAATTGTTGATTATGATGATAATCTGTTTTCCCTTAGTCCTAACAGGAGCACAAGCTTCCCTCCCAATTTAGGATTTTTACTTTATAACTTACACAAGGGTGGGGGAGGTCCCTTTTGCCCTCTTATAGGGTACCATAGTCATGTATAAATTATGCTAATTAAAAATTCTGCCTGTCCTATCAAAACACAGGGGCAGAAATACACCATATTGTGCTGCTGTTAGGACTAAGGGAAAACAGATAACATCATAATCAACGAATATTCTTTGTACCAAAGAAAGACGGCACATTACATCCTTGTATTGACTATAGGGAACGAAACCAAATAACTGCCAAAAATCGTTACCCTCTTCCGCTTATTCCAGAATTACTTGAGAGATTACGGTCAGCAAAGATCTTTAGCAAGTTGGATCTATGAGGGGCATACTATCTTGTCCATATACGACTCGGGGATGAGTGGAAGACAGCATTCCGAACATGCTATGGGCATTTTGAATCCCTTGTCATGCCATTTGGACTTTGCAATGCCCCAGCGACATTTCAACATTTTATCAATGATGTATCCCGAAATCTGCTGGTTCAATTTGTAGTGGCGTATTTGGATGACATATTAATATACTCAGAGAATCTTGAAGAACATCGTAAGCAGGTTACCATGGTTTTTAGCTGTCTAAGAGAAAACTAGCTATATATTAAACTGGAAAAATGTGAATTTGAAAAGACAGAAATTCAGTTTTTGGGGTAAATCATTTCTACAAAAGGATTGCGCATGGACCCCAGCAAGATCCAAGCTATTTTAGACTGGCCTTCTCCCAAGAATGTCAAGGAGGTCCAAAGATTTGTTGGCTTTGCAAATTTCTACCGCAAGTTTATTAGGAATTTCTCAAAGATTATTAGTCCAATAACACAATTAACTCAGAAAGGAATTCCTTTTAAATGGTCTACAAGTGCAGACAAAGCATTTACCCACTTAAAGACACTTTTTACTTCTGCTATCTTAGTTCATCCTAATCCAGACCTTCCATTTATAGTTGAAGTGGATGTTTCAGATTCAGCAGTAGGAGCAGTATTATCCCAAAAAGTTGGGGATAAACAGTTGCTTTATCCTTTTCTCCTGCCTGATGTCACCTCCTGAAAGAAACTATGACATTGGAAATAAAGAATTACTGGCAATTAAGAAAGCATTCACAGAATGGAGGCATCTTCTTGAAGGAACATCTCATGTAGTGCAGGTTCTTACTGATCACCGAAATCTTGAATTTATTAGCTCAGCCAAGAGACTTTCTGGTAGACAAGCTAGATGGTCTTTATTTTTTGCAAGATTTAATTTCATCATTTCCTACTGACCTGGATCCCGCAATGGAAAAGCAGACATCTTATAACGGATGTTTTCTGAAATGACGCAAGATGACACACCCGAAACCACCATCTTACGTGCTAAGAATGTTGTGGGGGCAACAATTTCCAAGGGTTTACTTCAGAGGATTAAAGAAGGTTATAATGGAGATCCTTTCCTTAATCATCCCCCCATAGATATAGATTTGGTGTTCAAAGACAGGGTTTGGACTCTTGATCAGTGTGTTTATGTTCCTAAGGCTACTCGATTAGAAATTCTGCGCCTTGTTTATGACTCTAGACCCGCAGGTCACATGGGAGTCAAAATCACTATAAGAAAACTGCTAGTAGACATCACAAGTCTTTCCCTTCCTTTGGTATAGGAGAAAAGGTATGGCTCTCTACAAAAAACTTGAAGCTCAAGATACCTTCAGCCAAGCTGGGTCAGATATTTATTGGACCATTTGAAATTGTGGCTCAAATTAATCCCATAGCGTTTCCTTTAAAACTTCCAGATTCTATGCGGATTCACTCTGTTTTTCATTCCTCCTTTCTCAAACCTTTTGTGGAAAAACCATTCCCGGGACGTAATTTGCCTCCACCTGACCCAGTTATTGTTTTTTTATGTCAATAGTTTTTATTGAAATTTTTGCATAGATATCGTACAAAAGGTCAACTTAAGGAATGTAAAATGCAAAATACAGTCATGGCATTACAGGTCGCAAGTACACAAGGAGTACAAAATACTCTATATACATACATCATACACACAAATATATAGTAAACTACATCCTAGTATTCTGTAAAATAAAACATAAAACATGTAGATAATTAGCTAGACTTGGCAGAGCATTGTGTACAAACAGTACGCACATCGTGGCCATGAGGGGGAGGGGAGAGGTCAGAACAAGCGGGAAAAGTAAAGTACAGTAATGCGAAGTCAAGTCCACCAAGTGGGTTAAAGCAAACTCGACTCAACACCACACAACACAACAGGCCTGAAGAATAAAGGGGGATGGAGCGCACCACTCTGTAGCAATCAGTAGAATAACTGGAGGCCTGTCCCGTAAACACGCGTGCAGACCCACCTGTGCCAGCTGTAGACAAGAATTGCTGAAGTATAGAGATAGACCAACAAATACCCTAGAAATAGTCTAGTGTAGCGTACCATAGGTGAATGGAAGGAAGACGACGTATATCCCGGGGTTGAAAATAGCCAAAACATATGGTCTGTCAGTGGGCACTGGATGGGGGGAAAGCTGTCAACCATATCTCCCAATTTCTCCTAAACTTATCTAAGCTCCCACCATTGCCTGCATAGATTTGTTCATATTGATAGTTCAACGATACCACTGATATCAATTCTGACAGTGATGGACATCTACTGCTCAAATGCCTCTAGGAAGGTTGCAGGTGTCTTTATAGCAGTTAAAAATATGGTATCCTTTCAGCTCGTACATGTCATCACTTACCCCAAGGGCCCCTATGTAGCTCTCATATGTTTAATTGATAACTGCCCTTTTACTATCTTGAATGTGTACTGTCCTAACACATCTCAAATCTCCTTTTAAATCGGGTATTGAGGAAGGTAAGGAAACATGCACAGGGTCAGGTTATTTTGTGTGGCGATCTTAATATAGTGCATGATGCTGCCGCTGATTCTACTCATCGCGGCAAGCATGTGCCTCAACAACTAGGGCCCTGGCTTCGGCAAGAGGAGCTTCATGATGTCTGGAGGTGTTTTCATGCCTCTGAGAAAGACTATACCTATTACTCTGCCAGACATCATTCATATTCCAGAATAGACATGTTTCTGGTCCAGACTGATATGCTCTTTAGAGTACAATGCTGTGAGATAGGCAATATCACGTGGTCCGACCACGCGCCTGTTACCCTTACAATCCGTTCTGGTGCCACAACAGCCCCCCCCTGTGTCATGGTGCAATAATACATACAGTGGGGAAAAAAGTATTTAGTCAGCCACCAATTGTGCAAGTTCTCCCACTTAAAAAGATGAGAGAGGCCTGTAATTGACATCATAGGTAGACCTCAACTATGAGAGACAAAATGAGAAAGCATATCTAGAAAATCACATTGTCTTATTTTTTAAGAATTTATTTGCAAATTATGGTGGAAAATAAGTATTTGGTCACTGTGAAAGATCCTCAGTGCGCCAACACCGCTTTGGCCACACCCGAGTCTTCTTTCATATAAAACCACACTCACCGCCAGTGAGTGCCGGGTCCACAAGATAAATACAAGACAAGCTTTCTAAATTTTATATATCCATTAACCCCTTAATGGGGCGGTATTAACATCTAACACATGCAGTTCAGAACAGATATGTAGATATATGCAAGCATTAACAGTTACTAGTTACAAGATACAGTACTTAAAATAAAAGGGAATCAAGGTGAAATAGTTACTTTACCCCACATCTCCTTGATGTGGTTCTGTAGTCCAACACTCACACATGCCCTGGTTTTTGGAAAAAAACCAAAGGGGGTTTTTAAAAAAGGGCCATTCCAGGGCCCCCCCCCAAAAACAAAAAAAAAAAAACCCAAAAAAGCGCAAAGCAGAAAACAAAGCAAAAGGTGGCTACTTTGAAGAACCTAGAATATAAGACATATTTTCAGTTGTTTCACACTTTTTTGTTAAGTATATAATTTCACATGTGTTAATTCATAGTTTTGATGCCTTCAGTGTGAATCTACAATTTTTATAGTCATGAAAATACAGAAAACTCTTGGAATGAGAAGGTGCGTCCAAACTTTTGGTCTGTACTGTATGCAAGCATTAACAGTTACTAGTTACAAGATACAGTACTTAAAATAAAAGGGAATAAAGGTGAAATAGTTACTTTACCACACATCTCCATGATGTGGTTCTGTAGTCCAACACTCACACATGCTCTGGTATGTGTGAGTAACCAGTGGAGGCTTGTTAGCATGTGGCATTAATACAACAATCCAGCCTGCATGCTCTCATCACAGTCTCTCAGTAATAGTCTCTTGTAGTCTGATCATAGTAAGCAGCAGCTTTCCAGCCTGCATGCTCATCACAGCAGCCTCTCCTCATGGTCTGTCTGTGATCTCTCAATAACTCTGTAGTCTGTGATGGTCTCAGCCCAATCTCCTCCCATTGCCTCTTACCTCATCTTTTATACCCTTTATGCCACCTCCCAGAATGAGGTCACCGGTGGCAGCAAGTCTGATTGAATAATGCACTCAAGTCCAGATTTTTTGTATAGAGCTGAGACCAAGTGGAATGATACAATGTTATCAACCAGGTCTGATCTATCAGTGCAGACTGGACAATGCATGTTTTTGTTTGTTCACTCAGGGCTGTGTAGGAATACAATGGAGCCCTGCTGGGATGGATACAAAGCCCTATTGTTCCAGTGTTGCTACTACTGCCAATATACACCTAGGCTTATAGCTGCGCACATTATGAACAAATGCAGGTAAGAAGGGAGATACTATACCCAGAGATCAAAATACATCTCTGAGTTATAGCCATATTTAAGTGGAATCATCACACCTCCCCCTTTAGATGGGGCTTGCAGGAAGTGGGGGCCTACGCCCCTCTTCTGAAAGCACCTCCGCCTCCAGCTTCTCAGGCTCTGGTCCCAAAGCTCCCTCACCTCTCCCCGGGGTCCCAGCAGACTCGGGCCTTGTCAGACTCCGAGGGTGGTTGAGCGGCATGCGCCTTCGATATGTCCAGATTAGGGTCAGCTTGGACAGCATCTCTGAACTCTTGGCTGGAGTGAGACAAAAGAGAGGTGCATGTTACATAGCTGCCGGACCCTGCTGGCTCTCTAGTCTGACTAGGGACACTTCTAAGGCTCAGGCCCTGATCCACGAACACTTGGCTACCTCCTGCCTGTTCTGGGTCCGCTTTCTGAGTGCTGCCACCCTGTGGAGCCACACTCATAACCTCAGGCCCTTGGAATACTATTCCAGAGATCCCATTCCGGCAATCTCTGCTCTCCTGGCTACCCTTGGCCTGCTCTCTCAGGGTCTTCCCCACACTAGCCACTAGTTGGGAGAGTTCTAGGGGGTTCTGCACCTCCCCCTTTGCTTCCAAACCTACATCTTGTTCCTCCTGTACTTGTGTGGGTGATGGTGATACCTTGGGCAAATGACTGAGATCATGCTTCCCCAAACCATCCCCCCACAATACATTGACAGGTAACACATTGGACATACCCCCTTCTTGGATCACACCTCCAGTACCCCATGCCATCTGCACTTGGGCCATGGGCACTCCTGGAATAGAACTGGACAGAAGAGACGTGTATGTCTCATACCGGCCGGACTCCTCCGGCTTCAAGGGAGTGAGGCTAGTCATGGCGGTCTCAGCACCGACTCCAGGTGGTGTAGGCAACGGTTCAAGGGTCGGAACGCCCTCCACCCTTGTAGCACTCTGGCTGCGGGCTAACACCGCACTACCAGCAGTCCGTCCCTCACCTGGATTGGCCATAAGATCCCCATAGCCTACCTGACCACCTGGTACATGGTCAGCAGTTGGGTGCTTATCGGATGCACTGGGCGAAATAGTAGAATTCGCTTCCAGTGACTCAGAAGAGCTACCCTGTACACTTTCACAACAAGCATTGGCAATTACATTGACAGTACCTTCATTAGCAATTGTTAGTTCACACCGGGCCTCAATGAGATCTGCAGTAGACATGTTAACAAGCTGGGAGGGAGACGCCCCCGCAGATGTGGGTGTGTCTACAGACAAAGTCTCATTGGCTCCTAGCACGGGGGTGAACAAAGCATCAATAACACTTGTGCTGAGCTGGGTTGCAGGAAGCTCATTGGCAGCTTCCCTGCTCTCAGCTGAAGGCAACTCATTAGCATTTACATTGACTGCCATGGGAAGTATCTCAGAGAGGGGGTTACGGGCCCTCTCTGCAGATATGACAGACACATTATCAGCATTAATCATAGACAGTTTATCACAGTAAATTGAGGTGCTCCCCACCCCATATTGGGACATCATAGGTCCTAAATCACTTCCCAACAGTACATTAGCAGGCAAATCAGTCAATAGTCCCACAGTCCACATTCCTTTTCCTGCACCCCAGTCCAGATACGCAGATGGGCCACCTGCTCTGGCTTGGGAAGCAGGGAAGTTCTCAGGGTGGTTGGGGCACTCCTCCTTGAAATGTCCTGTCTGGTTACAGGCCTGGCCCCGCCGCACCTCCCCTTGGGGTTTGGGGAAGGTCACTAGGGTGCCCAGAGTTCTTGGGACAGGGGAGGGACCACCCGGGGCATAGTTTGTCTCACCCGACCTGACGACAGACGGCTGTGGTGAACTCCGGCCTGGCTTCTCCTTCCAACTTGAGGGTCTCTGCAGGGTTGTTGGAGTTTGCGCATGGGCGGTTTGTGCCCGCTGGGAGAGCTCCATCCTTTTGAGCTCAAGCTGATACTCCCTCTCGGCCTGTCGCTCAGCAGCCTTCCTCTCTGCCTGTCGCTCAGCAGCCTGTCGTTCTTGTTCTACAGCTTCCAGAAAACGGCACAACACCTGCAGGTATGTGTTAGGGTCACTAGTGCCTACTTGCTGCAGGGCCGTTTGCCAGTATGAAACCATTCCCATAGCAAGGCTGGGGCTACTGGTCCCTCCTGGTGAAGTAATCCTTGGGACCGGGCTGCTTGCCGCACTTCCTGGCCTAGCCCCAAAATCAGGACTCTGCTCGATTCTCTGCATGGCTGTGGCTGCCTCCATTTCAGCCATACGCTCAGGATCTCCAAAAGCCTGGTTCTGCAGTTCTGGAGATCTGCTTCTGAGCCCACTAGCCATCCACTGGTATTTGCCAAATAAAAGATAGGATAGAATACAAAGAGGAAGGGAGGGGAACAGCACTGTATCAAACTTTCACTGTATCTTAATGCTTGCTTTAATACCGAGCTTGTCTCATAGGATTACTACAATCCCCAGCATGTGAGTGATAAAGGTCACCAACACACGCTGTTTATCCTAAGATCCCACTACGCTGCCACCAATGTGAAAGATCCTCAGTGCGCCAACACCGCTTTGACCACACCTGAGTCTTCTTTCATATAAAACCACACTCACCGCCAGTGAGTGCCGGGTCCACAAGATAAATACAAGACAAGCTTTCTAAATTGTATATATTTATTAACCCCTTAATGGGTCGGTATTAACATCTAACACATGCAGTTCAGAACAGATATGTAGATATATGCAAGCATTAACAGTTACTAGTTACAAGATACAGTACTTAAAATAAAAGGGAATAAAGGTGAAATAGTTACTTTACCACACATCTCCTTTGATGTGGTTCTGTAGTCCAACACTCACACATGCTCTGGTATGTGTGAGTAACCAGTGGAGGCTTGTTAGCATGTGGCATTAATACAACAATCCAGCCTGCATGCTCTCATCACAGTCTCTCAGTAATAGTCTCTTGTAGTCTGATCATAGTAAGCAGCAGCATTCCAGCCTGCATGCTCATCACAGCAGCCTCTCCTCATGGTCTGTCTGTGATCTCTCAATAACTCTGTAGTCTGTGATGGTCTCAGCCCAATCTCCTCCCATTGCCTCTTACCTCATCTTTTATACCCTTTATGCCACCTCCCAGAATGAGGTCACCGGTGGCAGCAAGTCTGATTGAATAATGCACTCAAGTCCAGATTTTTTGTATAGAGCTGAGACCAAGTGGAATGATACAATGTTATCAACCAGGTCTGATCTATCAGTGCAGACTGGACAATGCATGTTTTTGTTTGTTCACTCAGGGCTGTGTAGGAATACAATGGAGCCCTACTGGGATGGATACAAAGCCCTATTGTTCCAGTGTTGCTACTACTGCCAATATACACCTAGGCTTATAGCTGCGCACATTATGAATAAATGCAGGTAAGAAGGGAGATACTATACCCAGAGATCAAAATACATCTCTGAGTTATAGCCATATTTAAGTGGAATCATCAAAGTCACAAACAAACAAGCAAGATTTCTGGCTCTCACAGACCTGTAACTTCTTCTTTAAGAGGCTCCTCTGTCCTCCACTCATTACCTGTACTAATGGAACTTGTTTGTCATTGTTATCAGTATAAAAGACACCTGTCCACAACCTCAAACAGTCACACTCCAAACTCCACTATGGTGAAGACCAAAGAGCTGTGGAAGGACACCAGAAACAAAATTGTAGACCTGCACAAGGCTGGGAAGACTGAATCTGCAATAGGCAAGCATCTTGGTGTGAAGAAATCAACTGTGGGAGCAATAATTAGAAAATAGAAGACATACAAGACCACTAATAATCTCCCTCGATCAGGGGCTCCACGCAAGATCTCACCCCGTGGGGTCAAAATGATCACATGAACGGTAAGCAAAAATCCCACAACCACACGGGGGGACCTAGTGAATGACCTGCAGTAAGCTGGGACTAACGTAACAAAGGCTACCGTCAGTAACACACTACGCCGCCAGGGACTCAGATCCTGCAGTGCCAGACGTGTCCCCCTGTTTAAGCCTGTACATATCCGGGCCCATCTGAAGTTTGCTAGAGAGCATTTGGATGTTCCAGAAGAGAATTGGGAGAATGTCATATGGTCAGAAGTGGAACTGTTTGGTAGAAACACAACTCGTGGTGTTTGGAGGAGAGTGAATGCTGAGTTGCATCCAAAGAACACCATACCTACTGTGAAGCATGGGGGTGGCAACATCATGCTTTGGGGCTGTTTCTCTGCAAAGGGATCAGGACGACTGATCCATGTACATGAAAGAATGAATGGGGCCATGTATCGTGAGATTTTGAGTGCAAACCTCCTTCCATCAGCAAGGACATTGAAGATGAAACGTGGCTGGGTCTTTCAGCATGACAATGATCCCAAGCACACCGCCAGGGCAATGAAGGAGTGGCTTCATAAGAAGCATTTCAACGTCCTGGAGTGGCCTAGCCAGTCTCCAGATCTAAACCCCATAGAAAACCTTTGGACTGGAGTTGAAAGTCCATGTTGCCCAGCGACAGCACCAAAACATCACTGCTCTAGAGGAGATCTGCATGGAGGAATGGGCCAACATACCAGCAACAGTGTGTGCCAACCTTGTGAAGACTTACAGAAAATGTTTGACCTCTGTCATTGCCAACAAAGGATATATAATAAAGTATTGAGATCAACTTTTGTTATTGACTAAATACTTATTTTCCGCCATAATTTGCAAATAAATTCTGAAAAAAATCAGACAATGTGATTTTCTGGATTTGTTTTCTCATTTTGTCTCTCATAGTTGAGGTCTACCTATGATGTCAATTACAGGCCTCTCTCATCTTTTTAAGTGGGAGAACTTGCACAATTGGTGGCTGACTAAATACTTTTTTTTCCCCACTGTATGTCATGTCCCTGAAATCAGTGTCTGAAAAATTATCCACAGACATTGTCGAATTCTTTGATATTAATACTCCGTCAGTAAATGACAAATTTTGCCTCTGGAATTCCCATAAGGCCTTTGTCAGGGGCTTATTGATTCAGCATACATCACGCTTTAAGCGCATGAGATCACATGCAATGAAGGAGCTACTGGCTTCCATTGCGTCTATAGAGAAACAACATAAGACAGCCCCTAATCCCACTTTACTGGCTTCCTTGCAAAAAGCTAGAGATGACTTGAGGGCACACCTATTGGTGGATTTCGAGAAACACTCTAAACAAATGAAGGCGTCATACTATCGGTCGTTTAATAAAGCAAGTAAATTGATGGCACAACGAGTCAAGGCGGCTAGAATTAAGTCTAAAATTCCGTTTATTCTCTCCAAATCGACTAATGCAAAACTGTTTCATCCGCAGCATATTGCTGATGAATTCAGTAAATACTATCAGGACTTGTACAATTTAAGGGAGGACCCGGACACCGTGCAGCCTTTTAGATTAGATATCATTCAGTTTCTCAACTCCTTGCAACTTCCCTCCATCTCCCAAACGCAGCTCCAATCTTTAAACGCTCCTATATCTACTCAGGAAGTGGCTAAAGCGATAGATGGCTTAAAGCCCAATAAATCTCCTGGTCCAGATGTGTTCTCGGGGGAATATTACAAATTATTCAAGTCACATATCCTACCTCATCTTACAGTGGTGTTTAACTTGGCAATGTCTACTGGCAGATTTCCCCAGGAGATTCTAACTGCTACGATCGTGACGTTACCTAAACCGGGCAAGGATACCTCTCTCCCTTCTAATTACAGGCCTATATCATTATTAAATGCAGATGTCAAGTTATTTGCCAAGGTTCTAGTGAATCGGCTTTTGGACATAATGCCCCAACTGATTGGCCGCGACCAGGGGGGCTTTACCAAAGGGAGACAGGCCCCAGACGGCACGAGATGTGTGATCGCGCTGGTTGCGGTGGCCCGGGCCCGGCGGACGCCTTCTCTGCTCCTGTCCTTGGATGCGGAGAAGGCGTTCGATAGGGTTCATTGGGGTTATCTTTTTGAAGTTCTAAGTAAGTTTGGCTTTTCGGGCCCCATAGCTACTGCGATCTCCGCACTCTATTCTGACCCGTCCGCACGGGTGCTGGTGAATGGGGTTCTTTCCCGCCCCTTCCCTATCACTAATGGCACTAGACAGGGATGCCCGTTGTCCCCCCCAATATTTTCCTTAATGATGGAGCCTTTAGCGGAAAAAAATTAGGTCGCACCCTGGTCTTACTGGTATTAAGTTGGGTCATTTGGACCATAGAATTAATTTATTCTCAGATGATGTAATACTATCCCTTTCTTATTCCTACAACACACTCTGCACGGTTGCCCGGACGTTGTCGGACTTTGGAGCGTTGTCATACTATAAAGTCAACGAATCCAAGTCCCAGATTCAGATATAACACAAAGTCATATATGTTATATCAAAGACTCTTCATCTTATCAATGGTGCCCACTATCGTTACCCTATCTCGGAATTCAGCTGACTCCGGACCCAAAAGATCTAGTTAAAGCCAACTTCCCAGGTTTGTTAGTTTCCCTTCAGAAAGAGCTGGATGTGTTGACTAAATTTGAACACGGATGGATGGGGAGGATAGTGTTATATAAAATGTTCATTCTTCCTAGAATACTCTATTTTTTGAGAACCCTAGTTGTTCCGATACCTAGGTCTGCTTTTCAGAGCTTCCAAAAGCAGATGGTGGCTTTCATTTGGAATGGCTGCAAACCCAGAGCAGCTCTACATACACTCTTCAAATCTAGAGACAACGGAGGCATGGGAATACCTAATCTATACCATTACCACTTAGCTATAACTTTAGGGCAACTTAAATTCTGGCTTACATCGAACCATGATAAACTATGGCCAGATGTGGAGACTAAAATGGCTCAGATTACCGACTGGGAAGGCTTCTTGTTAGCGTCCGTGCCCGCCAAGCGCTTACCACCTTTTTGCGACATCTCAGATAGCAACATCCCTGGGGTCACCCTGAATCTGCCTCTCACTGTGCTCCCTCATAAGATTCCGCATTTGTCCCTAGACACTTGGAGCAGCTGTGGGATAAAGTATATCTCTGATTTATACATAGGTGACACTATGGTACCCTTCTCCACGCTAGAGGAGAAATATAACCTACCTACAAAAGAGACATTTACTTATGTTAGGTTAGCTTCCTATTTATCTGACGCCCCCTAGGTTCGAATTAGCCTGCCGCAGCCGGCCGCTGACCTATTGCACTCTCGGACCACCCCGGCTACATATGCCACTAAAACTCTGTATTGTACGCTGATCTTGGATTGCACCTTTCAAAAAACAAAACACATGCTGTTCTGGGAGGAAGACTTGGGCCGAGGCTTTGAGGTTCACTGTTGGCGAGAGGCGGTTAGGTGGGCTAAGCAATCCACGGTATGTGCCTCACACTGGGAGCAATACAGCAAATTGCTCTTGCGCTGGTATTACCCGCCTCTCCGTTTGGCTAAGTTCTTTCCTTCGTGCCCTTCATGTTGTTGGAGAGGTTGCGGAGGGGTTGGCTCTTTGTCCCATGTGTTTTGGCACTGCCCACTCATTCAGCCTTTCTGGGTATCTGTGTTTTCCCTAATCAACACATTGTGCGGAGGTGGGGTGAGATCAGCGCCCGAGATGGCGCTGCTCCTGCTGGGCATCCACGAGGTGCCGAGCAGGTATAGAACTGTCGTATGCCAGGTACTGGGGGCTGCTCGCCTACTTATTGCGCGCAGATGGAAATGACCCAGTTATTGTTGAAGGAGAAGAGGAATATGTAGTAGAAAATATTTTGGATTCTAGAATTTCGCGAAATCAGTTACAGTACTTGATAAAGTGACAAGGATATGGTCCTGAAGATAACTCATGGGAACCAGTACGCAACGCTCATACTCCACAACTGATGAGAGAATTTCATCAGCACTACCCAAGAACCATCCAGAAGTCACTCCTGAAGAAGGGAAAGTAACATCAAGAATTGAGCTTACTGGGTCTCGAACCCTTGACTTTACATCCATGTTCTGAAGCCTTGACCATTACGCCATTGTTGAAGCTTGTTTATTCTTTTCTTTGCTGAGCCTGGTCCTTTCTATTGGAATGATTAGATTATGGATCTCACCTGCTCTGTGGCCAATCACAGTATAGCAATCGCTATATGAACCCACAGCTTCCTCTATCCTGTGTCTGATTATTCTGGATGTTTGCTTCCTGTTTGCCCTGATCCTCACCATTACTCTATTGCTCCTGTGTACCGACTCCTGCATACTTCTGACTACGATCGATCCACTGCTCCTATGTACCAACTCCTGCATACGTCTGACCACGGTTCCTTCTTACCCCTGAGGTACTATTCCTGCTAGTTAGCTCTTCATCTACTACTGTTTAAGTATTGTGCCATTGCCTCACCAATTGGACTCCAGATCAGATAATTAGCATCGTTACAACCTGACTCCTTCTGTGATTATTTTAGTTCTGTGATTTAAATAAAGCTGTGGCCACTTTGACACCCAAAATAAAGTGTTTTGTGCATTTATTCCAAAGTCAATATTTACTGTAGTTTGGGTGATTTTAGGAAGGAGTGAGGGTCCATCCTATATCCAAAAGTCATGGACACTAACATACCTGTTCCCTGGAGACTCTTTGTATCATGTTGAGGCCCTGAGAAAGAGACACTCACGTACCTGTGCCTCAGGGACCTCTTGTCTGAAGTTGACGCCCCTTTTCCCCGTGTTTTTATGGTGCCTGAGAGTGGACGCTCCCTTACTTTTGCCTCAGGTACTGCAGTATCCCAGAAGGCTACCTCTTTAACTTGTCTTTTGTGCCTCTGGGTTGTGTTGGTATGTCCCATCTTCTGTATTAAGTGTTACATGCAATTGTTTGCAGCTTTTCCCTGTTGTTTTTCCCCCGCAGTGTTCAAACCTTGCCTTGGTTTAGCCTTGGCCAATCACAGGCCACTGGGTGGGGTTGTGGGAGACCATAGTCTCCATGGCAACGGTTGAGCCCTCAGTCTAGTTTCAGTTCAGTGTGAGTAGCAGAGCAGTAAAGGGGGTGTTCAGCTGTCTACAATTTTGGACACCAAAATACTGTCTACAATTTTTAACACCAGGAGGAACAGCGGAGGATACTGACAGGAGGTACTCACTCGGGCCAAAGCAGAAGGTAACTGGAATACTGTCAGGACTCACTGTACCACCACTATCCCCAGTATCCATACCGGGGAGAGGCATGAGAGGAGGAGTAGTTGGAGGTGAAGTTTGTCATAGATACTATAATATTCCTGGGCACCCTCCTATAACCAAGGCTGGGGAATTGGACACTGACATACTACTATCCCCATTGGAAAGCTGCCATTACTTCTCTTCAGTTGCTGAATAAAGACTGTTCTTTGTACAACTGCACTGCTGTCTCCTGAGTCGTGCCTGCACAACCATCAGGGCCCTTCCGACCAACACCACACCAGCTCAGAGAGAAGTCCCCTCTCCAACTGGAAGCGCCTCGGGGAAAATACTACCACCACCATCCGGTAGTGCTGCAGAACCCCCCCCCCCCCGACCGTGTCTGGCCTAGGAGTGGGGCTAGAGTGCTTGGTGAGTGTGCTCGGCCTAGCAGGTGGCACACCATACGCCACTACAACTCCCATCCTCCGGTCTCCTCCATCTGGGTTGCAGCAGGTACAAAGAGTCAGACTCCACCGATCTGAAATTGATGACCTCTTCTGAGAATAGGCCATCAATTTCCTGAATGTTTTGCACCCCTGTAACAGTAAACTTACAGACAGCTCATCCCTGGTGATCCAGTACCTGCAAGGGAAAACTTTGTGATAAGCTTATTGTCAAAAGAACCTTTTCACAATAGGGATTGTCCTACACGTCAACATTACATTAGCTTGACTCTATATATTGCCCATACACACTTGAGGGAATTTACTATAGTGGCTGCATCTGAATTCCGGGGCGCATCTACTTTTAGAGCATTTTTCTGACCAGCTAGACAAGGGGGTATGACTTAGATGAAAAATTCTATGGTTTGGGATTTAACAATATGCACCCCAATTGCACCAAAGTTTGGACATTAACTTCAAGATAAGCAAACCCAGATGCAGATAGAGTAGAAATCATGCAACCAAGGACCGTTTTATTCCAGGACAGCTATATATTGCCAGGAGAATTGGGCCCTTTAGTGATTTGGGGGCAGCAGTGTATTGCTTGATTTGAGAACAGTTTGTGTTTAAAGGAAATAGCTTTTACTGTAAAAGAAAGAGAAAATCCTCCTAAGGATATGTATAATTTCTTGCAAGTATATTTATACTCCTTATGAAACAGATTTGTAGACACCCCTAAATAATGTTAATGGTGACTTGGTCATTGGGGATCAAGAGAACAGCTAGTAAAAAGTTAATTTTCCCTATATATACAAAAGAAGATATTAGTTGATGCAGCCAGTGCAGTTAATTAATATAATTAAATGGCTAAAAATAGATATGCCACCTCCCCCCAAGCTAAGTGAAATAAAGTAAATGTGAACAAGGCTCTGGGATCAGGTGGGTTACACTCAACAGTTTTTAAAGAAATTTAGAGACTCTTTTCTGACTGGTATTGTAACAAAACATTCCAGCAAAAAAGAGCTCTAAGTCTTCCCTATATCGTTATATATCAGTAAGCCTAAATAGGCACTGTTATTTGAAGGAGTGGTGCCACTAAAGTATAATGCCCTCTCAGTTCACCTCAAAGAGCATGAAGCCTCAAGTCTTTGTCATGGCGCCGCTGGAGTGGCAGCCTGTTACAAGTAGCTCCTGCTCACCTTGAGCTTTCTCTTCTTTTCCTTTCTTTGTTTTGTCTTATTACTCTACTTAAGGGGCATTGCACTGTGAATAACCATATGAGGACTTGGACCTTTGCAGTACTTTTTATTGCGTTTTTGCTGGGAACTGTTGTGTCTGGAGATTCAGTATTCAGCCAGGATTCTATTGTCTACTCCAGGAAGGAAATGCTGCAGCTTAGGGACACAGCAGGGCTGCATGCTACTAGACCAGACATCCCCCGGGAAATAAAGAAGAAAAAGAGAAGAGATTGCAGAGATGGAGCCCTTCGGAGGGCTCAGAGGAGATGTTATAGACCTGTTCTCTCCTCCATCATTATGGGCAATGTCAGGTCTCTTGCGAATAAGATGGATGAACTGGCGGCACTGACCAGGCATCATCAAGAATTTCGGGAGTGCAGCATAATGCTGTTTACAGAGACTTGGCTTAAAAAACCCCCACCCCACCCCCCCCCCCTCCCCTCCCCTCGTTCCTTTAAAAACCCCCCGGGGGGGGAGAAAGGAGAAGAAAAAAAAGGGGGGGGGGGGGGGATATTTTAAAAAAAAAAAAAGTGTTTTTATGTGGGGGGAAAAACCCCCCGGATTATTTTCCTTTATTTTAAAAAAAAAAAAAAAAAAAAAAAAGCGGGGGGGAAAAAAACAAAAAAAAAAAAAAAAAAAATTTTTAATTTTTTATTTTTTTGGTTGGCAAAACAATTTTATTTAAAAAACACAACAATCTATTTTTTGCCTTTTGTTACGCTTTTCTTTTTGCCCAAAAGCCAGTTTAAACCAGTCCGGGGGTTGCACCTCAAACAGGGACATTTTTTAAAGTCAGCACAAGGCCACATGACATCTGGGGTCAAAGATTAGCTTCCTTGCAACATAAATATAAGCATGTCTGCATCCTGTGCAGACATGTGATCCGGAACTCATAATGAGCTTACTTCACTCCTTTGTATCAATATATAAATATATGCATTTTAGCAAGTAAAACATGTTTAACCCTTACATTCTCCCCCATTTTAGACATCTAATAACTATTTCCAATGAGTACATTCACCTTTAGGTGCCAGTTCAGCTGGATTCCCCATTGGAGTTGTCATTAGGTGTCTACTACTTATATTTATCTCGATTACAGTGATTAATACAAATTAAAACGATTTTTACAAAGCAATATATCAGTAATACAATCATTGCTATTTGTATGACCATCTGGATCAATCCTGCCACCCCACTATTGGTATCCCTACAGTAATATTTGCCCATAACTTAATTTCCACATCATCTACAACATTATCTAGACACCCAGGCCACTACAGTAGTTCATCAATAGGGACAGGTACAACCAGGAAGGGTAAACTAGTGGAGGTAATAGGAGAGTGTGTACAGATCCAGCAATCCTTGAGGGTATAGTTAAACCCTTCCACCATCACAAGATGGTGTTTAATAAACTTATTGTCCACTTCTTTAATTCCCTGAAGGGATTTCCAGGTCTCACTGATTGTGAGTCCTCTTAGAAGGCACAAAACAAATAATGTCCATTTTTTTTTCATCCTTGCTCAGGTTCAAGGACCTTTTTACAATGAGAAGCGTGTATCCAGATAGGCTTTCCTTCTAGTTTGACCGAAGTGGCAGTTGTCAACAGTACTTGGAAAGGGCCATCAAATCTAGGTTCAAGGGTTTTTCTGACGTGTCTTTTCACAACCACCCAATCTCCAGGCTGCAGGCTATGTGTCCCTGAAAAATCAGAAGGGTCTGGAATAGAAGAGAACACTTGTTTATGTGTTACTTTCAATCTTTGACACAAGCTCTGAACATAGCTGGCAGTGCTGTCATAATTGAGTTGTAAAGTCTGGGGGAAATACAACCCCAACCTAGGCACACTTCCAAACAATATCTCAAATGGTGACAACCCTGTTCTCCTGTTAGGAGTAGTCCTTACTGAATATAAGGCTAGGGACAGGCATTCGGGCCAGGGCTTTCTTGTCTCTGCCATGGCTTTCTGAATCTTCAACTTGAGTGTACCATTCAACCTTTCAACTTTGCCTGAACTCTGAGGATGGTAGGGTGTGTGGAAAGCTTGCTCAATCCCTAATGCAGACATTATTTCTTTCATTATCTCACCTGTGAAATGTGTACCTCTATCAGATTCTATCACCTCAGGTATCCCGAATCTGCACACAAGCTCAGACATCAATTTCTTGGCAGTTACCTGTGCAGTCGCTTTGCTCACAGGGTAGGCCTCAGGCCATCCTGAAAACAAATCCACACAGACCAATACATACTCGTACGTTCCAGACTTAGGCAACTGTATGTAATCTATTTGTATTCTCTGGAATGGGTACAGGGATTTTGGTGTACATTTGGTAGGTGTTTTAACTACCTGTCCTGGATTGTGTAGAGCACATATGTGACATGCTTTTACGTGATTACTAGCAGCCCTTCCAAACCCTGGGGCAAACCATAATTTACCCACTAATGACTCCATGGCATTTCGAGAGGCATGCACCTTACCGTGGGCCAAGCCAGCCATTTGGGGGTATACTGCTGCAGGTAGACACAGTCTATCCCCCATTTTCCACGTTCCTTCATACTCTCTGGCACCAGCCTTTTTCCATTTTTCAGTTTCCACACTGGTTACATTAGAGTACAGCCCCTTGGGGTCTGCTAGGTCAATGTCCATTTTGCTCACCTGGTTGAGACCCTTCCATGGCAGCAGTGCCGCTGCTTTGGCTGCTGTGTCAGCCTTCTCATTTCCAAGACTTTCAGGGTCTCTTCCTTTTGTGTGAGCTCTGACTTTCACAATTGCCAACTGCTTAGGGAGTAATATGGCCTCCATCAATCGACTTACCGAATCTTCATTTTTCATTGGCTTGCCCTGTGCCGTCAGGAAGTTCCTAGACCTCCATATAGGACCATAATCATGTGCAATGCCAAAAGCATACCTGGAGTCAGTGTAAATGTTTGCTGTGCTATCTTTAGCTATTTTGCAAGCCTCTGTAAGGGCTTTCAATTCAGCTTCTTGAGCTGACATGTGTGGTGGAAGGGCTTCTTGTACTATGATGTCGTGTGTAGTGACTACAGCATACCCTGTAACAAATTTGCCTTCATCTGTTAAGTACCTAGAACCATCCACAAACATCTCATAGTCAGGGTTCTGTAATGGGATATCCGTGACATGGCTGAAGCCCACCGTCTCTTGGGACATGAGGGCCACACAGTCATGCTCATGTTGACTATCAAACAAGTCATCTTCTGAGAGGGAGTTTTAAAAATATCTCATCATCTACTCCCCCCTTTGAATCATGAACTCCTACTGGTAGAAGAGTTGCAGGATTCAAGGTCAAACAACGCTGAAATGAGAAGTTGGAGGAGGATTGCAGAGCAAATTCCATTTTGCTCTGTCTTGCCAAGGAAAGATGACGTCTGTCTACCTGTGTGAGGATTGCATGGATGTCATGCGGTATATATACCACCAAGGGGTGGTCTAGGACAATGTCTGAGCTCTTTTCAAGCAGGGCTTGTACTGAAAGTACAACCCTTACACAAGAGGGTGTTCCTCTGGCTATGGTATGTAAACGTGCACTGTAGGATACCACGGGACGCTTTCTATCCCCATATTGTTGTGTGAGAACTGCAGTAGCATGTCCCATCATCTCAGTGACATAAATTTGAAAGGGCTTCTGATAGTCAGGCAGGCCTAGGGCAGGTGCACTAACTATCTGGAGCTTAAGTTGATAAAATGCATCCAAAGCCTCTGATGTCAGACTGAATGGTTTAGAGGAGAGACAGTCATACAAGGGCTGCATGGTCAGGGATGCAGATCTGATCCAGGGCCTACAGTATGACACTAAATCTAAGAAGGTACGCAACTGAGCATGGGATGTTGGTACTTGCATTTCTCTTACCACTTTGGTTCGTTCATCTGAAAGATGTTTGGTACCTTGGCTGAGACAGTGACCCAGAAATACCACCTTTTGCTTGCAAAATTGCAGCTTGCCTTTACTGGCCTTGCAACCGCTCTGGCAGAGGAAACACAAGAGGCTTATGGTAGCAGCTTCACATGTCTGTTTATCTGGGGCACAAAGAAGAAGGTCATCAACATATTGCAACAATACAACATCATCAGAGGGAGGGCCCCAGGCATTCATGATCAGAGTGAGACACCTCATAAATTAATTTGGCCTAGATCTGTTTTACTTGTTGCCCAGAGACTTTCTGGGACCTGTGACAATAGTATACTCTCTTCTTCAGTGAGGGTGAACACTGAATGTGGAGTATTCACTATAGCAGATACTAAACAAAGTATCTCGTGATTGGTATGTGTGGTTTGTACATAAGCCTCACCAGAGGGGTGCAGCATGATGTTACAACCCAACACCCCCATCCCATCGGTACCTAATATATTGTCTGAGGTGTCAGAGACAAGGTATCTAGTTAGAATTCTACATCCTTGAAATGATGTCTCTATGGGGTCTGTTTGGTCGAGGGTAATAGGGAGACCTGACACTCCCTGAACCACCTGGCTATCTCCTGACAATGGTAGGTTAAATTTGTTAACGATGTCTTTACTGACACAAGATTTTGTGGCCCCAGTGTCTATTAGAAACGGCACCTCCTTTCCATTAATCAATACAGGTTGAAAAATTTATATACCTCTTTCTGCTGAAGATAAGAGGGACACTGGGGCAGGAGGGCCTAATCTTCATTGTGAATTATCCTGGCCTTGGTCGGGGCCAGGTGGGCAGTTTCTAGAGTGTCCTCTATTATTGTTATTCTGTTTGGGACACCAGCAATCTCTGGCTAGGTGTCCTTGTTTTCCACAATTGAAACACTTCCTATTTTCCCTCTGTCCCTACCTTCAATTAGAGCATATATTCCCTTTTGTAATTTGTGCTCCTGGATTTGTCCTGCATGGTCTAATCTCCATTGGTCCCAAAATTTACTATCAAACAGTCCTGTCTTGTAAACCCCTGCTCTCTTAAGGATCATTTTTACTTGGGCGGCAACTTCTTTCCCTTCCCCTATCTCTATTAGTTCATATGGGGTGTACCATATCTTAGAGGGTCCCTTCCCCATACTGGCTGGTAGCTAATCAGCCGTGAATTCCCACTCCTCTAGGGCAATTAAGACAATAGAGGGTCACTTCGACTTCTCTAGTGGGAACTCCCAAACAGACACTCTGTTTTCCTTGAACTAATTCTTAATGTGCAAGTTCTGGTGTAGTGCTCAGGGCAAAACCTCAATTGGTTTCCACAGACTGAACTTTCTGCCTGTGTCCCCTTACCGAAACACACCTGAATTATTGCACGTACCTGCGCGGATTATATTCAGTCCTTCGTGCTACTACTCGGGTCTCATTCGACCCTGACCGTCCAGGCACAGCTGGAGGCTAGTGTTCCAAAACAAGGACTTTTCAATCACTCAGTACTTTCCTTTCCGGACCTTGTCCGCAACTCTAAGGGTTAAAGATGGAGAATGTCTCTCCCTTCTTGTGCCGCCTTATACACTTTATAACAGATGTAACAACTAAATGACAGTATGATCAATAGACAAAGACTGATGTATACCATCTCCCACTCCACTACAAACATACCCTTTAGTTAAGGTTCTTCCGTACTATATAACATGGCATCAAGTGTCACAAAAACATGCAGCAACTAACCTCACTCATCGATACACAGGATCAAAGACACGCAGGAGCTCAGATAAGTTATTTGGCAAGACAAGGGCTTACCTTACAGCGCTGTTTTATTTATCTGAGGTCCTCCGGTCCCGTCTCCAAATCGATCGGTGAGTGGATTGGCACACTATCGGCTGCACATCGGACGATCCTTGATGCCCCACGTTGGATAGCCAGTTGTTAGGTGGGGACTAAGACCCCTGGGTTATGTTGCCGTTGTTCTAATTAAATAAGGAAGAAATTACGAGCTCGGGAAACAGACACAGACACTGAAAGTATCAAGTGTTGAATGCTTCGATTTATTGGTTGGCAGAACAAGTTTATATAGGAAACACAATAATCTATATTTAGCCTTTTGTTACGCTGTTCTATATGTCCAAAAGCCAGTTTAAACCAGTCTGAGGGTTGTACGTCAAACAGGGACATTTCTTAAAGTCAGCACAAGGCCACATGACATCTGGGGTCAAAGATTAGCTTCCTTGCAACATAAATATAAGCATGTCTGCATCCTGTGCAGACATGTGATCCGGAACTCATAATGAGCTTACTTCACTCCTTTGTTTTCCTTATCAATATATAAATATATGCATTTTAGCAAGTAAAACATGTTTATCCCTTACAGTGTAACTCTAGGCACATTGTGATTAAGGAGCAAACTTGCTGTAAGGACATTGAACTATTAGCTGTGAGCATGAGACTTTGTTATTTACCGAGGGAACTATAGCATGTCATCGTGATAGCTGCATATGTCCCCCTATCTGCGAAAGCTGAAGCTGCCTATGAGGTCCTACAAGCCGCGGTGAGCCAGTTGCAGTTGCAACACCCCCAGGCCCTACTTCTTGTATCCGGAGATTTCAACCATGTCTCTCCATCATCCACTTTGCCCAGTTTCACACAGTATGTAACCTGCCACACAAGAGACAACAAAACACTTGACTTGTTCTTTGCCAAGGCGAGGGAGTCATATAACTTATCTGCCCTACCGCCCCTGGGAAGATCGGATCACAACCTAGTGCAACTCCGACCTGTGTACAAGCCACTTGTACGTAGAGAACCAGCTGCCACCCGCACAGTGAGGATATGGTCCCAGGAGAGTGATGAGGCTCTGAGAGATTGTTTTGACACAACTGCATGGGAAGAGCTGCAGGATTCTTATGGGGAGGACATGGAAGGTCTCACACACTCCATAATAGACTACATTAATTTTTGTGTGGACAACACGGTACCCAGGGGCGTAACTATCGGGGTAGCAGCGGTAGCGGCTGCCACAGGGCCCGAGACATTAGGGGCCCCGGGGCCCTGTGGCAGCCGCAACCGCGAACCCCACAAACCAGTAACGCACCCGGCAGGTTACGGAGCCCGCGGCCAGCTGGAGATGGCCGGGCCCCGGACCATTATGATAGCGGTCGGAGAAAGCCTGGTTCCCCGACCGCTATACATACTGTTATTGGAAAGGAGTCCTGGCATATTGCAGGCCCCTTTCCAATAGATGGCAGGGCAGGGGAGGTGACTGAAAATAATAAATACATATTCTCACCTCTCCTGGGCGCAGCGTTCTCTCCGGCGCTCCTCCGTCATGACTGAGGCCTATGCTTAGGCCCCAGCGGTCACATGGGGCGCGGTCGCGTAATGACGTCAGTGCGCCCCCATGTGACCGCTAAGGCCCAATCACAGGCCTCAGCAGCAACGTCGGAAGAGGGCCTGAAGACGCCGAAGTCGGCAGGATGGAGCGAGGATGCCAAGGAAAGGTAAGGCAAGGTGAGTATGAATGTTTGTTATTTTTAATCACCTTCCCTTGGCCTCCGATTATTGTACTCTGGGGTCTGAGGAGACCCCAGAGTATAATAATAGCACCGAAGTGGAGGGGGGCTGTTGGGAGCTTATAATACAGGGTGGGGGCCACTGTGGAGCATATAATACTGGGTGGGGGCAACAGTAGAGCATATAATACTGGGTGGGGGCCCCTGTAGAGCATATAATACTGAGTGGGGGCCACTGGGGGGGGGGGGGCATATAATACTGGGTGGGGGCCACTGTAGAGCATATAATACTGGGTGGGGGCCACTGTGGGGGGCATATAATACTGGGTGGGGGCCACTGTGGGGGGCATATAATACTGTGTGGGGGCCACTGTAGGGAGGATATAATACTGGATGGGGCCCACTATGGGGGGCATATAATACTGGGTGGGTACCACTGTGGGAAGCATATAATACTGGGTGGGGACCACTGTGTGGAGCATATTATACTGTGTGGGGCAAATGTGGGTAGCATATTATACTGTGTGTGGGGGTAGAAATGTAAAGCATATAATGCTGTATGGGGGCCATTGTGGAGCATATAATGCTGTGTGGGGGCCACTGTTGAGCATATAATACTATCTGGGGCCTCTGCTGAGCATATTTTACTGTTTGGGGACCCAGTTTGGGGGAGGGGGGGCCCCATGTCAAATGTTCGCCTTGGGGCCCAGCCATTCCTAGTTACGCCACTTACGGTACCCACAAAAGTGGTGAGGTGCTTCTCTAACAACAAACCATGGATTAACCCTGATATAAAGGCTCTTGTCAAAGTGAAAAAGATGGTGTTTAGATCAGGAGACAAGGAAAGGCTGAGGGATGTGCAAAAGGAGCTGAGGCGTCAAATCCGGGAGGGGAAAGTCAATTATAAGAGTCAAATGGAACAGCAAATGGCAAACAAAAAGATTAGTGAGGTCTGGAAAAGTCTTAAGTCAATATCTGGTCACAAACAGCCTGTCTCTCAGGTAGAAGGAGATACAAAGAGGCTTAATGAACTAAATCTATTCTTCAATAGATTTGATCACACACCAGCTCCTCCCACCCCAGCATGTCATTCAATCCCCTCTCCCACACTGACCTCACCACCTGCTGCTAGTTCTCACCTCCACATCTGTAAATCTAGTTACCAGTCATCTAGCCACAGTCTGATCTTCACACATGCCCAGGTGAGAAAGGAACTGAGAAAGATCAAGGCTGGGAAGGCCTCAGGGCCAGATGGCATCAGTGCAAGGCTAATTAAGACTTGCAGGGACCAGCTGTGTGGTATTATTACATATCTGTTCAATATGAGCCTGAAGCTGGGAATGGTACCACAACTGTGGAAATCATCTTGTGTGGTACCATTTCCAAAGACACCTCAATGGACCTTAACGAAAGCGGTGCTTACTCCCACTTGATGAAGGTCTTTGAGAGATTGATTCTCACATATCTCCACCCTCTAGTGAGCTCGGCTACTGACCCTCTCCAATTTGCCTATCGGCTGGGCATTGGGGTGGATGATGCCATCATCCACCTTCTACACAGAGCTCTTTCTCACCTGGAGTAACGAGGGAGCACTGTGAGACCACCACCTCTCCATTTGGATACTAGACTACTTCACAAACCGACCTCAGTATGTGAGAGCCCAGGACTGTGTGTCAGACACCGTGATATGTAATACGTGGGCACCTCAAGGTACAGTTCTTGCCCCTTTCCTCTTCACACTGTATACTGCAGATTTTAGGTGCAACTCATCTAGCTGCTACTTACAGAAGTATTCGGATGATTGGCCTCATCACAGACGAAGATGACAGGGAGCACAGAGAATTGAACCGGGATTTTGTGGACTGTTGCCAGCGGAATCACCTTCAGATTAATGCTGGGAAGAGCAAGGAGAAGGTGGTGGACTTTCCCAAGCGCAGATATCCTCCAACACCAGTGGACATTCAGGGAACGGGCATTGAGATATTCAACACCTATAAGTACCTGGGTGTGCTCCTCAATAATAAACTGGACTCGGCAGATCACCTGGATGCACTGTACAGAAAGGGCCACAGCAGGCTCTACCTGCTTAGGAGGCTGAGAGCCTTTGGAGTCCAGGGGGCACTTCTTAGGACCTTTTTCAACTCTGTAGTGGCATCAGCCATCTTCTTCGGAGTGGCCTGCTGGTGGAGTAGCATATCAACCAGGGAAAGGAATAGACTCGACAAGCTGATTAGAAAGGCCACCCCATCTACGCCGAAAAGCCGTTTATTTCGTCGGACACAAAGTCCTGCATATCTGACTTTGTTTCCAACAAAAAAAAATGGCTTTGCAGCGCAGAGGGTGTAAGCACACACCCGCGCATTGCTTTAAAAACCCATTCAAGTGAATGTGGTTTTAAGCAAAGCGTCGCAAACCTTTCCCTATCCAGTTTTCCGACATTTAGGTCGGATTCGCGGCGGACGGAGTGCTGGCGCAAGTGGGAACCCAGCCTTATCTATACCTACTGTCGCTGTAATGCCTCTACCTTGGAGCCTTTGTATTTGTATTATCTATGGTGATCTAACACACTGAATTTTCCCATGGCGGGACTATTAAAGAATTATCTTATCTTATTAGTGGCCCCATACAGTATAATGCCCACTTAGTGGCTCCACACAGTAGAATGGCCCCCCAGTTGTCACTGAATAGTATGATTCCCTACTTACTGGCACCACACAGTATAATGCCCTCTTAATGGCCCCAAACAGTATAAATTGGAAGCTGGATTGTCTATAAGGCCGGTAATAATTTTAATTATGTTTGATTTGTTAGCTGCAGTACTGTGCATAAATGTACTGACCAAGAAGCCCCATACCACAATAATGTTTTTAGAGCCTAAGAGTCACATGTTTCCATATCACACTCCTGTGGGACCTTTCACATTATGACATGCAATACTAACATGACTGCTGCAGTGATCACATGTGGTACATGCTTATATCACCATATCTTGTGATTGGCTGTATCGATCAGTGTCATTGCTATGTCATTACTTCAGTGATGTAAACCAATTGGTGAGGGACCATGGAGAACTGTGGTATGTAGAATGTATATTTTTATTTGCCTATAAGCCACTGATAAATTTTTATACTCCAAAGTGGAGCTCAATGGCTCCTCCACACACACACACACACACACACACACACACACACACACACACACACAGCAAACCCATTCACATCATAATAAGCCCCCCTTCCTACAAATCATGTCAGTTTTTTAAAGACATATTTCTACAATTGACTCATACTTAAAATGGCTGGTAGAAATTAAAGATTTGCACCGGCCTCCAAGCAGTAATATTTATTGAGCTGGAGATTAACCTGTGTAGTGGCAACCCTACATGGACCCCAACCAATCTAATATATGCCATCTACCCTGTGGATTGTTGATAAATATTTCTTGATGGAATATTCCTGCAAGTTAAGCTAAGATGTAAATTAGTGGAGGGGGAAGTAAAGGACCAGGTAGATTTGATGAGGACTGACAGAGACTAGACCCAAATCTGACAAGTCAGTTTATACTTCTTGTAAGGAACTTCAAATGATAAAATTTTGCAAGTACAATTTCATGCATCACTGACTTTGGCTACAAATGTGAGGTTCTTAGCGCACAGTTTTGTGAATTGTGCGAGCCCATCTGCCACGTCACGGCGACCTCATTCAGATGGGTCCCTACACTAAGACTTTATTTATATAAGAAATGTTGTACTCCCCCTATAGACGAGACCCCAGAGATCAAAATAGTACAGACTGCACTGTAACAATGAATATGTAAGAACGTTATCTCTTGCCCTATGTATAAAGTGTTAGTGTAGGGACCCATCGTAATAAGACCAATAAGTGGTTGATGGGCTCAAAAATTTCATGTAAAAGTTGTGCTATAGCAACACTATTACTAACACATCACTATATGTATATATATAAAAATAGCTGCAATACACAAATATATACACTTACCATATATCCTGGACAGACTCATACATAAACTTGACCTATGAGGTGCACACATTTTTATATACATTTGCCTATGTGTAGCACACTCTCATATATTCAATTACCGTATGAGTTCACGCTCTCATATATACATATAGCACACACACATACATTTAACATATGTGCAGCACAAACACAAACACTTATGTGTTTCACATATTCATAGATTCTGACACTACGAGAAGCACACAATGTATACATTTACTCTATGTGCAGCAGATACGAATATATGATTTATATATATATATATATATATATATATATATAAAAACATGTACATACCGTATATGCGCAGCACACCGCAATATGTATATTTACAATATGTGCAGCACACATTTATACCTATACTTACCCTTTTTGCTGAAAACACTCATACATACTTGTCTTATGTGCTTCACATACCCATATATACACTTAAACCATGAGCTATAAACACTCATGTATACACTTACCATACGTACAGCATACCCCCATATATACAATTACACTAAGTGCAATACATACATATATACACTTACCATATATCCTGCACATACTCATACATAAACTTGAATGTGTCATGGTATACACTTACCATATGTGAGACAAGCACTCATGTATACACTTACCCTATATGCTGCACATTCTCATAAACATATGTGCAGTCAATATTCATATATACACTTGCCATGTATCCTGCAAATACCTATACATACATTTAACCTATAAGGTGCACACGTGTAGCATACTATTAAATATATACTTACCCTATGTGCAGCACAAACTCATATATATATTTACCTTATTTGCAGCACACTTATACATATACTAACCCATTGTGCTGAAAACCCTCATACTGTATATACTTACCTTATGTACTACACATACCCATATATACACTTAAACTATAAGCTACAGTGCTCATATATACAGTACGATACGTAAAGCACACCCCCATATATACACTTACCCTAGGTGCAATACACACATATATACACTTACCATATAGCCTCCACATACTCATACATAAACTTGACCTATGAGGTGCACACATTTTTGTATACATTTTCCTATGTTCAGCACACACTCATATATTCAATTGCCCTATGAGCTTCACATTCTCATATATACACTTACTGTACATACAGCACAAATTCATGTATACACTTACCATATGTGAGACACCCCCATATATAAACATATGTGCAGCCATTTTTCATATATACACTTACCATATTTCCTGTAAATACTTATACATACACTTAACCTATGAGGTCTCCTCACTCATATATGAACTAATGCTACGTGTAGCATACAATTATATATATACTTACCCCATGTGCAGCACAAACTCGTATATGTATATATTTACCCTATGTACAGCACACACTTATACATATACTTACCCTTTGTTCTGAATACACTCATATATACTTATTTTATGTGCTTTGTACTATATATCCTTAACATGCTTATACATAAATATGACCTATGAGATGCACACATTTTTATGTACATTTCCCTAGGTGCAGCACACACTCGTATATTCAAAAACTTATGTTTTATTTATAAAATGTTATGAAGAGAGACCCTATTAAACTTTCTAGCTGCAATATATTCAATTACCCTATGAGCTTCACACTCTCATATATACACTTACCATACATTCAGCACAAACTTATGTATACACTTACCATATGTGAGACAAGCACTCATGTATACATTTACCCTATCTGCTACACACACTCATACATAAACCTATGTGCAGCCAATATTTATATACACACGTACCATATATCATGTAAATACCTATACTTACATTTAACCTATGAAGTGCATACACTCATACATGCACCTATGCTACGTGTAGCATACATTTATATATATATTATTACCCTATTTGCAGCACACACTTATAAATATACTTAATTTATGTGCTACACATTCCCATATATACAAACTTAAACTATGAGCTAAAAATATTCACATATAAACTTACCATATGTGCAGCACACCCCCATATATACACTTACACTAGGTGTAATAAACACATATATACCATTACCATATATCCCGCACATACTAATACATAAACTTGACCTATGAAGTGCAGACATTTTTATATAAATTTGCCTATGTGCAGAACACACTCATATATTCAATTACCCTATGAGCTTCATACTCTCATTCATTCCCTTACCGTACATGCAGCACAAACTCATGTATACACTTGCCATATGTGAGACAAGCACTCATGTGTACATTTACCCTATCTGCTGCACACTCCCATATATAAACATAAGTGCAGCCAATATTCATATATACACTTAACATATATCCTGTAAATACCTATACCTACATTTAACCTATGAGGTCTCCACTCTCATATATGGACGTATGCTTTTTTTTTTTTTTTATATTTATTTTTTTTTGTGTACACCACTTTTTTATATTTACCCTATGTATGGCACACACTTATACATTTACTTACCCTTTGTGCTGAATACACTCATATATGCTTACCATACGTGCTACACATACCCATATATACACTTAAACTATAAGCTACAAACACTCATATATATACTTACCATACATGAAGCACACTCCCATATATACACTTACCCTAGGTGCAATACACACATATTTACACTTCCTATATATCATGCAAATACCTATACATACAATTAACCTATAATGTGCACACACTCATATATGCCCTATGCTACGTGTAGCATACAATTATCTATATACTTACCCTATGTGTAGAACACACTCATACTTACCTTATGTGCTACACATCCCCATATATAAACACTTAAACTATGAGCTTAAAACATTCATATATACACTTACCATATGTGCAGCACACCCCCATATATACACTTACACTAGTTGTAATACACATATATACACTTACCATATATATCCTGCACATACTCATACATAAACTTGACCTATGAAGTGCACACATTTTTATATACATTTGACTATGTGCAGCACACACTCATATATTAAGTTACCCTATAAGCTTCACATTCTCATATATACACTTACCGTACATGCAGCACAAACTCATGTATACACTTACCATATGTGAGACAAGCACTCATGTATACATTTATTCTATCTACTGCACACATTCATATGTAAAGATATGTTCAGCCAATTTTCATATATACACTTACCATATAACCTGTAAATACCTATACATACACTTAACCTAGGAGGTGCACATACTCATATATGCACTTTTGCTACATGTAGTATACAATTATATATATACTTACCCTATGTGCAGCACACACTTATATATATTTACCCGATTTGCAGCACACACTTATACATATACTTACCCTTTGCGCTAAATACACTCATATATACTTACCTTATGTGACACACTCTTCCTTAAATAATGAGCTAAAAACATTTCTATATAAACTTACCTTATGTGCAGCACACCCGCATATATACACTTACACTAGGTGCAATACACACATATATACAATTACCATATATCCGGGACATACTCATACATAAACTTGACCTATGAGGTGCACACATTTTTATATACATTTGCCTATGTGCAGCACACACTCATATATTCAATTACCCTATGAGATTCATACTCTCATTTATACCCTTACCGTACATTCAGCACAAACTCATGTATACACTTACCATAAGTGAGACAAGCACTCATGTATACACTTACCCTATCTGCTTTAAACTCCCATATATAAAAATATGTGCAGCCATTATTCATATATACACTTACCATATATTCTCTAAATACCTTTACATACACTTAACCTATGAGATCTCCACACTCATATATGAACTTATGCTACGTGTAGTATACAATTATATATACACTTACCATATGTGCAGCACACACTCATATATATATTTACCCTATGTACGGCACACACTTATACATATACTTACCCTGTGTGCTGAATACACTCATATATGCTTATTTTATTTGCTACACATTTCCATTTATACACACTTAAACTATGAGCTGAAAACATTCATATATACACTCATCATATATCCTGTAAAAACCTATACATACACTTAACCTATGAGGTGCACACACTCATATATACGTGTAGCATACAATTATATATATACTTACCCTATGTGCAGCACAAACTCATATATATATATATATATATATATATATATATATATATATATACACCCGTGTTTCCCCCGAAAATAAGACAGCCCCAAAAGTAAGGCATAGGAGAGGTTTCGGAGAATTGCCCAATATAAGGCATCCCCCCGAAAGAAAGGCGTATGTTCCCGAACAGAACATACGGTATATACGATATGTGAGGCCGCGGGAGAACCCCACAATCTCTGCTATCATTATACTCCGGGGTCTTTTCAGACCCCGGAGTATAATAATCGGCGGCCCAGGGGAGGTGAGCGAACATAAAAAACAATGTACTTACCTGTCCTACGCTTCTCCAGGCTTCGGGCCTGTTTGGTGACGTCAGCGGACGTCATTTTGCGTCGCGACCACGGCCGGATCACGTGACGCGGCCTGGTCTAACAGTGAAGAAGGCCGGAGTAGCGCACGGGCATGCACCGGAGCGAGGAACAGGTAAGCAACGTTGTTTTTTTATATTTCTATCCTCTCCTGGGTCTCCGATCATTATACTCTGGGGTCTGAAAAGACCCCACAGTATAATAATTGTTCATGGGTGGTCCACTATGGGGCAAACTACTGTGTGCAGGGGCCACTATGGGGAATGATACTGTGTGTAGGGGCCACTATGGGGCATGATACTGTGTGCCGGGGCCACTATGGGGCATGATACTGTGTGCAGGGGCCACTATGGGCAATGATACTGTGTGCAGGGGCCACTATGGGACATGATACTGTGTGCAGGGGCCACTATGGGACATGATACTGTGTGCAGGGGCCACTATGGGACATGATACTGTGTGCAGGGGCCACTATGGGACATGATACTGTGTGCAGGGGCCACTATGGGACATGATACTGTGTGCAGGGGCCACTATGGGGAATGATACTGTGTGCAGGGGCCACTATGGGGAATGATACTGTGTGCAGGGGCCACTATGGGATATGATACTGTGTGCAGGGGCCTCTATGGGACATGATACTGTGTGCAGGGAAATTAATGGTTTGGATTGTTATGATGATGTCCTAGAAGATGATGACATAACTGTCATTGAATAAATTTTACTTTCTATTCGTACCGTAAATATTGGTAAATGTACCATACTGTTAATTGTTGTACATGGAAATAATGGTACGGTAGTAAGAAATTGTTGATAGGATTCACAGTTTGTCTGGTTATGCTGGTTTGTGATGACAACTACTGTACAGTACCGTATATAATAAATGTTCATTTTTTTGTTCAGCAATAAATGTGAATTCTTCTTCATTGAAAAAAAAAATAAGACATCCCCTGAAAATAAGACACAGCACATCTTTGGGAGCAAAAATTAATATAAGACGCTGTCTTATTTTCGGGGGAAACAGGGTATATGTACCTTATTTGCAGCACACACTTATACATATACTTACCGTTTGTGGTGTATACACTCATATATACTTACCTTATGTTCTACACATACCCATATATACACAGTTAAACTATGAGCTAAAAACATTCATATATACACTTACCATATGTGCAGCACACCCCCATATATACACATACACTAGGTGCAATACACACATATATACTTACCATATATTTTGCACATACTCATACATAAACGTGACCTATGAGTTGCACACATTTTTGCATACATTTTCCTATGTTCAGTATACACTCATATATTCAATTACCCTATGAGCTTAATATTCTCATATATACACTTACTGTACATGCAGAACAAACTCATGTATACACTTACCATATGTGAGACAAGCACTCATGTATACATTTACCCTATCTGCTGCACACTCCCATAAATAAACATAAGTGCAGCCAATATTCATATATACAATTAACATATATCCTGTAAATACTTATACCTACATTTAACCTATGAGGTCTCCACTCTCATATATGCACGTATGCTACGTGTAGCATACAATTATATATAAATATATACTTACCATATCTGCAACACACAGTCATTTTATATATATATATATATATATATATATATATATATATATATATATATACCCTTTGTGCTGAATACACTCATAAATACTTACCATACGTGCTTCACATACCCATATATACACTTAAACTATAAGCTACAAACACTCATATATACACTTACCATACATGAAGCACACTCCCATATATACACTTACCCTAGGTGCAATACACACATATTTACACTTCCTATATATCATGCAAATAAGTATACATACAATTAATCTATAATGTGCACACACTCATATATGCCCTATGCTACGTGTAGCATACAATTATCTATATACTTACCCTATGTGTAGAACACACTCATACTTACCTTATGTGCTACACATCCCCATATATACACACTTAAACTATGAGTTAAAAACATTCATATATAAACTTACCATATATCCTGCACATACTCATACATAAACTTGACCTATGAAGTGAACACATTTTTATATACATTTGCCTATGTGCAGCACACACTCATATATTAAGTTACCCTATAAGCTTCACATTCTCATATATACACTTACCATACATGCAGCACAAACTCATGTATACACTTACCATATGTGAGACAAGCACTTATGTATACATTTATTCTATCTACTGCACACATTCATATGTAAAGATATGTTCAGCCAATTTTCATATATACACTTATCATATAACCTGTAAATACCTATACATACACTTAACCTAGGAGGTGCACATACTCATGTATGCACTTTTGCTACGTGTAGTATACAATTATATATATACTTATACTATGTGCAGCACACACTCATATACAGTCATATGAAAAAGTTTGGGCACCCCTATTAATCTTAATCATTTTTAGTTCTAAATATTTGGGTATTTGCAACAGCCATTTCAATTTGATATATCTAATAACTGATGGACACAGTAATATTTCAGGATTGAAATGAGGTTTATTGTACTAACAGAAAATGTGCAATATGCATTAAACCAAAATTTGACCGGTGCAAAAGTATAGGCACCTCAACAGAAAAGTGACATTAATATTTAGTAGATCCTCCTTTTGCAAAAATAACAGCCTCTAGTCGCTTCCTGTAGCTTTTAATCAGTTCCTGGATC
The DNA here is from genome assembly GCA_947044405.1 of Leptodactylus fallax. Taxonomy (NCBI): domain Eukaryota; kingdom Metazoa; phylum Chordata; class Amphibia; order Anura; family Leptodactylidae; genus Leptodactylus; species Leptodactylus fallax. The sequence goes on along the minus strand of CAMRHE010000048.1, from coordinate 8,689,446 downwards.
CTGGATGAAGGTATTTTTGACCATTCCTCTTTACAAAACAATTCCAGTTCAGTTAAGTTTGATGGTCGCCGAGCATGGACAGCCCGCTTCACATATATCCCACAGATGTTCAATGATATTCAGGTCTGGGGACTGGGATGGCCATTCCAGAACATTGTAATTGTTCCTCTGCATGAATGCCTGAGTAGATTTGGATCATTGTCTTGCTGAAATATCCATCCCCGGCGTAACTTCAAATTCGTCACTGATTCTTGTACATTATTCTCAAGAATCTGCTGATACTGAGTTGAATCCATGCGACCCTCAACTTTAACAAGATTCCCGATGCCGGCATTGGCCACACAGCCCCAAAGCATGATGGAACCTCCACCAAATGTTACAGTGGGTAGCAAGTGTTTTTCTTGGAATGCTGTGTTTTTTTGACGCCATGCATAATGCCTTTTTGTACGACCAAACAACTCAATCTTTGTTTCATCAGTCCACAGGACCTTCTTCCAAAATGAAGCTGGCTTGTCCAAATGTGCTTTTGCATACCTCAGGCGACTCTGTTTGTGGCGTGCTTTCAGAAACGGCTTCTTTCGCATCACTCTCCCATACAGCTTCTCCTTGTGCAAAGTGTGCTGTATTGTTGACCGATGCACAGTGACACCATCTGCAGCAAGATGATGCTGCAGCTCTTTGGAGGTGGTCTGTGGATTGTCCTTGACTGTTCTCACCATTCTTCTTCTCTGCCTTTCTGATATTTTTCTTGGCCTGCCACTTCTGGGCTTAACAAGAACTGTCCCTGTGGTCTTCCATTTCCTTACTATGTTCCTCACAGTGGAAACTGACAGGTTAAATCTCTGAGACAACTTTTTGTATCCTTCCCCTGAACAACTATGTTGAACAGTCTTTGTTTTCAGATCATTTGAGAGTTGTTTTGAGGAGCCCATGATGCCACTCTACAGAGGAGATTCAAATAGGAGAACAACTTGCAATTGGCCACCTTAAATACCTTTTCTCATGATTGGATACACCTGGCTATGAAGTTCAAAGCTCAGTGAGGTTACAAAACCAATTTTGTGCTTCAGTAAGTCAGTAAAAAGTAGTTAGGAATATTCAAATCAATAAAATGATAAGGGTACCTAAATTTTTGCACCGGTCACATTTTGGTTTAATGCATATTGCACATTTTCTGTTAGTACAATAAACCTCATTTCAATCATGAAATATTACTGTGTCCATCAGTTATTAGATATATCAAATTGAAATGGCTGTTGCAAACACCCAAATATTCAGATCTTGTACAAAAATGATTAAGATTAATAGGGGTGCCCAAACTTTTTCATATGACTGTATATTTACCCTATTTGCAGCACACTCTTATGCATATACTTACCCTTTGTGCTGAATACACTCATATACATTTACCTTATATGCTACACATACCCATATATACACTTAAAGTATAAGCTACACTCATACATAAAGTTACAATATGTGCAGCACAACCCCATATCCACTTAACCTAGGTGCAGTCAACCCATATATACAGTTACTATATATTCTTGACACACTCATACATAAACTTGACCTATGAGGTGCACACATTTTTATGTACATTTCCCTATGTGCAGCACACACTCATTTATTAAGTTATATACACTTACCGTACTTGAAGCACAAACTCATGTATACGCTTACCATATGTGAGACAAGCACTCATGTGTACATTTCCCCTATCTGCTGCACACTCCCATATATAAACGTAAGTGCAGCCAATATTCATATATACACTTAACATATATCCTGTAAATACCTATACCTACATTTAACCTATGAGGTCTCCACTCTCATATATGCACGTATGCTACGTGTAGCATACAATTACAGTCATATGAAAAAGTTTGGGCACCCCTATTAAACTTAATCATTTTTAGTTCTAAATATTTGGGTGTTTGCAACAGCCATTTCAATTTGATATATCTAATAACTGATGGACACAGTAATATTTCAGGATTGAAATGAGGTTTATTGTACTAACAGAAAATGTGCAATATGCATTAAACCAAAATTTGACCGGTGCAAAAATTTGGGTACCCTTATCATTTTATTGATTTGAATACTCCTAACTACTTTTTACTGACTTACTGAAGCACAAAATTGGTTTTGTAACCTCACTGAGCTTTGAACTTCATAGCCAGGTGTATCCAATCATGAGAAAAGGTATTTAAGGTGGCCAATTGCAAGTTGTTCTCCTATTTGAATCTCCTCTTAAGAGTGGCATCATGGGCTCCTCAAAACAACTCTCAAATGATCTGAAAACAAAGATTGTTCAACATAGTTGTTCAGGGGAAGGATACAAAAAGTTGTCTCAGAGATTTAACCTGTCAGTCTCCACTGTGAGGAACATAGTAAGGAAATGGAAGACCACAGGGACAGTTCTTGTTAAGCCCAGAAGTGGCAGGCCAAGAAAAATATCAGAAAGGCAGAGAAGAAGAATGGTGAGAACAGTCAAGGACAATCCACAGACCACCTCCAAAGAGCTGCAGCATCATCTTGCTGCAGATGGTGTCACTGTGCATCAGTCAACAATACAGCACACTTTGCACAAGGAGAAGCTGTATGGGAGAGTGATGCGAAAGAAGCCGTTTCTGAAAGCACGCCACAAACAGAGTCGCCTGAGGTATGCAAAAGCACATTTGGACAAGCCAGCTTCATTTTGGAAGAAGGTCCTGTGGACTGATGAAACAAAGATTGAGTTGTTTGGTCATACAAAAAGGCGTTATGCATGGCATCAAAAAAACACAGCATTCCAAGAAAAACACTTGCTACCCACTGTAAAATTTGGTGGAGGTTCCATCATGCTTTGGGGCTGTGTGGCCAATGCCGGCACCGGGAATCTTGTTAAAGTTGAGGGTCGCATGGATTCAACTCAGTATCAGCAGATTCTTGAGAATAATGTACAAGAATCAGTGACGAATTTGAAGTTACGCCGGGGATGGATATTTCAGCAAGACAATGATCCAAATCTACTCAGGCATTCATGCAGAGGAACAATTACAATGTTCTGGAATGGACATCCCAGTCCCCAGACCTGAATATCATTGAACATCTGTGGGATAATTTGAAGCGGGCTGTCCATGCTCGGCGACCATCAAACTTAACTGAACTGGAATTGTTTTGTAAAGAGGAATGGTCAAAAATACCTTCATCCAGGATCCAGGAACTGATTAAAAGCTACAGGAAGCGACTAGAGGCTGTTATTTTTGCAAAAGGAGGATCTACTAAATATTAATGTCACTTTTCTGTTGAGGTGCCCATACTTTTGCACCGGTCAAATTTTGGTTTAATGCATATTGCACATTTTCTGTTAGTACAATAAACCTCATTTCAATCCTGAAATATTACTGTGTCCATCAGTTATTAGATATATCAAATTGAAATGTCTGTTGCAAACACCCAAATATTTAGAACTAAAAATGATTTAGATTAATAGGGGTGCCCAAACTTTTTCATATGACTGTATATATAAATATATACTTACCATATCTGCAACACACAGTAATATATATATATATATATATATATATATATATATATATATTGTATATTGTGCTGAATACACTCATATATACTTACCATACGTGCTTCACATACCCATATATACACTTAAACTATAAGCTACAAACACTCATATATACACTTACCACACATGAAGCACACTCCTATATATACACTTACCCTAGGTGCAATACACACATATTTACACTTCCTATATATCATGCAAATAAGTATACATACAATTAACCTATAATGTGCACACACTCATATATGCCCTATGCTACGTGTAGCATACAATTATCTATATACTTACCCTATGTGTAGAACACACTCATACTTACCTTATGTGCTACACATCCCCATATATACACACTTAAACTGAGTTAAAAACATTCATATATAAACTTACCATATATCCTGCACATACTCATACATAAACTTGACCTATGAAGTGAACACATTTTTATATACATTTGCCTATGTGCAGCACACACTCATATATTAAGTTACCCTATAAGCTTCACATTCTCATATATACACTTACCGTACATGCAGCACAAACTCATGTATACACTTACCATATGTGAGACAAGCACTCATGTATACACTTACCCTATCTGCTTTAAACTCCCATATATAAAAATATGTGCAGCCATTATTCATATATACACTTACCATATATTCTCTAAATACCTATACATACACTTAACCTATGAGGTCTCCATACTCATATATGAACTTATGCTACGTGTAGTATACAATTATATATACACTTACCATATGTGCAGCACACACTCATATATATATTTACCCTATGTACGGCACACACTTATACATATTCTTACCATTTGTGCTGAATACACTCATATATACTTATTTTATGTGCTACACATTTCCATTTATACACACTTAAACTATGAGCTAAAAACATTCATTTATGCACTCATCATATATCCTGTAAAAACCTATACATTCACTTAACCTATGAGGTGCACACATTCATATATACGTGTAGCATACAATTATATATATACTTACCCTATGTGCAGCACAAACTCATATATATATATTTACCTTATTTGCAGCACACACTTATACATATACTTACCATTTGTGGTGTATATACTCATATATACTTACCTTATGTTCTACACATACCCATATATACACTTAAACTATAAGCTACGAACACTCATATATACACTTACCATATGTGAAGCACACCCCATTTATACACCTACCCTAGGTGCAATACACACATATATACACTTACCATATATCCTGCACATACTCATACATAGACTTGAACTATGAGGTGCACACATTTTTATATAAATATGCCTATGTGTAACACACACTCATATATTCAATTACCCTATGAGCTTCACACTCTCATTTATACACTTACCGTACATTCAGCACAAACTCATGTATACACTTACCATATGTGAGACAAGCACTCATGTATACACTTACCCTATCTGCTGCACATTCTCATACATAAACATACATGCAGCCAATATTCATATATACACTTACCATATATCAAGCAAATACTTTTTACTTCACCACACTATGGAGTGCTGCCTGTTTTCACATTTTATATATATATATATATATATATATATATATATATATATATTTATATTACTCACAGACCTTACACATATGGTATATATATATATTTATATATTTGTAACACTTATAAACATGTCTAAATTGATATATATATATACATGTCACATGTATTTTTAAACTTGTCAAAAAAAAAAATGATATACATATATTACAAATACATATGCCATTAAGATCAAGTTTGATCTGACGAAGCTAGCACAATATGTGACACCAACTACACAGCAGAAGTCTTATCAGGAGCTTCCCATTAATTCTAATGAATTGTCAAGCAGCATCTGCCTCCTCCTACTTCACAGAGGCTAGCTAGCATTTCAAATGAATTGCAGGGCGGGCCCTGCAATGCAAATACATGCATCCAGTAATTCAAATGAATTGCTTGGTAGTGCAACACAGTATCACAGGCTTATCACACATGCATGGTTCCACCTGTAATTGTTAATCCTGCTTCATCTGTATGTATATAAGTATGACTATGGAATACATATTCAGTAAGTTCTTTAGAAGTAGTCATTAATTACAGACATGTCTATAAATATATGTACAGTATATACAGTGTATTACATAAATATAAAGACATTACACATGGACACTTCATACATGGCACCTCAATGCTTCTGATGCTTTGATTCCATGATATCCTGTGTAGATACAACATTAAAACTATGTAAGTTAGATAATAATAAGGCGTATGATAGAAGTCATAGTAGATATGTATTGACCATAATTTCCTCCAGTGGGCTCACAGATCCCAATGTGTCACTATACTTTATCACATATTGATACATTTAAAAAGGTAATGCAATAAGGTATAATAAAATAATCATTTCTATCAGGGTCAGGTGTTAAAGGTATCAGGTATGATCAGTATTTGTTCCATATAGAATATATTCTGCACCGGCCCAATAACAATAAATATTTCTGCTTTTGTATTAGATTGGGAGGGTATTAAAGGAGTTATCTGGCTTTGCAGATACCCAAGCAACGCAGGAAAGCCACATTACTCACTCACTGAACAAACTGTAGTGCAGTACTGCATAGACTGCAATGGGGCAGTGCTGCAGTACCTACACTCGTCGCTACAATTTGTACAGCGAGTCAACTGCGTGGCTCATCCGTACTTCCTTGGTACTGGTGTTGGACCCCTGCAGATCTAATATTGATGGCCTATCCTAAGGTTAGGCCAACAATTTTAAAAACTGGATAGCCCTTTAACCAGAAGATGTCTCCATCCAGCAAAGTACATCACGTCGAGACATGGATAAACACAAGGAAATATTTCAGAAGAGGAGACAAAACTTTTTCTATGGAGCATATGTAATGACATTGTTATACATCTGATGTGCTTTATATTATATATTGATATATTATATTAATGTTTCTTATAATGATCACATCTACATATAGGGAAATATAGCTATAGTGACCTGACAGGGAGAGAAGTAGCGCTACAAGGTAGAAAACATTACCGGTTGTTAGGCTCTGTTCACATTACATTTTACATACAGTCATGGCCAAAAGTTTTGAGAATGATACAAATATTAATTTTTACAAAGTCTACCGCTGCAGGTTTTCTAATGGCAATTTGCATATACTCCAGAATGTTATAAAGAGTGATCAGCTTAACAGCAATTACTTGCAAAGTCAATATTTGCCTAGAAAATGAACTTTATCCCCCAAAACACATTTCAACATCATTGCAGCCCTGCCTTAAAAGGACCACCTAACATCGTTTCAGTGATTGCTCCATTAACACAGGTGTGGGTGTTGATGAGGACAGGGCTGGAGATCAATCTGTCATGATTAAGTAAGAATGACACCACTGGACACTTTAAAAGGAGGCTGGTGCTTGCCATCATTGTTTCTCTTCTGTTAACCATGGTTATCTCTAAAGAAACACGTGCAGTCATCATTGCACTGCACAAAAATGGCCTAACTGGGAAGAGTATTGCAGCTAGAAAGATTGCACCTCAGTCAACAATCTATCGCATCATCAAGAACTTCAAGGAGAGAGGTTCCATTGGTGCCAAAAAGGCTCCAGGGCGCCCAAGAAAGACCAGCAAGCGGCAGGACCGTCTCTTAAAAGTGTTTCAGCTATGGGATTGGGCTACCAGTAGTGCAGAGCTTGCTGAGGAATGGCAGCAGGCAGGTGTGAGTGCATCTGCATGCACTGTGAGGCGGAGACTCTTGGAGCAAGGCCTGGTCTCAAGGAGGGCAGCAAAGAAGCCACTTCTCTCCAGAAAAAACATCAGGGACAGACTGATATTCTGCAAAAGGTACAGGGAGTGGACTGCTGAGGACTGGGGTAAAGTCATTTTCTCTGATGAATCCCCTTTTCGATTGTTTGGAACAGGAACAGCTTATTCGGAGAAGAAGAGGTGAGCGCTACCACCAGTCTTGTCTCATGCCAACTGTAAAGCATCCTGAAACCATTCATGTGTGGGGTTGCTTCTCAGCCAAGGGAATCGGCTCTCTCACAGTCTTGCCTAAAAACACAGCCATGAATAAAGAATGGTACCAGAATGTCCTCCAAGAGCAACTTCTCCCAACCGTCCAAGAGCAGTTTGGCGCTCAACAATGCCTTTTCCAGCATGATGGAGCACCTTGCCATAAAGCAAAGGTGATAACTAAATGGCTCAGGGAACAAAACATAGAGATTTTGGGTCCATGGCCTGGAAACTCCCCAGATCTTAATCCCATTGAGAACTTGTGGTCAATCATCAAGAGACGGGTGGACAAACAAAAACCAACAAATTCAGACAAAATTAAAGCATTGATTCTGCAAGAATGGACTGCTATCAGTCAGGATTTGGTCCAGAAGTTGATTGAGAGCATGCCAGGGAGAATTGCAGAGGTCCTGAAGAAGAAGGGTCAACACTGCAAATATTGACTTGCTGCATTAACTCATTCTAACTGTCAATATAAGCTTCTGTTACTCATAATATGAATGCAATTATATTTCTGTATGTGATAAAAACATCTGACAAACACACAAAAACCAGAGGGCAGCAGATCATGTGAAAATATAATATTTGTGTCATTCTCAAAACTTTTGGCCATGACTGTACATGTCTGGTAACACTGCTGACATAAACCTCTGGTAGATGTTTCCATTGCATGAAACTGTATGTCTCACAAGTGCATATATTTAGGCTACCATTGCGAAAACACATTTCAGACAGTATACATTTTGACTGCAGGCTGTGCTTTCTTATACAGTGAAAATAAGTGTACTCTCTATATATTGACTATAAGTATATTGCAGCCATGTTTTGACATCTGTTGACCCCATAGGAGGCTATAGACAAACATATACTAATTTAACAAAGCCTATAACTTTGGTTTCTAATGGATGCAAATAGAAGGCAGATGTCATTGTTAATAATAGAATAAATATAACATCAGAACGTCAGCTTCTCACTTTTATAACTATGTAGACTAGCAGAGCTGACTGCGCTACCCTGCCTGCCCCCACAACAGTCCAGACCTTACTAAGTGGAGCGAACTGATGCCTTTAGTGTTAGGGAAAAAACTTGTAGAAATGAGTGGAGGGATTGTTATATGTTATCTGAATGATGCAGCAGAATAATGTACAGAGAAGCTCATGTGTACAGAGACTAATACTGGACATTTACTAACAGTCACCCCCCAACCCCCATCCATTATCTGTAATATGTCTGTCTAATGATCAGTCACGTCTTAAGATCTTCAGTATTTAGATTAGATCCCGTCACTTACTAAAGGTATCACTGCTGCAGATCCAAGCACACAGATGTCCATCTTCTCTCAGAATCACTGACAAGTAACCGACGGCAACCAAGTGTCATTTCAAACTTAGATCCAGCAATCCTATTGGTTGCAGGTGGCTGCAGTTACCATGGTGACCTGGGCAGCTAAGGATTTAACCCCTTACATACCAGTACTGTTTTAGCATTAAGGCCTTTTTTGAAATTCCATAGACATTGCTGTATGAAAATTGTTTATTGCAGGATGAGGTCCATATTACTTACTGATGAACTTTTATTAACTCTTTCTAGGGAGTGGAATGTGAAACAACAGCCATTCTGCCATTTATGTTGTAATTTAAATGTTGCCCTGTTTGCCTGCTTTATAACATATTCATTTCATTAAAAGTGTCAGTACAGTTATCCGGTTTCTGATGTTGATGGCCAACACCCGGGACAGGTAATGGTAATGTTTACATACTGTGAGCCGAGTTGCTCACGCGACATACAAGCTGTAGTGGCGAATGTCTATGGGACAGCGCTGCAGTACCTACCAGTGGCGTAACTAAAGTCTTGTGGGCCAAAGTGCAAACTGTGACTGGGGCCCTCTACCTCCTCTGTATTCTTTTTAGCAACAGTTATGGGTAATGCAGCTGTATCTCTGATACTTGAAAGGGATACAACTATAGTACCCAGAACTGCAGTTATCAAGAATAGGGTGGGTGAGCACCACAGCACCCAGCATGTAAACAATACTGGGAGCTGCATATTCTGGGAAAAAGCTGTTCTGCAGGGAGAGAAGATCAGTGGGTGTCCAATACTCGGGGCCCCTGCTAATCAACTGTTTGAAGGGACTGTGGTGCTTTTGCGAGCGCTGTGACCCCTTCACTATTTACATTGCACAGGATCTGTTTTTATAGTGACCGAGCAATGTAATTACAGCCTGCAATAATAAATTATGGATGCTATACAGTCCCTGACAGAAGTTCTGTCGCTTATCCATGTTGTGGAATCAAAAGCTTATAACCTGACTTTAAATTCATCCATTGGTTTTAGAAATGACTCATATGAAAGCTGAAACCCTCCCAAATGATTTTTTGGTTAAGAAAATAAATTGGCTTCCCTGCTGAAATATTCATCATTGAATGAACACAGAAAGGTCAGATTTTGGAAAGACAAAAGTTTTGTCGCACACATAAAGTAATGTGAAAATCAAACCAATAATTCTGTTCAAAAAAAAAAGATATGTTTCATAACATTGGTGAATGAAGTTGTGGTGCTATTAGAGCCATATTTAATATTTTGTGTGACTTTCATGAGCTTGAAGGACTGCATCCATGCGTTTCAACAATGATTCATACAATTTATTGATGAAGTCATCAGGAATAGCAAAGAATGCAGTCTTACATGCCTCCCAGAGTTCATCAAGATTCTTTGGTTTTGTCTGCCAAGCTTCCTCTTTCATCCTACCCCAAACATGCTCAATGATGTTCATGTCTGGTGACTGGGCTGGCCAGTCCTGGAGCACCTTGATCTTCTTTGCCTTGAGGAACTTTAATGTAGAGATGGATGTATGAGATGGAGCACCATCCTGCTGCAAAATTTGACCCCTTTTATGATTGGGAATGTAAGAGGAAGCTAATACTTCTTGATATTTTAGGCTATTGATATTGCCTTCCACCTTGCAAATGTTTCGCACACCCCCATACTGAATGTAACCCCAGACCATGATCTTTCCACCACCAAACTTAACTGTTTTCTGGGTGTATCTTGGATCCATACGGGCTTCAGTAGGTCTCCTGCAGTATTTGCGGTGGCTGTGGTGTAATTCAACTGAAGATTCATCTGAGAAATCCACCTTCTGCCACTTTTCCAGCGTCCATCCGTTTAGCAGGCTGTGGGCCTTGGCAAATGCCACACGTTTTTTTAATTGCCTTTTGTTTAGTGCTGGCTTCTGGGCACTGATTCGACCCTGGAGGCCATTTTGAGTCAGAATCCTACAAACTGTTCTAGTTGACACAGGGACTTGAGGTGACCAGGCCTGTTGGAGCTCTGCTGCAGTGGAAGAGGGGCTGGCTTTTGATTTTCTAACCAACAAACGTTCTTCCTGAGCAGTTGTCTTGCGGGGTCTGCCGGACCTGGGCTTGTCAAAAACATCTCCAGTCTGTTCAAATCTTTTTTTATTTCTTTGTACTTGACGCAGAGACACAGTAAAGGTGCCAGCCACCTCTGCAGTGGATCTGGTCTTCAGCCTCTTGATAATCAAGGCTTTGGTCGCAGGGTTGATTTTCGGCATGTTGTCAGAGGTGAAGTTGCAGTTCAAGTGAAGGTCTGGGGTGCTGGAGTTCTTTTTATACACACCCACTAATTAACCGATCAATTAGTGAGCACAGGTGAGGCTTTAAACTAGGATTGGGTGCATTATATGACAAGGCGACAAAACTTTTGTCTTGCCAAAATCTGACCTTTCTGTGTTCATTAAATGATGAATATTTCAGCAGTGAAGCCAATTTATTTTCTTAAGCAAAAAATCATTTGGGAGGGTTTCAGCTTTCATATGAGTCATTTCTAAAACCAATGGATGAATTTAAAATCAGGTTATAAGCTTTTGATTCCACAACATGGATAAGCGACAGAACTTCTGTCAGGGACTATAAATCAGATAGCATGTGATGTGAATAATGAATGGGCCCCACACAGTGTAATATGTTCCCCAGACCCCCCCCCCCCCACAGTTTAATTCTCCACAGTGACCTCACACAGTATAATATACTCCACAATGGCCATGACACATTATAATATTCCATAATGCCCACCACACAGTATGATATATTCCCCAGAGCACACACATAGTATAATGGTCCACAATAGCCCCCACACACTATAATATGTTCCACAATGGCCCCACACAGTATAATATGCTCCTCAATGGCCCCACACTGTATAATATGCCCCACAGTGGCCCTACACAATACAATGTTCCACAATGGCCCCCACACAGTACAATATGCTACACAGTGGCCCCCACACAGTATAATATGCTCCGCAATGGTCCCACACAGTATGATATGCTCCACAATGGCCACAGTTTAATATGCTCCACAATGGCCCCACACAGTATGTTATGCTTCACAATGGCCCACACATAGTATAATATGCTCAACAATCGACCCTACACAGTAAAATATGTTCCACAATGGCCTCACACAGTATAATACGCCCAGAGTGGCCCTACACAGTATAATGCTCCACAATAGGCCACTCATAGTATAATATGCTCCACAGTGGCCCATACACAATATAATATGGTACACAATGGCCCTGCACATTATAATGTGCTCCAGGAGGGGTGAGTATGAGTATTTTTTATTTTTAATCACCCACCCTGGGCAGCCTACTATTAGAAAGGGGCCTAGCATCATGTACAGACATCACATAATGCCAGGCCCCTTCCGATTAACGAGATGTATAGGGTTGGGGATCCCCCTGCGACCGTGATAATTAGGTCCCTAGTATCTACATTCGCCACTAAAGTTTTGAGCAGCCTAAGGAAAGGCCATCAATATCAGGAAACAAATAACTCCTTTAATATTGAATGTTCTCTTATTTCTGTATGCAGAATATTTAGCTGTTAGTTCATTAACCTTAACCCCTTAACCCTAAATCACGTACATGTACGTGATTGGGTGTGAAGAGGTGTATGGAGAGCTGAGCTCTCCCCATACAGGGCAGATGCCGTCTGTGTAACACAGCCAGGACCCGCTGCTAACAGCAGCGATCGGTGCCTGCACAGATCGCGGCCATTAACTCTTTAGACGCCGTGGTGCCGCCATTTTTCACCGATCACCGCCCTCCTAAACGTCATCAGAGAGTGGCGATCGGTTGCCATGACAGCCAGGAGCCTATTGAACAGAGGCAGGGTGTAATAGAGAGGTAGGCATTTTGCTATTCACTGCGATACAGTAGTATTGCAGTGAATAGTATGAGCGATCAGACCCCCTAGGTTTTAGTACACTCGTATAGCAGACCACCGGAAAATGGCCGCCCGGGCATATGCAGTCTGATGCCTGCGAAAGGCAGAAGTTCCGGCAAAGAGGAAGAGGGGAGTGCACATAAGCAGCTAAGGGGCGGTGGAGTTATGACGCGGAGGGTGCTCGGAGCACAAGGGGAACGCCCCTGGTGCTCCATGATCGTAATTTGCATAACAGAGGAAACCGATTTTATCAGAAACGGTGGGGAGAAACTTAGAATGAAAGGTAGGAGTAAAATAGCCTTTTTAAAGGCTATTCCAACATGCCATTAGTTAAAAATGTGTTTTTCTAATGATAGATTCCCTTTAAGTGTTTGTCTGTTGACCCTCTGGGTTGTGTTGGTATGTCCCGTCCTTTATGTTCTATGTTCTATGTCATGTACAGGTACAGCTCAATAAATTAGAATATTTTTGAAACGTTCATTCATTTCAGTGATTCAGTAATTCAATTCATAATCAGCAGTCTTCCATGACTGTGTGTCCTACTGAATCAGACTGAGGGACCATTTAAAGGCTTAGGAAACCTTGGCAGGGGACACACTGAATTTACAATACGGAACTTTTTTACAATATTCAAATTTTCTTAGATTTTGGTTTTCATTACCTGTAATCCATAATCAACATTTACAGAAATAAAACACTTGAAATAGAACACTCTGTGTATAAAGAATCTAGAAAACATAGGAGGTCACTTTTTTAATTCAATTTTGAAAGAAATAAACGTTTCAAAAATATTCTAATTTATTGAGATGCACCTGTATATACACTGTTTTCAACTTTCCTATTTTTTTCCCGCAGTGTTTCAAACTCTTACCCTTGGTTCAGACCTGGCCAATCACAAGCCACTGGGTGGGGTTGTAGGAGACCTAGGTCTTCAGGGTGTCCATTGAGACTCAGTCTGGTGCCAGTCTAGTGTGTGGACAGTTGGTTTTCCTGCTTTGTGCAGAGGTACTCATAGTTCCTGGACTGGATCAAAACGGCTACCCATACAGCCTTTAGGAGCATTAGTCTTTGCCCCAGGCTCATCTAGAGACAGCCCTGACAAGGGAGTATCACTGTCTGGATTATTGGACATTTTATGTTTCATGCCAGGAGGAGTAGTAGAGGACCCTGACAGGAGGAACGTTTTCTGGCCTAAACTGAAGGTAACCAGGTCCCGGTCAGGACTCCCTGTGACACCACTATCCCCAGCATCCTCATCTGGAATTGGCAGGAGAGAAGGAGTAGTTGGAGACCTTTGCTATAGAGCCTGTACCTTCCCTGGGCACCCTCCTATAATCAAGGCTGGGGGGATTGGACACTGAGCTACTACTACCCCCATTTGGAAGCTGCCGTTTACATCTGTTCCAGTTGCTGTAATAAAGCTGTTACACTGTTCACTTGCACTGCTGGCGTCTTGAGTCAAGCTTGCCTTACCATCAGGGCCCTTCTGAACAACATCACACCTTCTCAGAAAGGAGAGGTCCCCTCTCCAACTGGTCCTGCAGCACTACCCTCAATGGTGTCCACCCCAGGAGCGGGTCTGGAGTGCTTGGTTGAGTTTGCCCATACTAGCAGGTGGCACATCATCTGCCACTACTACTCCCATCCTCCGGTCTCCTCCATCTGGGTTGCGGCACATACACACTTGAGAGAATTTACTATAGTGGCTGTATCCGAATTGCAGGGCAACTCTACTTTTAGAACATTTTTCTGACTAGCTAGACAAGGGGGTATGACTTAGATGAAAAATGCTATGGTTTGTGATTTAACAATATGAACCTCAATTGCACCAAAGTTTGGACATAAACTTCAAGTAGAGTAGAAATCATGCCACCAAGGACAGCAGGACAGCACCCAAAACCTGGGACAGTCCCGTTATATACCATATGCTTGATGGGGTCCCTGGCTGCCATAGGGTTCAGTGCAAGTTCACTGTTTGCCCTGTAATTAAAGTAGCCCTGCTAGAAACAACAGTTAATCTTAAACAGTCATTATGGTCTTAGAGTGGTCTCATGGCCACCTTACCTGCGTGTGTCCCATGGAGTTGCACAGGATGCCAGACTGTAAGAGGAGAGGGCTTCAAGCTCATCCCTCATCTTTAACTTCAAGATGTGGAATACATTTGCACACTGGTACTACTAGGTGCAATGGAACATGACTGGGTTCCATTTGTTTATGATGTCATCAGTCAGTGCTGTTCCAACTCCACCTCTTTTGCAAGAGGTGCAAAAAAAATGTGATTTTTTTTATTTTTTTTTTTTATGCCGTCTACACCAGAAAATTGGTGTACAAGGCATAATAAGTATGCCCCATCACGTGTACACCTCTCCACTTTTGATAGACATGTGTGTACAATGCCCAGGGTCAAGCAGAGCAGCTGCAGTGTATAAGATAGGCCCAAGATGGTGGCCTTTTTCCTCTCGCTCTGTCACAATCTGGTCACAGTAGTGGCTGTGTCTTTAACTGCTGAACCTCCCAAAGGCCCTGGGGCAGTGCAGTGTTGAGATGGTGTAGATAGTCAGTAGTGGAGGTCTTCACATATCAAACAAAGGACAAAAATCCATATCAAGTTGGTGGGGGTCTGACTCCTGTACCCCTGTCAGCAGTTTCAAGGGTTGTCACTACACAAGTTCTATTATGTAAAAAGCAAACAAGCAGGCAAAGGAGACAGCACTCATATAAACATACAAATGCTATGACCCATTCAAACAGATAGTCGGGGGTATGCAGCATCCCAGAGGGCTACTTCTTTAACCCTTTCCCGACATCCGCCGTAATACCGTGTTTCTCCAAAAATAAGACAGGGTCTTATGTTATTTTTTGCTCTGAAAAAAGGGCTAGGGCTTATTTTCGGGGTAGGTCTTAATTTTTTCCATGAACAACAATCACACATTTGATCGCTTTTTATTTCAACTTTTATCAGAGGTGAAACAGCGAAAAAACAGCAGTTCGGCACTTTAATTTTTATTTTTGCTACGGCATTCACCATAGAGGTAAAATAATTTTATAAGTTTATAGACTGGGCGTTTTCGGACACAGGGATACCTAATGTGTACGTCTTTCACAGTAATATTTTATTTTTATATGTATTCTAGTGAAAGTGGGAGGGGGGCTTGAACTTTTATTTTGTTGGTTTTTTTTTTAATATTTTTTTTTAACTTTTTTTTTTTTTTTTTTTTTAACTATTAACCCCTCCTAGGGGGCTTGAACCTGCAATCATCCCATAGACTGCAATACAACCTATTGCAGTCTATGGGAGATTATCTATATTACTAATGAGGCTGGCCTCAATAGTAATATTCCTATGACAGGCCTGGGAGCCTTCATAAAGCTCCCGGCTGTCAAAGGAACAGGTCGGCTCCTGCGATCTCACCTGCGGGAGCCGGCCTGCAACGTCAAAGGTACGGGGCCAGTGTGGACCGGCCCCAGGAATAGTTACTCTGCTTTTGGGGGTCGATTTGGAGGGGAGGGGGTCACGGACTGACAGACCTAACAATGCCAGCGATCAGTGGACTCTGATCGCGGGCATTAACTGCGGGTCTCCGGTGTACAAGGAGACCCGGTATAGCAGCTATAGAGGGTGGGGACGGGGGGGGGGGGGGCGTGGAGGTCACACTTAGCAATGCCCGCGGTCAGAGTCCATTCTGATCGCGGGCATTAACTCCGGGTTTTGCTACTTTGGTGGGAGGGAAGGGAAAGGGAAGTCATGCTGAACAATGCCCGCGATCAGGGTAGACACTGATCACGGGCATTAACTCCAGGTCTCCGCAGAGACCCGGTACGCGGCCGGCCGCCATCTTTAAGGACCCGGCATCCGCTGTAATCACACGGCGGATGTCGGGAAGGGGTTAAATTAGCTAGGGCTTATTTTTGGAGTAGGGCTTATATCTCAAGCCTACTCCAAAAAACCTGGAAAATGTAGCTAGGGCTTATTTTCAGGGTAGGTCTTATTTTTGGCGAAACACGGTAGTACGGCGGATGCCGGGTGTTTAAAGATGTTTTATACAGCAAAGACCTGGCACTAATGCCTGCGATCAGTGCCCGCATTTATCACGGGCATTAACCCCTCTTGCACCTCGGTCATAGCTGACCGAGGCGCCATTTTACCAGCGGCGCGGGCGCCACCATTTTGCTGGGAATCGCCAGCACCCGGAGCAAAATCCGGGGTCGGCGTCCCATTGCTATGACAGCCGGGAGCCTGTCTTTCTTTAACTTCTATTGCAGGCTACGCTATGCAGCCTGCAATAGAAGTGCCGTTTTTTGCAATGCATTAGCATTGTAATGCATTGCATTAGTGATCAGACCCCCTGGTGTTCAAGACCCTTAGGGGTCTAATAAATGCAAAAAAAAAAAAAAAAAAAGTTAAAAAAAATAAAAATATTAAAAGTTCAAATCACCCCCCTTTCCCTAGAACACATATAAAAGTACTGCAAAGCGCCTGTAACAGCCTGCAAAGCGCCTGTAACATCCCTGGGCACCCTTCCATAACCAAGGGTGGGGGATTGGACACTGACATACTACTACCCCCATTGGACAGCTGCCTAACCATCAGGGCCCTTCCGACCAACACCACACCGGCTCAGAGAAGAGAGGTCCCCTCTCCAACTGGAAGCGCCCCGGAGGAAACTACTACCACCACTATCCGATAGTACTGCAGGACTCCCCCTCGACCGTGTCCGGCCTAGGAGCGGGGCTGGAGTGCTTGGTGAGTGTGCTTGGCCTAGCAGGTGGCACAACATACGCCACTACAACTCCCATCCTCCGGTCTCCTGCATCTGGTTTGCGGCATGTCGTTTTTGGCGTAGTCGGCAGGATCAAGATCCCCGTGTCCTACAACAACTACAGACTACGGTGGAAAGATCCTAGAAAATATCTACAACTGGTGAGCAGAAAAACCTTTATTGGCTGTCTAGAGACTTTTCCCTGTGGATTATAATATGGACTCTGTAAAAGTGCCTGGAATTGCTGTGTCGCTAGTTGCCTGGATTATTTGCAAAAGACTGTGGTGTTTGCCAAGTTTTGTGCCACTATATTTCAAGCCAGAGATCTGTTAGGGTAGGTTGACATATGTCAGTTGCATCAGTATCAGTTTTTTTGTCCTTTAGTCATTACAACTGATGCCAAATTTGATTTGAAAATGCATCAGTTGTCATCAGGCTTTTTCACAAATTTCTACTCCAAAACCATCAGTTGTCATCAGTTGGCATCAGTGTTTACCATCAGTTTTTACTATCACTCTTTACTTTTACAGTGAGTTATACCTGTATAGTACAATCCTCTTGGCCCTTACCTGAGAAACGAACCCCTGATGCAGTGTGCTGGAGAATCGGGAGCTGGAATTTGCTGACATTTCAAGAGTACTGCAAAAGTGTCATGATGTCCAAAAACCAAACTGTCTAAATGTGTGCGCCAAAAAACAAATAACGCTCCCTTCCTTCTGCCTGGTTGTGTGGCCAAATATCAGTTTATACCCACATATGACATTAAGTACATTATCCTGGGTACACCAGTGTCATACATGTTGGCATAAACTGCAGTTTGGGCACACAGCAGGGCGCAGAAGGGAAGGAGCACTATCTGGCTTTTGGAGTGCAGATTTAGATGTTTGGGACCTGGACACCATGTCATGTTTGCAGAGCCTCTAAGGTGCCAGAAAAAAGGAATACCCTAAGGAGGGACTCCATTGTGAAAACTGCACCCCTCAAAGAACTAATCAAGGGGTGTAGTGAGCATTAGTATCCCAGATGTGACTGCACAGTGGATGGGGAAAAGTAAGCTGTGTGGAGTACATTGGGTACACTAAATTCCCTACTATTTTCCCAGTAGTTCCTATTATTGGGGGGTCACTTTGGTGGTCACTTCTGGTGTCTTTCCCTTGTAAGCTCTAAATCTGGGGTGTACCCTCATATATGTTAGCACAGCCTATACATTCCCCTCCTGCCACAGACAGTTTTGTTCTAATGATTTGGTGATTTTTGTCTTCACATTATACAAGCTATATTTTCTTTATTTTTCTGGTGATGTCGCCATATGAGGGCTTGTTGTTTGCGGGATGAGATGCATTTTGTAGTGACACCAGTTTTAGGTGCCTATGACTTATTGAATAAATTTTATCAGCTCATTTTGGTGGATTATAAAAAAAAACATCAATTCTGGCATTGCATTTTACCTTTTCAATTTTTTGCCATGCAGCATACAGCGTAAGTAACATGCTACCTATATTCTGCGGATCGGTACGATTACAGTGATACCTCATTTATATTTTTTTTATGCGATACTAATTTTGCAGAACAAAAACCCATTTGGGGAAAGAAATCAATTATCTTTTCATCGCCAACTTCTGAGAGGGGTAACATTTTTACTTTTCGGTTTACAGAGTTAGTTGAGGGCTTATGTTTTGTGGGACAACCTGTGCTTTTTATTGGTACTGTTTTTGGGTACATATAACTTTTTGATCACTTTTTATAGCATATTTTGTAAGGTGAGATGGCGAAAAATCATTAATTCCAGCATTTTTTTCCGGGTTTTTTTTCCCGACGTTCACCGTGTAGGTTAAATATTGTTTCAGTTTTATTGTGCAGGTTGTTACAGATGCAGCGAAACCAAATATGTATTGTTTTTATTAATTTTTAGTGTTTTTTTTTATATAATTTATTTTACATAGGAAAAAGGAATTTTTGGGGCTTAATAACTTTATTACATTTTTTTTTTAATACACTATGTTTTTTTTTTGTTACTTTTTTTTTTTACATTTTGTACTTGTCCTATAAGGACATCTGAACCAGCCATACACTGATTGCTGTTTCAGTACTATAGACTGCAATACACGAGCATACACGTGTATTTCAGTCTATAGAGAAAGTCAGCCTATACAGACACATAGACTCACTTTCTCCATCGCAGGCAGGATCAGCCAGGTACTTGGGGGTCCTAGCTGTCTGGGGTCACTGGCCAGACCCCAGGCTGCCGAAACGGCATAATGGCACACCCCGATCTCGCCGCGGGGGTTGCCTCTGGGGTTATTATTATAGTGCAACCCCTGTGAACCGAGAGCAAGGCAGGTGATTTGGACTCCGCAACCAGAAATGAACGCACACGCGGTAGTTCAAGAAAAAAATATATATTTACTATAAGTTAATAAAGGCTAGTTAAAGGTAAAATGACAGGGCTAAAGACAAGCAAAATATACAATATAGCATGAACAATTTCAAGGCAAATTCTGCAATGGTTTCTACTTTTACTCTGTCCACTTCTGCAGTATGGACACTGAATGAACAATATACTCAAAACTATCCCTAACTGACCCTGACTTCACATTTGGGTGCACCCCCTTTTCCCCAGTGGTCCAGGTGGACCGCTTACAGTCCGTAGAAGCGCGCGGTGGGGCCCAAAGTCGGTCCTTTCTTTTATAGTGAAGCGTCCTCTCCTCACGGTTATCAGGATCTTGGGAGAAATGAAGTCCTCTTTAACAGACAGGGAAACCAACTGAATGCAATGTAATTCAACAGCAGATTCCACTCAGCACACTGACAGTCCTGCCGAATCCATACACTGAGCTGGGATGTAAGCCGGGATTTAGCAGGTGCCGTCCAGTACATCAACAGCACTGCGAGTCTATATCTGTGGTATCCATATACACAGTCACAATGTCAGTCTCACTGATCAGCCACTGAGCACAGTTCCTTTCACGTGGACTCACTAGTCCTGTTGTCTCTTTACACTCTGTTTGTCTCTGGACCAAGATACAGCTTAGCTGTACAGAAAAATCTCCACACCAGTTCAATACAACACTTGCCAAGATGGCTGCTGCTCTCTGTCTCGTCACTTCCTGCTTCTCTGCTCACACTCTGTCTGCAGAACAGGCAGGCTGACATAAAAGGGGGGGGTCTCACTCCAGCATCATGTCACAATTACAATGGCTGCTGTCTTAAAGGAACAGAATCACAGAAATACATTCAACATTAACAGTTTATACAGACAAATGAAGCTTAAGACAACATTGGCTGTCTCTTACATATTCCCCCCCACTTTAAGATTGGCAGTCCCTGCCTATGACTGTATATCCAGAGGGTTGTACTTTTATGCACAGGGTGGTAGTATACCGATGTATGGCAGGCCAAACAAACTCATCCTGCGCATACCGAACAGGGGGAATACCAGCATTTGGCCTAGTGGTCCGTCTGAGGACCGGTGGTATATTATGGGGTGCTGCAGCTATGGGCTGAGAAGGACCAGCGGATTCCGCACCTGAGGGGGCACAGGCCGGAGATACAGTAGTCACAGGTGGAACATCCCCAGGAGCAGGGATCGGCCAACAATCATCCTCCTCGTCGGAGGCCCATTCCGCACCTCCATTCTCTGACTGTGGGAGCTCATTCACATTGGCAGGCCCATCGTGATTTGTCCCTTCAGAATGACACAGGCGCAACATATTTCGGTGAAGTACTCGAACACAATCAGTTCCTTCTTTCTGGACCTGGTACACTGGCCCATTCGCATACTTGCGGCCAACAACACGATACGGCAAAGCCTCCCATCTGCTTTCCAATTTCCCTTGGGGTTTCTTGACACGAACTAGCACCAGGTCGCCTGGTTGCAATGGTGCTTCTTGCACTGGGGTCTTATCAGGATGGGGATGTTCTTGCAGGCGCTGCCGCACCAATCGATGGATCGTCTCAAGTCTCTGCCGATGCGCCCGCACCCAAGAGGTTGGATCCCTCGGAGGGAACCCATCCACATCATTCAACTGTAATTCTCCTATACTTCGCCCAGACCGCCCAAAGAGAAGTGTATAAGGAGAGTACCCCGTTGTAGAATGGACCTGATTGTTATAGGCCCACACCATTTCAGACAAGAACTGAGGCCACTGTAACTTCTTGTCTTCCTCCAGAGTCCGCAGCATCTGTAGCAGAGTTCTGTTGAATCTTTCACAGGCCCCATTTCCCTGAGGGTGGTATGGAGTCGTGTGCGACTTCTTTAGCCCGTAGATACGTTGAACTTCTTTCATTACGTGTCCCTCAAAGCAGGCGCCCTGGTCGGAGTGGATGCGTTGGGGGCACCCATATACTCGAATGAAATCTTGGCACAGAGCACGAGCTGCTGACTCAGCTGTCTGGTCCTTGGTGGCGGTTACCACCGCAAATTTGGTGAAGTGATCCACCATTACGAGGCAATACTGGTGTCCGCTATTGGATGGGCCCACCATTAGATAGTCTATCATGACGATTTCTAAAGGTTCCTGGGTCACGATGGTTTGCAGGGGAGCTCTCTGTTCTATTGCCTTATGGATCTCACAAGTTCGACAGCTGCGGCATACTTCTTCGACCATTTGACGAAGACCAGGGCAGTAAATCAGTCGCTGTAACCAACGAAAGGTCTTCTCATGACCAAAATGTCCATTCTTATTATGAGCCTCAACTGCCAAGGAGCGAGCCAGTTCACTAGGCACCACAATTTGGTATCGAATGTCGATCTCAGAAGGTAAATAGACCTTTCGGCATAGCACTCCATTTTTCATCTCCAACTTTTCCCACTGACTCAAAACAGATAATATCTCACGTGTCAGTCGTTCTCTTTCCTCTCTACAGGGCTTCTGGCCTTTCTCAACACACTTGATCATCTGCGCCAGCCCCTCATGGGTCTGTTGTATCTGTGCCCATTCCTGTCGTGAGGGACCAAAGAAAGGAGCCATTTCAGTCCCCTCCATCTCAAACTGATTAGTGGCGGTCAAGGCCTGTGAAAATCTGCTGAAATCGGGCACCTCCACATGCTCCAACTCATGATCCACGTCTTCTGTGGGGGTCTGGGCAGTTACCCTAGAAAGTCCGTCAGCATTCTGGTTCTCTGTCTTGGACCGATACTTAATGCGGTAATTGAATGTAGACATTCGGGCTATCCACCTCTGCTCTAACGCCCCGAGCTTGGCATTTTCCAGGTGAGCTAGTGGGTTGTTGTCAGTCAGTACTAAAACTTCAGCACCGGTCAAATATTCAGAGAATTTCTCGGTCATGGCCCATACCAGTGCCAACAGCTCCAATTTAAATGAACTATAATTCTCGGGGTTTCTTTCAGAATCTCTCAAAGACCGGCTGCCGTACGCTATGACCCTCTCCTGGCCATCCTGAAGCTGGGAAAGCACTGCTCCAAGACCATACAGGCTTGCATCTGTATATAGCTGGAACGGCAAGTGGTAATCAGCATATGCCAAGATTGGGGCTGTTGTCAGTGCATCCTTCAATGCCTGGAAGGCTTGTTCCTGTTCAGGTCCCCACTTCACGGACCGGTTCTTTGGACCACCGGATGTGCCTCGTAGGAGAGCATTAAGTGGTGCTGCTACCTTGACGAAATCCTTAATAAACCGTCGATAGTAACCGGCTACTCCAAGGAACGCCCTCACTTCTCGCAGGGTAGTCGGTATCGGCCAATCTTGAACAGCCGCTATCTTGTCTCTTGATGGTCTCACCCCTTCTCCTGATACGCGGTGACCCAAGTAATCAATTTCAGATTGGAACAACCGACATTTACTGGGTTTCAATTTGAGCCCATGTTCCCGCAATCTTCGAAATACTTGCCCCAACTGGTGGAGATGGTCTTCAAAGGTCGCAGAATACACTATAATGTCATCCAAGTAGATGAGAGTGAACTCAAAGTTGAAGTCACCGAGACATTTCTCCATCAACCGCTGAAACGTTCCGGGTGCATTTGTCAACCCGAAGGGCATCCGGTTAAATTCGTATAGTCCCATGGGCAAGATGAATGCCGTCTTCTCCTTGTCTTTTGTGGCCATCGGCACCTGCCAATACCCACTAGCCAGATCTAGTGAGGAGAAGTACCGGGCTCTCCCTAGCGCTGAGAGGGACTCCTCAATCCGTGGCAAGGGGTAGGAATCTCGTACGGTGCAAGCGTTTAACTTCCGATAGTCTACGCAAAATCGGATGGACCCATCTTTTTTTCTTACTAACACCACAGGAGCCGCCCAGGGACTCTGGCTTTCTTGGATGATCCCACCCTGTAGCATCTTAGCTAACAGTTCTTTCACTTCCTGATACAACTGTGGAGGAATTTGTCGGTAGCGCTCTCTAATTGGAGGGGTGTCTCCTGTGGGAATCTCATGGTAGATCCCTGTGGTACATCCAAAATCTTCAGCATACCGTGCAAAGGTGGCTTGGTTCTCCCACAACAGCTCATCTACCTTCTGCACCCATTCCAGAGAACATGAACTTACATCCATCTTCATCTGTTCTCGAATTGCACAGCCATTCCATTCAGAGGTGGGTTCCTCATCTTCTCCCATGGACACAGTTACGGTCCACTCATCCCTTTCAGTCGGCTTCAGCTGCATTGGAGTTACTTTCCTTACTTCCTCCGGAGTCACATAGATGTTAGCCAGCAGCCTCCCTGGGGTCAGGTCCACACTCTGGTCCTGAGTGTTTACACATCGAAGTGGTACTCTTCCATTGCGAACTATTGCCAAGGAACGGGCCACTAGCGGATCAACACCTCCTTCGGCTGCCTGCAGTGGTTCTACCAACACAGCTATGCCCTCTAGTTTCCGACAGGTGCCTACGGGCATGGACACTATTGTCTCCTGACTGGGTGGCAGTGTAACTTTTGTATGCAAAGGAACTGAAATTCGAGCCAGAGGACGCTGTGCATCTGAACTTTTCTGTAAGCCACATGTCCGGATCAGCCGCTGGAAAGCTGTTTGAGTAGGCCGATGGGTGGTGGTTTCTTTCCAATAACCGTGACCTTTCTTTTCAAAGAGGATCTGATCTAATTCTTTTAACACATTCATCCCCAAAATGACAGGGACCTTTACTTCATGTGACTCCTGTACCACCACAATGCCTTTCCTACCTAGATCTTGGCCACATACCCGGACATTCATCCAGGCCACTCCCACGACCGGAACTGGTAACTGGTTAGCTGCGACCACTCGTACGAATGTATGGGGATCATATTTCACATGTTGCCGGAAGTACCGTTCATAACAGTCTCTACTCAAGGTCGTTACTTGGGAACCCGTGTCAATCATCCCGGTAACCGGAATACCCTCCATTTCCACCTGTATGACAGGACTTGCAGCGATCAGGTCATCATCAGGGCATTCTCCCCACATAGTCTCCTTGTCAGTCTCCCCTACTACACGCCCTTCAGCAGCAGGGGACTTCAGTTTAACGGCGGTCTCTCATAAGTTTGTCGCTGCTCTGGACATCTAGCAGCAACGTGGCCCATCCGTTCACACTCCCAGCAGCGTATCCCCCGTCGTTCTGGCCATCTGTTTGGGCCCCTTCGGTAAGCCCCTTCGATTTCTCCTGAGCACTGCACTAAATGATTTGGACCCCTTCGGTAGGTCCTATCCTCATCCCTCCAGCGGGGTGGTGGGTGATTCTGACTTGCTGGGTGTGGATGGCTCACCCTTTCATCTCCAGTCTTCTGGAAGTCTGCAATTTTCATAGACTGCTCATCACAACGAGTGTGCAAGTGTTCCATTTGTTCTTGCAGTTTCTGCATTACTGTGAGAATTTCTTTAACCGTCCCTTTTTCTACTGTCTCTGAGCCAGAACTAGCCCCCTGTGACAAAGTAACTCCAACTGCGGTCTGCGGCCTCGGGACCATACTATTGGCACGGGAGATGGCCTCTACCTGTACATCATGGAATTTAGCATCAGTCTCTCGTCGTATAAAATCCTGCATAGTCACAGTTAAACTGCCGTCACGTATCCCCAGGACAAACTGGTCACGGAGAGTCCGATCAGGGTTACAGAAGGCTGGCGAGCCCCCTCTTTCCTTCCTTTGAATATCTCGGAGCAGTTCTTGTAGGGCATTTGCATATTGGGGAAGGCTTTCATTCTCCTGTTGTACCCTCTGGAAGAACCGAGCCTGCAGAGACCCCAGCAATGCAGTTTCTCCATAGATGGTTTCTAGAATCTGGACTACTTGCTCAAATGTCTGCCTTTGTTCAAATGGCCTCAGTATCACCGTGGTCTTAGCATCCCCTTGTAATGTCAATATTGCTAGCTCTACTAGTACTTCTGGTGCGGTCTGGTACATTCGCTGTATCATTCGTATCTGTTCCACCCACATACTCACTGACATATTATTGCCATCAAATTTAGCTAACTGACTCATTATAGCCCCTGCTGGCATTCTTCCTCCAGCACCATTCTCCCGAACGGGTGCGTCACCGTCCATTCTGGTAAGCGGATCCTGCCGACTACGCCAATTTGTGAACCGAGAGCAAGGCAGGTGGTTTGGACTCCGCAACCAGAAATGAACGCACACGCGATAGTTCAAGAAAAAAAATATATATTTACTATAAGTTAATAAAGGCTAGTTAAAGGTAAAATGACAGGGCTAAAGACAAGCAAAATATACAATATAGCATGAACAATTTCAAGGCAAATTCTGCAATGGTTTCTACTTTTACTCTGTCCACTTCTGCAGTATGGACACTGAATGAACAATATACTCAAAACTATCCCTAACTGACCCTGACTTCACATTTGGGTGCACCCCCTTTTCCCCAGTGGTCCAGGTGGACCGCTTACAGTCCGTAGAAGCGCGCGGTGGGGCCCAAAGTCGGTCCTTTCTTTTATAGTGAAGCGTCCTCTCCTCACGGTTATCAGGATCTTGGGAGAAATGAAGTCCTCTTTAACAGACAGGGAAACCAACTGAATGCAATGTAATCCAACAGCAGATTCCACTCAGCACACTGACAGTCCTGCCGAATCCATACACTGAGCTGGGATGTAAGCCGGGATTTAGCAGGTGCCGTCCAGTACATCAACAGCACTGCGAGTCTATATCTGTGGTATCCATATACACAGTCACAATGTCAGTCTCACTGATCAGCCACTGAGCACAGTTCCTTTCACGTGGACTCACTAGTCCTGTTGTCTCTTTACACTCTGTTTGTCTCTGGACCAAGATACAGCTTAGCTGTACAGAAAAATCTCCACACCAGTTCAATACAACACTTGCCAAGATGGCTGCTGCTCTCTGTCTCGTCACTTCCTGCTTCTCTGCTCACACTCTGTCTGCAGAACAGGCAGGCTGACATAAAAGGGGGGTCTCACTCCAGCATCATGTCACAATTACAATGGCTGCTGTCTTAAAGGAACAGAATCACAGAAATACATTCAACATTAACAGTTTATACAGACAAATGAAGCTTAAGACAACATTGGCTGTCTCTTACACCCCCATAGATGCCGCGGTCATGTTTGACCGCGGCATCTAAGGGGCTAACACCCACGATCGGAGCCCAACTCTGCCCGCGGGTGTCAGCTTTGCGATCCTGAGCAATTCGCTCAGGTACAGTAGTGAAGCCGTCAATTTCTGGCTTCATTACTCTTCAGAGGCTGTGCAGAAGCTGGGTGCTGCTGCATCCATCTTCAGGCGGCACCTGGCGGCATCCGGCGCTAATTAAATTTTAAGGAAGCCGGATGGAAAAACGCTGCAGCCCTGGCATCAGTTTCCCTCCGGCTTGTGTGCACCACGCCGGAGGGAAACTGACAGCTGCGCCGGACATATGTGAACACACCCTTATCCATTACTGGACTGTATTATCTGCAGTGACATCACTGGTGCATGTGAGCCCAGCCCGCAAGGGGTTAACTCCAGCCTCAGGCCAAGGATGCATCATTCTACAGCCTGCCAAACCAGCACTCAGGCGGTAAAGATCTGCGTCAACATTCCATCAGCCAAGCTCCTCCCATCTATTCAAAAGAGCCCAACCAGCAGCCGCTGACATCAGTGGGACAGCCCCTCCTACAGAACAGCATCAGCGTAGCCTCCTGGGCGCTGCCATCTTGAGTGAGTCCAACACCTATACTGTCCTATGCGTAGTAGCACCGCCCACCAGCATTCATTAAAAGTTCTGTGCCTGGAAAGTTCCAGAGAGTCCGTGCAAGTGAGAGACTGTGTATTGCCTGCAAGCAGAGCCACTGTATACTGCTGAAGGATGTCACGTCCCCCATCAGTTCTGGGTATTAACCACGACCCTGATGCTTGGTATAGACGGGTTGGTCTAGAACCACCTGTAGAGGGCAAGGTGCCTTACCGGAGGAGAGGTACATTTATGGACTTTGACCGATATAACGACTGTGGGTTAATTGCGGAGGATTCTAAACGCCTCAATGTGTTTGTCAACCATAGGTCGGTGAAAAAGCCTGGGTTGCTGGAAAACCTGATTAATTTGCACCCAGGTGAGAGAGTCGAGTTTACTCTCAAAGTCAGCCCTAAGGGATTCTGGGAAGCTGACGTTGACTGAGCCCCTATTTTACCGCCCCCACAAGAGGTCTGGGAAGACTTTACCACAGCCACACCTGGCCTACGGTCCATTTCCCTCCAGGGCTGCACCCACGGCACCTGTGTCACCGCCAAGCCCGGCTCCTACTACATCACTACCTGCTGTCCTGAGCACTATCATCATCTCAGGGGGTGACCACATCTCTGTTGGAGGTCACTCTGCAACAAAAAACAGCTGCACAGCAAGTTGAACCACCAGTGTACAAGAGCAGCATGAACCCAGCCCCCGGCGACCGTCACCACCTTCAACTGGGCCATGGAGAAAAAGAAGGCAGTGGAGATGCAATTTCTATCCGGCTTGCTAGCGCCTGCAACGTCGCCATCCACTCCAGCTTCGCCTCCCAAGACATCGGGACCACTACCTGCAGAGGCTAAGACGTGAGGAGGCTGCCACCAGTAAGTTTTGTGCCCCCCAGTCTACACCTGACTGGGGAGATCAAGTTTGTGTCCTCCAGCCCTCCTGGCTGGAGTGATCTTCTAAATTTTGTGCCCTCCAGGATGGCTCCCTGGAGTGATTCCCTTGAACTCCTACCATTGTATATACAGGTAAATCTCAATAAAATAGAATATCTTTGAAACGTTTATTTATTTCAGTAATTAAATTAAAAAAGGGACCTCCTATATTTTCTAGATTCTTTACAAACAGAGTGTTCTATTTCAAGTGTTTTATTTCTGTAAATGTTGATTATGGATTACAGGTAATGAAAACCAAAATCTAAGAAAATTTGAATATTGTAAAAAAGTTCAGTATTGTAAATTCAGTGTGTCCCCTGCCAAGGTTTCCTAAGCCTTTAAATGGTCCCTCAGTCTGGTTCAGTAGGACACACAATCATGGAAGACTGCTGATTATGAATTGAATTACTGAATCACTGAAATGAATGAACGTTTAAAAAATATTCTAATTTATTGAGATGCACCACCATATTGTTGCCCCTTTCATTGGTGCCAAACTTTTGGGACACTACCCTAGTTACCCCAGTGCAAACTTGTGGACACTGCCCCAGTTCACCCTGTTGCATTCTGTCCCCTTGCTCCAGGAAAGACACCCCTGGAGCCATTAGCAAAGGGGGACATGATGGGGAAACCAATAACTCCTGCAGTTTCTTCTTTGTGCAGTAGTTGTTAGATTTATACAGGCTGGTTCAGCTTTAACCCTTTCATTGCCAGGTGTCTCTGGAAATTTTGCACCTCCGGTAGCCAAAGCAATTTTCACAGTTTTAAGATGGACAAATCAAACCTAAATTGCAATATTAAAAAATCATCCAACCTCCCCATACCCATTCTGACGCCTTCAGCATTGTCAGAATGCCACTTGGTACTGTATGCAAAGAAGCAGCTTCATGCAATTTTGATTTAAAGCGAATGTTTTATAAAAAAAATGCAAATAAATGTATATTAGTTGCTAAAAGTGGAAAGCAAACAAAAAGTTATATGCACCAAACCTCCTAAAAATAAGAAATCAACATGTGCAGAGTTCATTCATATCACTAAGGCCTACACCTGTGTGCACATGTGTGAAAGATCCTCAGTGTGCCAACACCGCTTTGGCCCACACCTGAGTCTTCTTTCATATAAAACCACACTCACCGCCAGTGAGTGTTGGGTTCACAAGATAAATACAAGACCAGCTTTCTAAATTTTATATATTTATTAACCCCTAAATGGGTCGGTATTAACATCTAACACATGCAGTTCAGAACAGATATGTAGATATATATACAAGCATTAACAGTTACTAGTTACAAGATACAGTACAATAAAAATAAAAAGGGAATAAAATTGAAATAATTACTTTACCACGCATCTCCTTGATGTGGCTCTATAATCCAACACTCACACATGCTCTGTCATGTGTGAACAACCAGTGGAGGCTTCTCAGCATGTGGCAACAATCCAGCCTGCATGCTCTTCACAGCGGTCTGTCTGTAAAAACTTTGTATTCTCCTGTAGTCTGTGATGGTCTGTAATTACTCCCCCACTGGCCTCTTACCTCATCTTTTATACCCTTGCTGACACCACCCAGAATGAGGTCATCAACAACAGCAAGTCTGATGGATTAATGCACTCAAGTCCAGATTCTTTGTAAAGAGCTGAGACCAAGTGAAATGATACAATGTTATCAACCATGTCTGATCTACCAGTGCAGACTGATCAATGCATGTTTATTTGATCATCCAGGACTGTGTAGGAATTCAATGGAGCCCTGCTGGGATGGATACAAAGCCCTATTGTTCCAGTCCAGCCACTATTGGCAATATACCTATGATTATGGCTACGCACCTTATGAGTAAAGAGATACGCTACCCAGAGACCAAAATACAGCTTTGAGTTATAGCCATATTTAAGCGGAATCATCACAACATGTCTTCAGAAAATCACTAGAACTGGAAGGAACAAAAATCTACTTTGAAGTTAGAAATGTTAAAAAAGTATCATCCTATAAAATGTAGTGATTACACACCGTGGAAAGCAAGTACACCACTAAACCCTATTATTTTTTGAAAGTAGACAACTTGAAGATTATATGTGTCTCAATTGGATATCAATAGCCACATTCACCTTCATGTAACTTTGTGAAAAACACAAATAATTTTTAGAAAAAATGCATTAAAACATATATTTGCACTTAAAACTCCTATTCAATCTTACATTCACACACAAAATACATTTAAAATAAAAGATCAAGGTGTACACAATTTATATATACCACAAACATCAACTACAACAAGAGTTTGTACTCTCAAAAATGCTGATACAGAAGACAAGCAAGATTTTGCTGTTATTCACTAATATGTTAAAAATCTATACTACACCTAGCAAACTGTGACTGTAATACCAAAATCTAACTTTTTTGAGATTGCACAGCATACCGTTTATAAAAACACAACTTAATATTTCATATATACAACTACCTTTGCAACTTTGCAGCAAACAGAGATTGTAAGCAAAAATTGCACAAAAATTCAAATTTGCCAATAAAGTGCATGCTTAAGCAGTCCCTTTCTGCAAATGTACTTTCCAAAAAACTGCAATATGTGAGGAATTCATACATACCACACACATATATATATTTACAGGTGTAGGTGTTAAAGAAACGCCAGAATCGCAGAAATGCACCAACCAATTTTGTGCATGCAAATTAAGTAGGAGTTTACATAAAAATATAATTTTCTATCCCCCTATAAAAATTGTAGCAATTTATATGTTCATCTCTAGTGATAATCGTTATTGCTATTATTTTA
The DNA here is from genome assembly GCA_947044405.1 of Leptodactylus fallax. Taxonomy (NCBI): domain Eukaryota; kingdom Metazoa; phylum Chordata; class Amphibia; order Anura; family Leptodactylidae; genus Leptodactylus; species Leptodactylus fallax. The sequence continues at coordinate 8,657,977 of CAMRHE010000048.1, read as the reverse complement.
GCGTGTAACGGATATCGCTAGACGTGTATGGACAGGACAGGGATTGGGTGAAATGTAAACTTTATTGATGACTTTGTGCATGTGTTGTGTAAGTGTTTGGTGCAACTCTTTTGGCGCTGCGACCTGGACAATGGTAAACATCTGGGTCACAGCGCCAATAAACTTCCTGGTTATGTTCAGAGGGGTGTTATATAAGAATACACCTCTAGTAAGGCTCAGAGGGTTAATACATTATCCCTCTATGTGACAATCAGGGAGCAAAAGTATAGTATGCTCTCTGATTGATAGGAGAGGGGATAACATTGACAGAAGTCCCTGCTATACCCCCTGGGGTCACATACAGGTTATGTACAGATGATGATGATGATTTCTCATCTCTGTGCAGTCTGCAGGGCTGCTCCTCACCCCTCCACCTCCTACCGCAGCTCTTAAGATGCTTCCTGAGACAGGAGGGGGGGAGGACATTTTAGAGCCCCATACCTCAGGATCCGTTAAGAGCATTACGAAGATCAGCAAATAGCTGTTAAAAACGCTGTCGGAATTGAGATCTGCAATGTGATCTCAATGCCAAATAGCGTTTCTAACAGTGAATCGCTCCTAAACTGTAAGGGCTATTATGAAGATATTGGTACCATTTTAAAGATCCTGAGATATCATCATTAGAAGTAAGGACGTATTAGATACGTGCCTGGCTACAGAAGTGCCATCCTGGAAGGACGTATAAGATACGTGGCTGGTAGGGAAAGTGTTAAGAGTATATGTGTGTATATTCAGCCTTGGGATTATATAGTGCCTAGTGTGTTACTGTGGGAGGGAGGAGTTTAGGAATAGATGTAACCAGTGGCATAGTTAGCAGGGGGGCAGAGGGGGCGGCTTCCCCGGGCCCACTGACTCTTTGGGGCCCACCCCGGGGACAACCATTAATACATCCTTTATTTCTAACGAGATCGGTGTCTGCAGACACCGATCTAGTTAAAACTTATCCTGCAACTTAACAGTATTGTAATCCGCAAGCCACAGACGAATGTCTGCTTCTCAGCACAAGCGGCGCGATGACGTCACAACATCACGCAGCCTGCGCTCAGACACAGACATCCTGTGCGTGGAACGGGAGGAAGCGAATGCTCCATTCATTAGGATCGCAGGTAGGTGAGTATAACTTTTGTTTTTGTTTTTTAGCGCAGCTGTGGGCGTATAAAGAGTATAAGGGGTGGTTAGGAGGGGGAATATAACTATAAAGGGAGGATTCATTAGGGGGCATTATGACGATGGGGGGGTCATTTACATAAGGCTTATTACGGGGTATTATGAATATAAGAGGTCATTAGAGGGCATCATTTATATTAGGAGGCATTATGAACATATGGGGGAGGTCATTGATATAAAGGGTCATTAGAGGTGCAGTATTTATGTCAGGGGGGATCAGGGGCATAATATGAGGGTCAATTAATTTAATTAAGGTGGCATTTGGGCTTTATTAAGACTAAGGCCCCACGTAGCGGGCTGCAGCAAAAAAAGCGCTGCAGGAAAAACCACAGCGGTAACATTGTGGTTTTTCTCGCAGCACTTTTCACAGAAGGTCGGCAGAGGTTTCCTTTGTGGACTTTCTGTTTTCAATACACCTATATGGAAACCGCCTGGGTTTCTGTAGGTATAATTGACATGCTTCAATTTCCAAAACCGCAACGGTATTTCATCACCATTCTACATCATACTGCATATGCTGCAAGTATTACCACAGGATTTATCCTGTCACAGAGTCCCCTTATGTATTTACCTCACACACTGCAGACATGGCTGATACAGTGGGGAAAAAAAGTATTTAGTCAGCCAACAAGTGTGCAGGTTCTCCCACTTAAAAAGATGAGGCCGGCCTGTAATTGACATGATAGGTAGACCTCAACTATGAGAGACAAAATGAGAAAACATATCTAGAAAATCACATTGTCTGATTTTTTAAGAATTTATTTGCAAATTATGGTGGAAAATAAGTATTTGGTCAATAACAAAAGTTCATCTCAATACTTTGTTATATATCCTTTGTTGGCAATGACAGAGGTCAAACGTTTTCTGTAAGTCTTCACAAGGTTGGCACACACTGTTGCTGGTATGTTGGCCCATTCCTCCATGCAGATCTCCTCTAGAACAGTGATGTTTTGGGGCTGTCGCTGAGCAACACGGACTTTCAACTCCCTCCAAAGGTTTTCTATGGGGTTGAGATCTGGAGACTGGCTAGGCCACTCCAGGACCTTGAGATGCTTCTTACGAAGCCACTTCTTCGTTGCCCTGGCAGTGTGCTTGGGATAATTGTCATGCTGAAAGACCTAGCCACGTTTCATCTTCAATGGCCTTGCTGATGGAAGGAGGTTTGCACTCAAAATCTCATGAGACATGGCCCCATTCATTCTTTCATGTACACGGATCAGTTGTCCTTGTCTCTTTGCAGAGAAACAGCCCCAAAGTATAATGTTGCCACCCCCATGCTTCACAGTAGGTATGGTGTTCTTTGGATGCAACTCAGCATTCACTCTCCTCCAAACACGACGAGTTGTGTTTCTGCCAAACAGTTCTACTTTGGTTTCATCTGACCATATGACATTCTCCCAATACTCTTCTGGAACTTCCAAATGCTCTCTAGCAAACTTCAGAAGGGTCTGGATATGTACTGGCTTAAGCAGGGGGACACGTCTGGCACTGCAGGATCTGAGTCCCTGGCAGCGTAGTGTGTTACTGACGGTAGCCTTTGTTACGTTAGTCCCAGCTTTCTGCAGGTCATTCACTAGGTCCCCCCGTGTGGTTCTGGGATTTTTGCTCACCATTATTGTGATCATTTTGACCCCACCTGGTGAGATCTTGTGTGGAGCCCCTGATCGATGGAGATTATCAGTGGTCTTGTATGTCTTCCATTTTCTAATTATTGCTCCCACAGTTGATTTCTTCACACCAAGCTGCTTGCCTATTACAGATTCAGTCTTCCCAGCCTGGTGCAGGTCTACAATTTTGTTTCTGGTGTCCTTCCACAGCTCTTTGGTCTTCACCATAGTGAAGTTTGGAGTGTGACTGTTTGAGGTTGTGGACAGGTGTCTTTTATACTGATAACAATGACAAACAGGTGCCATTACTACAGGTAATGAGTGGAGGACAGAGGAGCCTCTTAAAGAAGAAGTTACAGGTCAGTGAGAGCCAGAAATCTTGCTTGTTTGTAGGTGACCAAATACTTATTTTCCACCATAATTTGCAAATAAATTCTTAAAAAATCAGACAATGTGATTTTATGGATTTGTTTTCTCATTTTGTCTCTTAGTTGAGGTCTACCTATGATGTCAATTACAGGCCTATCTCATCTTTTTAAGTGGGAGAACTTGCACATTTGGTGGCTGACTAAATACTTTTTTTCCCCACTGTATATCATACATTCCTGCTGTATAATGCAGATTCTTCATGTGTCCTGGGGACTCAGGGGCTCTCTATGGTGGAGCTGGGAGGTCACATGTAATGGAGACGCTGTGGTGAGAGAGGGACAGCATGGTCTGAAAGCCGTGGATTAGATATAAAGTGAGGTGATGTTAATGGAGACTGCACTTATAATCCCTGTATATGACCTCTGTCTCTATGCTAATATTGATGATGCTGGGGGGTCCTTGGAATTGGTTGAAATTTTCGGGGTGGGGAAACAAGGTGGTTAGTTTCCTCTAGGATTAACTGCTGTTTTGGTCTGGCTGGTCTTTGGGGTCCTGCTGGGTGGTGTCCCGGGGAGTGGTTTATTATATGTGGTAAACTGCCATTCTGTGTGTTATGGTGCCCTTGTGTATGTGGTTGCGGCTGGGGGTAATTTGGTGTGGTGGAACAGATTGGCGGCCAGACTTTCGTAGCTCCAAGGACTTCCCCCTCAAGAGGAAGGTGTTTGTATCCAGAAAAGTTAAAGGGGTTTTCTTATCTCCCTGTTTCAGCAGGTTTGCCTGCTGTCTCTTCTTTTCACTTTCTGTATCCCCACCCCCTCCCAGGTTGCTGAACAGGACACTATGAAGTATCACAATACTCACTAGAAATCTAATATAAATGCAGATGAAATAACATGCACATGCTTCTAGAGACTGGACTCAGTGTTATCTATGTGTTTACATAGAGAGATAACAGACAGGGCTTTATCAGCAAACTGCAATTAGCTGAGCTGATAGTCCTGCAGAGTGGCACATAACAGTGAGAGCAGTGAGTGACCTCACTTGTCCTATCAGGCAGGTCTGTGGTTATGGTAACACTGTGTAAACAATTGGAGAGATGTTTAATCGTTTTTTTTTATTGAGGTTTTTGCAAATAAGAACAAAAGAAAGCAAAACCAAGTGTGGGGGAGGTAGCTTGGTAGCAGCACAGGTACAGACCCAAACAGTCAGAGACAGGGACACAAAGCTCTGGTACAACAGGTTTATTTAACAAAGTGGCAAAAAATAAATAAACCTTACGTCAGGTAAAACAGGCAAAGTAAAACACAGCCTTAACTTCAGGCAACTGAGAAAAACAAAGTCCTGCTCGTCTGAGCTACTAACTAAACATAAACAGTCCTATCTATACGTGTGGCTTGCTCCAGCCACACGAACAAAACAAAACAGTAGTCACGCACAGTACCAGAGTTATAGTGTGCCAAGACAGATCCAGCCACCCGTCCTCACTCCTCAGGATCTGCTCTGAAGTGCAGGCCTATATGGGCCAGTAATGAGCTCAGGACTCGCACCTGGGCTGGGGCTTACTCAAAACCCGCCCTGGACCAGACATATGACAAAAACCGGGAGCTGATATATCACGACTCTAGCACTCTGCCAGTCACCTTCTCACACAAGACAAAGGTATCAAATAAGGCAGTAGGAGGCACGCAGGCCACCCAATCGTGGAGAAGTCATTGAGGAACAGTTAGGGTAGAGGGCTGTCGAAGCTCGTAACAGAAAAACCAGTAACGGGTGGCACAATAACTGTTGGAGATATGCAACAGCCAGCTTTGTCTCTATATTTGCTATATTGACTGCAGTTCACATTTATGACACTAGATGTAGCTGTTACTAAATGTTTATCTGTAGACACTCTGTACTTTTGTTGTTTTGATGCTGGTTGATATACACATCCTCTTATGTTAGTGTGTGTGTGTGTGTGTGTGTGTGTGTGTGTGTGTGTGCTGAACTAGATCTGTTATTCACCATGTGAGGTGATCTTCTCTTACTGCACTCATGTTTCACTAAAAGTTTGTTCCTGTTATATACAAATGTCTATCTGGTTTTGACTCTGCCACATTCAGCAATCGCACTCTACAACAATAACAACATGGGGAAATGCATCATTGCGGTGTGATGACAGGGAACGCTATAGGACAGAAGGAAAATTCCAGCTGTGGAGGGCCACCACAAAACAATGGGAGATATAATCTCACATAGCAGGAAAACAAAGCAGCATTTCTAAAGCAATGTATTTGCCACTACTGAGTTGAAAAAGGCCCTAAGAAGTGCCCCCGGAACTCCAAAGGCTTTCAGCCTCCTAAGCAGGTAGAGCCTGCTGTGGCCCTTCCTGTACAGGACATCCATGCGATCTGCCCAGTCCAGTATTAGGGAGAGTATAGGTTATACCCTCCTTTGCCCTACGATTTGGACCCAGTTTCTCTGCCAATTTGGTGTGAATTTGGCCACACATTGATCAATCTCAACATTATGTGGATTTGGTAAGACTGTTCCAATTTTTTAATGATATTTGTTGTTATATGGGACATTACAGACATTTTAATTGTCATATTAAATGTTAAGTTTTATTTATTTTTTGGTTTATGTTGAGGATCCTTGCTTCTATTAATATTGATTTAACGGTCCTAGAAGAACATGTAAAACTTGTTCTTTGAATTTCTTGCTTATACGGACATTTTATAGGCAGCAGGACTGCATGCATAAAGTGACTGAAGGCTGCCATATAGCCTCACAGGATTCAGTATATAGCCCTGATATGGAGGTCATATATAGATCATTAGATGCCATATATAGGAAGGAGAAATAATAACACCAGCACTTAAAGGGGTAGTCCCATCTCAAGGATCATATCTATACTGGTAGCTTATGTAAATGAAGTCTTTTCCTAAATATATTGCTTTAGAAATGCTGCTTTGTTTGCCTGCTATGTGAAATTATTCCTCCCATTGTTTACACAGCGTTTCCATAACCATGGGCCTGTGTGATAGGACAAGTGACGTCACTCACAGCTCTCACTGTTATGCACCACTCTGCCAGCAGGACAATCAGTTCAGCTAATTGCAGTTTGCTGATAAAGTCCTGTTTGTTATCTCTCTATGTAAACACACAGATAACACTGAGTCTTTCTCTAGAAGCATGTGCATATTATTTAATCAGCATTTATATTAGATTTCTAGTAATTATAATAAGTATTGTGATGCTTCATTGTGTCCTGTTCAGCAAGCTGGGGGAGGGGTATACAGGAAGTGAGAAGAGGAGACAGCAGGCAAAGGTGCTGAAACAGGTAGATGGGAAAACCCCTTTAACTGCTGGTTGTTTGGTATGCACTAACAACCTATTTTTGCCATTTCTTGACTGAACGTACTTAATAGAATTTAATGTAGTTATTTATTGATGTGTTTTCTTAATACTTTAGATTAAATATAATCCTACAATAGCTATTGTTGTGCATTATAATTTGCACTATTTAAAATAAATATTTATTTATATTTGTTATGGGTCCTTGAAGTTACTTATAATTTGGCCAGTAATGGGCAACCTTCTCAGCTATAGCCCAGTGCAGGGGAAACCATCGGAGGTATGGTCCCCTGGTGAGGAGGGGTAACCATCAAAGGTATGGCCCTCTGGTGTGGAGGGGTAACCATCGGAGGTATGGCCCCCTGGTGTGGAGGGGTGACCATCAGAGGCATGGCCCCCTGGTGCAGAGGGGTGACCATCGGAGGTATGGTCCCCTGGTTTGGAGTGGTGACCATAGGAGGTATGGCCCCCTGGTGCGGAGGGCTAACCTTCGGAGGTATGGACCCCCTGGTGTGGAGAGGTAACCATCGAAGATATGGACCCCCTGGTGTGGAGGGGTAACCATCTGAGGTATGGCCCCCTGATGCAGAGAAGTAACCATCGGAGGTATGGTCCCCTGGTGTGGAGAGGTAATCATCGGAGGTATGGACCCCCAGGTTTCTGCAAACCAATTATTCATTTTAAAAAGACCCTGTTAGGGTTAGTCCCTAGGGTCATGGCTATCAGTTTTCACATGCCTGCACAATAAATTGAGCCCTCCAAGCTGGTGGTGGCTGCGGCTGGAGGTAATGAAAAAAAAGCGGGCATGTTTTTGATAAAAATCTATAGCTTCAAGGACCATTTTTATTGACTTGTAATTTTTCTTAGTGAAGATATATGACCATTTATACAGTCATATGAAAAAGTTTGGGCACCCCTATTAATCTTAATCATTTTTAGTTCTAAATATTTGGGTGTTTGCAACAGCCATTTCAATTTGATATATCTAATAACTGATGGACACAGTAATATTTCAGGATTGAAATGAGGTTTATTGTACTAACAGAAAATGTGCAATATGCATTAAACCAAAATTTGACCGGTGCAAAAGTATGGGCACCTCAACAGAAAAGTGACATTAATATTTAGTAGATCCTCCTTTTGCAAAAATAACAGCCTCTAGTCGCTTCCTGTAGCTTTTAATCAGTTCCTGGATCCTGGATAAAGGTATTTTGACCATTCCTCTTTACAAAACAATTCCAGTTCTGTTAAGTTTGATGGTCGCCGAGCATGGACAGCCCGCTTCAAATTATCCCACAGATGTTCAATGATATTCAGGTCTGGGGACTGGGATGGCCATTCCAGAACATTATAATTGTTCCTCTGCATGAATGCCTGAGTAGATTTGGAGCTGTGTTTTGGATCATTGTCTTGCTGAAATATCCATCCCCGGCGTAACTTCAAATTCGTCACTGATTCTTGTACATTATTCTCAAGAATCTGCTGATACTGAGTTGAATCCATGCGACCCTCAACTTTAACAAGATTCCCGGTGCCGGCATTGGCCACACAGCCCCAAAGCATGATGGAACCTCCACCAAATTTTACAGTAGGTAGCAAGTGTTTTTCTTGGAATGCTGTGTTTTTTTGACGCCATGCATAACGCCTTTTTGTATGACCAAACAACTCAATCTTTGTTTTATCAGTCCACAGGACCTTCTTCCAAAATGAAGCTGGCTTGTCCAAATGTGCTTTTGCATACCTCAGGCGACTCTGTTTGTGGCGTGCTTTCAGAAACAGCTTCTTTCGCATCACTCTCCCATACAGCTTCTCCTTGTGCAAAGTGTGCTGTATTGTTGACCGATGCACAGTGACACCATCTGCAGCAAGATGATGCTGCAGCTCTTTGGAGGTGGTCTGTGGATTGTCCTTGACTGTTCTCACCATTCTTCTTCTCTGCCTTTCTGATATTTTTCTTGGCCTGCCACTTCTGGGCTTAACAAGAACTGTCCCTGTGGTCTTCCATTTCCTTACTATGTTCCTCACAGTGGAAACTGACAGGTTAAATCTCTGAGACAACTTTTTGTATCCTTCCCCTGAACAACTATGTTGAACAATCTTTGTTTTCAGATCATTTGAGAGTTGTTTTGAGGAGCCCATGATGCCACTCTTCAGAGGAGATTCAAATAGGAGAACAACTTGCAATTGGCCACCTTAAATACCTTTTCTCATGATTGGATACACCTGGCTATGAAGTTCAAAGCTCAGTGAGGTTACAAAACCAATTTTGTGCTTTAGTACGTCAGTAAAACGTAGTTAGGAGTATTCAAATCAATAAAATGATAAGGGTACCCAAATTTTTGCACCGGTCAAATTTTGGTTTAATGCATATTGCACATTTTCTGTTAGTACAATAAACCTCATTTCAATCCTGAAATATTACTGTGTCCATCAGTTATTAGACATATCAAATTGAAATGGCTGTTGCAAACACCCAAATATTTAGAACTAAAAATGATTAAGATTACTAGGGGTGCCCAAACTTTTTCATATGACTGTATATATTCTCTTAAGGTTGCCGATAAGGTTGTGTGATACAGCCATAGCTGCAGTAGAGTGTCTATCACAGCCAGCTAGCGAATGGAGCCCAGCACTGCTTATCATGATAATCCCATACTCTGCAGGTAAGAGCTATATAGTCCTGTAGCCCCTAGTGCAGGGCCGTTTTAATCATAGGGCCAACGGTGCACTTGCACCGGGTCCTCTGGTACTGGGGCCCCCGTTGGGCATTCCTCCCAACCGTCCGGGATTCCGGATCCTGTCTCGCTCCGAGGTTGGCGGGAAGTATGTCTCGGTATCAACTCATCTGCATCCTCTCTCATCTTTTTAAGTGTGAGAAGTTGCACAATTGTTGGCTGGCTAAATACTTTTTTTCCCCACTGTATCTATAGCATTTTTTTACAGTTACCACCATAAGTGGGACCCCACACCACATAAGTGGGAAGTATATACTTATATGCATAAATGGTTGCCAATTACTTGTTTGTGGTATGGTGGAATTCCACTGGCATTCTTTTGTCACCTGCACCTTAAAAACATCTCTAGAATTCGCCCTTTTCTCACTGCAGAAACATCAAAAACCCTCATTGTCGCTCTGATTCTCTCTCGTCTTCACTATTGCAATTCTCTTCTAATTGGGCTTCCTCTTACTAAACTCTCCCCACTACAATCTGTCCTGAATGCAGCTGCCAGACTCATCTTTCTGTCAAACCGGTACACAGACACATCTACCCTGTGTCAGTCGATGTATTGGTTGTCCATCCATCACAGAATAAAATATAAAATTATCACACTGACCCACAAATCCATCCATAGCGCTGTGCCCCCCTATATCTCTTCTCTCATCACTGTCTACCGCCCTAATTGTCCTCTCCTTTCTGCCAATGACCTTCCCCTTCCTCTGTTATCCGATCATCCCATTCCTGTCTCCAAGACTTTTCTCGAGCTGCACTGGTGCTCTGGAACGCTTTACCCCGGACAATCTCATTAATCCCCAACTTGAGCAGCTTCAAAACTGCCCTAAAATTACATCTGTATGGTCAGGCTTATCACGTGACCTGATCATAGTGTAGAGTGTGGATTTGCAGAACAATAACACCTTTTATCCTTCCTCCTCTGTTCCTCAGATCCTGTCCTCTCCATCTAGAAGTTACACTGCACTCCTTGCACTTAGTATCTGTTTATTCTCAGATACTGGCTGGTGACGGGTTCATACAGCTTCAGTTACACAACCTTTTCTATTAAAAGATGGCTGGACTATGGTAGCAAACAAGCCCTCTGACCTCTTGTGTCCCCCTATCTCCTCAAAGAATGTAAGCTCTTGCAAGCAGAGCCCTCACTCCTATTGTTTGATATGTTTATTTCTTTGTCACATCATAATGTCTCATATTGTCTGTTCATGTGTCCTCTGATTTCTAAAGTGCTACGGAATATGTTGGCGCTATATAAATAAAGTTTATTATTAATTTCAGTATTATAGTCTATTTCTCTTTACTAGTTTCTAACTACAGCCATATCCCTTTAGTTGTCTTTTCAGCAACATACATAGCTTAGTAGATCTGGCTTAACAATTTTCTTTATCCATCACTGGCTAAGTTATATAGTAGAGAAGATGGTATGGGACTTGTAGTATATAACATTTCTAGAGAGCTATTGCATTCCTAATCAGTTTGGTGGCAGTCGAGTCCATATAAGGTGTCAAATGGCCTCTTCTGAGGCGGTTGAAGAGTCAGGTGGAAGTTGCAGGCGAGTTATTGTGGACTAATTTTAACTAATAGAGAAGGTTAAACCTCATGGTGGTGAACAGGCTGAGCTTTGGAAATGGCCAGCCTGAAGGATGTCGTAATAGTAATGTCATCCAGGGGTGGGCACAGTGGTTAAGCACAGGGTCGTTGGTGCCCTTAAAGTGTACTGGCTCTGCTAGAATTGCAACCTGGAGCGTACTGCCCCTTTATTGCTGTCTGGCCGGGTGCTGTATGTCAGACAGCTGGGGATCTCACAGTATTCGTGAATCCCAATGGTCTAGCATTTCACCTGACTCCTTCTGTGATTATTTTAGTTCTGTGATTTAAATAAAGCTGTGGCCATTTTTACACCAAAATAAAGTGTTTTGTGTGTTTATTCCAAAGTGAATATTTACTGTAGTTTGGGTGGTTTTAGGAAGGAGTGAGGGTCCATCCCATATCCAAAAGTCATGAGTAGCCACTATCTTGAACCTTCTGTCTGGCATCCTCTCAACACTATTAGCCATAGGACATTGCAGGAATAATTTAAGAACTGTTGGAGTCCATCTAACCAGGGGCTTTTGGGCACTGCCATAATATGGTTGAGTGGTCAGTACAGCTCTGGTTATATGTCCATTTAATATTACAACCTTCTTAGGAGAGAATAAGACCTGGGCAACTCTATACAAAAAGGAAAAGCACACATGCTGCAGATCTAGTAATCTACAGTGATCTATTATCATATCTTAGAATAATTTTATTTAATTGAACATAAGTTTCTTGGTTCACATTTTGATCTAAGCCCACTTGACACTTCATGGTGAACCCTTTAAAATTGATCCTTACTGTAGAGCTTGGTGCAGGAGACCATACAGCATCAATTGACAGATGTGGACTGCAAGATTGGGTTTACAGTTGTACTAAAAAGTTTACATACCCCAGCAGATTTTTTGTTTTTTTGGCCTTTTTTTAGAGAATATGAATGATAACACAAAAGCTTTTTCTCCACTCATGGTTAGTGGTTGGTTATAGCCATTTATTGTCAAACTTCTGTGTTTTCTCTTTTTAAATCACAATGACAACCAAAAACATCAAAATGACCTTGTTCAAAAGTTCACATACCCTGGTGATTTTGGCCTGATAACATGCCCAGAAACCAAACCACGGTCAGGTAGACCAACCAAAATTTTGACCACATCTGCCCGGACAATTGTTCGGGATGCAAAGAAAAACCCACACATAACATCAGCTGAAATACAGGACTCTCTGAAAACTATCCGTGTGGCTGTTTCAAGATGCATAATAAGGAGGCACTTGAAGAAAAAAATGGGTTGTATGGTCGAGTTGCCAGAAGAAAGCCATTACTGCGCAAATGCCACAAAGAATATCGCCTTCAATACACCAAACAACACAGAGACAAGCCTCAAAACTTCTGGAACAAGGTAATTTGGAGTGATGAGACAAAAATCGAACTTTTTGGGCCACAACCATAAACATTACATTTGGAGAGGTGTCAACAAGGCCTATGATGAAAGGAACACAATTCCTACTGTAAAGCACGGAGGTGTATCACTGATGATGTGGGGATGTGTGAGCTTCAAAGGCACAGGAAACTTGGCCAAAGTTGAAGGAAAGATGAATGCAGAATGTTATCAGCAAATACTGGAGGCAAATTTGCACTCATCAGCCAGGAAGCTGCTCATGGGACGTACTTGGATGTACCAACATGACAACGATCCAAAACACAAGGCCAAGTCGACCTGTCATTGGCTACAGCAGAAGAAAGTGAAGGTTCTGGAGTGGCCATCTCAGTCTCCTGACCTCAATATCATTGAGCCACTCTGGAGAGATCTCAAGCGCGCAGTACATGCAAGACAGCCCAGGAATTTACAGGAACTGGAGACTTCTTGCCAAGAAGAATGGGCAGTTTTACCATGTGAGAAAATAAAGAGCCTCATCCACAACTACCACAAAAGACTTCAAGCTGTCATTGATGTTAGAGGGGGCAATACTATTAAGAATTGGGGTATGTGAACTTTTGAACAGGGTCATTTTGATGTTTTTGGTTGTCATTGTGATTTAAAAAGAGAAAACACAGAAGTTTGACAATAAATGGCTTCAACCAACCACTAACCATGAGTGGAGAAAAAGTTTTTGTGTTATCATTCATATTCTCTGAAAAAAGGCCAAAAAACAAAAAATATGCTGGGGTATGCAAACTATTTAGCACAACTGTAACTCAAAGCATTACTGTACTGTTGTTTAGTGGATAAAAGCTATTAATTAACCTATCAAGTCTCCATTTTGCCCAGTCCTAAATGATAGCAGAATCTGCTTACTGCTGCCACCCACTGGGTGCAGAGCATAATGCATCCTAGTACTACCTATCATACACAATTAGTTCTATATGTAAAACACAGAGCCAGACACTCCAGACTCCTCTACAAAATGAGTGAACAAAAGGACAGCCAAATGACTAGATGATAGTTATAATTACTTACATGCAGCCATGAACATGCATACAATAAAAGAAACAAGTGGAAAATGGATAATATAACTAAACATCAGAATAATACATGTTTAGATGTGTGATTACCAGAAGGTCCACATGCTTTTAGACAACACTTTTTAGAAAAGGCCCCAATAGTATAATGACCCTTCCTAGTAGCCCCCACTGTAAAAATAATGCCTGCTCATTGTGGGCCCTTCACAAAAATCAATTCTTGCTCCAAACAACAATATTCACTCCTATCCTGAACACCCACTAACAGTAAATCTAGAAAGACAACCCAGTGGTTACCTTGAAGCCCTGGAGTCCTGGATTCATATCCAGCCAAGGACAAGATCTGCAAGGAGTTTGTATGTTCTCCCCATGTTTTTATTATTTTTTTATTATTATTTTTTATTTATATAGCACCATTAATTCCATGGTGCTTTACATTTGAGGATTTACATACGGTATAAAAGATATACAAAACAGATAATACTAACAGTGATCAACTGGCACAGTGGGATAGAGAGCCCTGCCCGTAAGGGCTTACAATCTATGAGGGAAGAGGGACAGAGACAGAAGGTGATGGTAGAGACTGTACAGGTGGTGATGTGGTGACAGTAGTGTTATTGGAGGTTGTAGGTCTTCCTGAATAGGTGGGTCTTTAGGGACTTCTTGAAGTTTGTGACGCTGGGGGACAGTCTGATGTGTCTTGGTAGTGAGTTCCAGAGTATGGGGGATGCACGGGAGAAGTCTTGGAGACGTTTGTGTGAAGAGCGGATAAGAGCAGAGCGGAGTAGGAGATCTTTGGAGGATCGGAGGTTACGTTCGGACAGGTATTGAGAGATTAGGTCGGAGATATATGGAGGGGACAGGTTGTGGATGGCTTTGTATGTCAGCGTTAGTAGTTTGAACTCTATTCGCTGGGCGATGGGTAGCCAGTGAAGGGATTGGCAGAGGGGAGTGACCGATGAAGAATGGCGGGAGAGGTGTATTAAGTGAGCAGCACAGTTTAAGGTGGACTGGAGGGGGGCGAGAGTGTTTGCTGGGAGGCCATGGAGAAGGGTGTTACAGTAGTCTAGGCGGGAGATTATGAGGGCGTGAACTAGCATCTTTGTAGTTTCAGGGGTGAGGAAGGAGCGAATTCGGTGGATGTTCTTGAGTTGGAGGCGGCAGGAGGTGTTGAGGGTTTGAATATGCGGCTTGAAGGATAGGTCAGAGTCTAAGGTTATCCCAAGGCAGTGGACCCGTGGGACTGGGGTGAGAGTGGTTCCACTAACTTTAATAGATGGGTCAGGTAGGGGGCCGTGCGAGGAGGGGTGAAGATTATGAACTCAGTTTTCTCCATGTCGAGTTTGAGAAAGCGGGAGAAGAGAAAGGAGGCTACGGCTGTTAGACATTCTGGGACTCTGGACAACAGAGATATATTTGGGTGTCATCAGTATAGAAATGGTAGCGGAAACCATGGAATTCAATGAGTTGGCCAAGGTCGAGGGTGTAGATGAAGAACAGGAGGGGTCCTAGGACGGAGCCTTGGGGGACACCTATAGAAAGAGGGTGTGGCTGGGAAGTGGTGTGCGAGTGGGAAGCGCTGAACGTGCGGTTGGTGAGGTATGAGGAGATCCAGGAAAGGGCCAGGTCTGAGATGCCAAGGGATGAGAGCGTATGTAACAGGAGGGAAAGGTGGACTGTGTCAAAGGAAGAGGAGAGGTCGAGGAGGAGGAGGACAGAGTAGTGACGCTTGGCTTTGGCAGTTAGAAGGTCATTAGTGACCTTGGTTAGGGCAGTTTCTGTGGAGTGATGGGGTCTGAAGCCTGACTGTAGTCTGTCACAGAGCACACTGAACGAGAGATAGGAGGACAGTTCGGAGTGGACGTGTTGCTCCAGCAGTTTAGAGGCGTACGGGAGCAGTGAGATGGGGCGGTAGTTGGCTGGAGAGGACGAGTTGAGGGAAGGTTTCTTAAGTATAGGTGTGACGGTAGCATGTTTGAAGGTGGAAGGATCCATTGGTTAGGGATAGGTTGAAGAGATGGATTAGGGCAGGAGTAATGACTTCAGAGAGTTTGGGGATGAGGTGTGACTGGATCGGGTCAAGTGCACAGGAGGTGAAGTGGGATTTAGAGATTAGGGTGGAGAGCTTTACATCAGTGATGGTGGAGAAACAGGTTAAAGATAAAGAGCACAGGACAGTTAGGTAGAGTGGTTTTGGGTGGTGTGGGGTGAGACTGTCAATTTTGCTTTTGAAATAAGAGGCAAAGTCATCAGCTGTGATAAGTGATGTCGGAGGGGGCAGGAGGACGGAGAAGGGAGTTGAAGGTAGTGAATAGCTGTTTGGGGTTGCGGGATAGGGCAGATATTAGTGTGGAGAAGTAGACCTGCTTTGCAGAGGTGAGTGAATGTGAGTACTGCCTCTTTGTACCTAAGGAAGTCCTCCTGGGAGTGGCTTTTCTTCCAGAGGGGTTCTGGAAACCGTGAGGCACGTCTCAGATTTTTTAGTGTGGTTTCCTCCCACACTCCAAAGACAATACTGATAAGGAATTTAGATTGTGAGCCCTATATGGGACAGTGTTGACAATATCTGGAAAGCGCTGCGTCACATGATGGCGTAAGTAAGCAAAATAAATATAAATACATTAAAAAAAAGGACCCACAGGAAAAAAACAGGACACACTATACACTACAAGCCCACAGGGAAAAAAAAGCAACCACAATAGGCTTGTGTGACACAGCTATATGTATAAAATTTAAAAATGTTCAATACAGGATATGAAACCTGTATACAGTGCCTTGCGAAAGTATTCAGCCCCCTTGAACTTTTCAACCTTTTGCCACATTTCAGGCTTCAAACATAAGGATATAAAATTTTAATTTTTTGGTGAAGAATCAACAACAAGTGGGACACAATCGTGAAGTGGAACGAAATTTATTTGATATTTTAAACTTTTGTAAAAAATTATTCGGCCCCCTTAAGTTAATACTTTGTAGCGCCACCTTTTGCTGCGATTACAGCTGCAAGTCGCTTGGGGTATGTCTCTATCAGTTTTGCACATCGAGAGACTGAAATTCTTGCCCATTCTTCCTTGGAAAACAGCTCGAGCTCAGTGAGGTTGGATGGAGAGCGTTTGTGAACAGCAGTTTTCAGCTCTTTCCACAGATTCTCGATTGGATTCAGGTCTGGACTTTGACTTGGCCATTCTAACACCTGGATACGTTTATTTGTGAACCATTCCATTGTAGATTTTGCTTTATGTTTGGGATCATTGTCTTGTTGGAAGATAAATCTCCATCCCAGTCTCAGGTCTTTTGCAGACTCCAACAGGTTTTCTTCCAGAATGGTCCTGCATTTGGCTCCATCCATCTTCCCATCAATTTTAACCACCTTCCCTGTCCCTGCTGAAGAAAAGCAGGCCCAAACCATGATGCTGCCACCACCATGTTTGACAGTGGGGATGGTGTGCTCAGGGTTATGAGCTGTGTTGCTTTTACGCCAAACATATCATTTTGCATTGTGGCCAAAAAGTTCGATTTTGGTTTCATCTGACCAGAGCACCTTCTTCCACATGTTTGGTGTGTCTCCCAGGAGGCTTGTGGCAAACTTTAAACGAGACTTTTTATGAATATCTTTGAGAAATGGCTTTCTTCTTGCCACTCTTCCATAAAGTGTGTGTTAAAGCACTATGATGAAACACACGCAATGGTTATCCGCTCAAGTGATATAAAATATAGAACCAACTCAGAGAGTATGCATATTGTTCACCCCAAAATAGTGCTCACATTTAAATCAGCAGCATCTATAGCATATGCACCTTTAGGGGTTAAACTAATATACACCTCTGTAGCATGTCCTGATTATGAGGCTATATCGTGCAATGAAAAGGTGTGGGTGACATCAGGGGTATTCAGTTGCTATCTATCCATAAGTTTTATTGGCATGTGAGCTACCCCTGATGAGCGGTTACAAACTGACCTGCGAAACATGTGGGATAGGAAATAGGCCGCTATCAGGAGGCAGTGCAGCTAGGCTCTAATTGGCAGGGAGACCATGAGGTTATCAGTGGATTCTCTCTCATTTGCAAAATGATGCTTTTATATATATATATATTTGTCCTATTTATAGAGACTATTGTGGGTAAACTCTCATTTTCATGGTTATTAATTATTTACAAGTATCAACCATGATCTGAACAGAGAGGTGACTTAGCTAATATATGTAAACGTCACCCACACCTTTTCATTGCACGATATAGCCTCATAATCAAGACATGCTACAGAGGTGTATATTAGTTTAACCCCTAAAGGTGCATATGCTATAGATGCTGCTGATTTAAATGTGAGCACTATTTTGGGGTGAACAATATGCATACTCACTGAGTGGGTACTATATTTTATATCACTTGAGCGGATAACCATTGCGTGTGTTTCATCATAGTGCTTTAACACACATTTTATACGTACTTTAAAGATTAAAAGTTACGTTTTAGTTGTTCTATTTAATACTTTTTTGTTTACGTTTATATTTGAGCAACAACCTTTCTATTCACATTTATTATTTGGTCCACTCTTCCATAAAGGCCAGATTTGTGCAGTTTACGACTGATTGTTGTCCTATGGACAGACTCTCCCACCTCAGCTGTAGATCTCTGCAGTTCATCCAGTGTGATCATGGGCCTCTTGGCTGTATCTCTGATCAGTCTTCTCCTTGTTTGAGATGAAAGTTTAGAGGGACGGCCGGACCTTGGTAGATTTGCAGTGGTCTGATACTCCTTCCATTTCAATTTGATCGCTTGCACAGTGCTCCTTGGGATGTTTAAAGTTTGGGAAATCTTTTTGTATCCAAATCCAGCTTTAAACTTCTCCACAACAGTATCACGGACCTGCCTGGTGTGTTCCTTGGTCTTCATGATGCTCTCTGCGCTTTAAACAGATCCCTGAGGCTATCACAGAGCAGGTGCATTTATACAGAGACTTGACTACACACAGGTGGATTATATTTATCATCATCAATCATTTAGGACAACATTGGATCATTCAGAGATCCTCACTGAACTTCTGGAGTGAGTTTGCTGCACTGAAAGTAAAGGGGCCGAATAATATTGCACGCCCCACTTTTCAGTTTTTTATTTTTTACAAAAGTTTAAAATAACCAATAAATTTCGTTCCACTTCACACTTGTGTCCCACTTGTTGTTGATTCTTCACCAAAAAAATTAAAATTTTATATCTTTATGTTTGAAGCCTGAAATGTGGCAAAAGGTTGAAAAGTTCAAGGGGGCCGAATACTTTCGCAAGGCACTGTCAAAATATGCGATCTCCAATGAGACCATTTACAATCACAATGTAGTCTTATCAGAAAACAAGAGACTTACATCTCCCCACAGAAAAATGCACAACCAATAGAAAAAATAATAGTCACCTTGCCCCATTACCCTGCAATGCACTCCAGTCTCTACAGCTGGTGGCTTGGGAGCATCAGACGTAATGTAATGACTTCACTACATTGCCCCTGACTGCTTCCAAGCTGCCAGAAGGAGAGACAGGGCCTGAATGGTGAAGCTGGGAGTGAATGGGGACAGTAATGGAGACATTATACTGTGTGGGGGCAGTGATGAGGGCTATTATATTGTACCGAGGCAGTGATGGTGGCCATTATATTATATGGGGGCCATGATGGGGATCATAATACTATATAGGTCAGTGATATGGACCATTATACTGTATGTGGTAGTGATGGTGTCCATTATACCATATGGAGGCAGCGATGGGGCCTTTATACTGTCTGGTGACAATGATGGGGCCCATTACGTAAGTATAAAAAAACAACTGGTGGCCAGAAAGCCCCTTTAAAAATGGAACAAATCATTCAGTTCCACAGTGCAAGTTTGTTACATTCTCTGGCTTTAACAAAATATATACAATGGGGCTGATTTATTAAGACTAGGGTCTAGTATGCCAGACCTAATAATGTATCAGTCAGTGGTCAAGTTTCCATAGTTGAAGTTGCCATGTATAGAAATCATAGAAATCAGGGACTCCACCAGTTCTCTGTATAAGCATGTGTGCATTGTCCAAATGTGAACCGCAACATAAGTGTGATAACCACCCCCACATGGTTGTGTGCCATCATTTATACCAATAATGTAGGTGTACCTTAGGACCTTAGATAGTCCTGTCACTATATAATGATAACGCCAATATCCAAGCTTATACCCGTGACTTACCCTTATGCACCAAGATAGTAGTGGATGTCAACAGATGTGAACAGTATATAGTTAACTCTATATGTCCCATTCACATGAATATGGTAACGCATGATAATTAACATTTCCCCCTCTTGAGGGTAAGATACGTCTGTTCCAACCTTCAAAATACAGACATCTATCATTAGACAATATTCATTAGAAAATAAATAAAATGGATATTATTTTCTTAAATCTAGGAACTTAATGTCCATAACTATATTGATTGTTCATATAACAATAACTAATTTATCAAATTGCAATTGATTATGATGGTATGGTATAATAAATGTTATGGTAAACTGCGATCAAATGGAAAAATTATTTGATAAACTATACAAAAATAATGAAGACCTGCACAATGGAGTCAATACTATTATTTGTTTGCATGATTTCTAGGGCTAAAGGTCCTCTCATTCCAACAAAGACAAATAGGCTTTAGTTGACAGTGAATAAGGATAATACAATGAAATATTACCTGTTTGTATCAAATAACCTTGAATACTAGCAAAATGAGATTTTCACAGCCCACTACTTATAATATCCCCCCAGTGCAACACAATTCATAATTTTCAGTTCATCAATTTATTATTCACCACCAAACTCATGTTCAGACAGGTTCCATATAACATATTCTCTTCAATAATATACAATCAGAAATCTAAATATGATGACTAAGATGTTCTGCATGCTGCTATCCCGAAGAACGCAAAACCCAACACAGGTGTACATGGCAAAGTACAAACAAGTGACATTTCAGGGGTATCATGCCCCCTTTCCTCACCCTTAGAAGACCATTACTGTGTCAGGACATGGACCTACAGGATGTCCCATGATATCCTGTAGAGTAGACCCAGGGCCGGTTTTAGACAAAGTGGGGCCCTGGGCAAAATTAAAAGCGGGGCCCCAAATGCTGATATGCAAACAACACCATCGTCTTGCAGTGGCAACCCCTATAATAACGCCTCCTTTCTGCCAACAAAAAAGTAATAACAAGACCCATTTTACCACACACAATTCAAATGAGCACCTTTGTACCACCTATTAGATTTTTGCACCCAGTCATCAGTTATTATCACGCCTCCTTATAAATATTACACCTTTTATCAGTAATAGCTCCCTTATAAATGATAAATAGTGCCCTGTATCAGTAATATTCCCGTAAAAATAATATTGCTCCCTTATAAATAATAGCCCCCTCATAAATAATAGTTACCCTTATAAATAATAGTCCCCATTATCACTAATAGCCCCCTTTATAAATAAGCCCACTTAACAATTATACCCCCTTATAAAAAGTTCCCCTCTTATAAATAATAGCTCCCCCCTTATAATGGATGCCTTCTATATAATAGTTCCCCCCTTATAAATAATAGCCCATCTTATAAATAATAGTTCCCCCTTATAATAGCCCCCTCATACTTAAGTTTCCCAATTATATATAGTAACCCACCCTTATATATAATAGTTCTCCGTTATACAGTGTCGGACTGAAGGGCTTTAGGCCCACCAGAGGATCTTGTTCAGGGGCCCCACCCAACAGCTTCCTGCTATTAGCCTACACCACGGCTCCTTCACTGAAGTCTTACATATGTGCTGACTATCTGGTGTTACTGAGTATGTTCCCAGTATAGTCAGCCCCTAGAGTACTGTGCAGGCCCCAATAACTCCATGGCCAGCTCATGCACAGTACTGTATGGGGAATGACATGGCCATGGGGCACTATAGGTATGTGCAAGATTATAGTGAGGGAGCTGTGATGCCGACATAGCACACAGAGCTGCCAGCAGGAATTGTGAGCCCCCCCACAGTATAATGCTCCACATGGTATATAATGCTCCACAGTATAATAAAATGCTCTCCTGAGCCCTCCAGTTTCCCCACATGGTATATAATGCTCCACAGTGACCCCACACAGTATAAAATGCTCCCCTGAGCCCCCCATTGTGGCCCCACATGGTGTGTAAGGCTCCACACAATATAATACTCCACAGTGGCCCACACAGTATACTACCCCTTAGTGGCCCCAGACAGTGCAATATGCTCCCCAGCAGCCCCACACAATATAATATGCTCCATACAGTATAATATGCACCCCACAATGCCCCCCCAGTATAATGCTCCAGTGGCCTAACACAGTATAACATGCTCCATAATGACCTCCACACAGTATAATATACTCTCCAGAGGGGTTCCCCCAGTATAATGCTCCACAGTGGTCCCCACAGTATAATATGTTCCCCACAGTCCCCCCCAGTATAATGCTCTACAATGGCCCCACAGAGTATCATATGCTCTCGAAAAGCCCCACACAATATAATACATGCCACAGTGGCCCCACACAGTATAACAGGCTCCCCACACTGTCCCTTCCCCCAGTATAAAGCTCCACAGTGGCCCATAGTATAATATGCTCCCCAGAGGGCCCCCGCTAGTATAATGCTCCACAGTGCCCCCTCCAGTATTTTGCTCCACAGTGGCCCCACGCAATATATTATGCTCCCCAGAGCGTCCCCCCAGTATAATGTTCCACAGTAAGCCCCACTCAGTATAATATGCTCCCCAGTGGGCCCCCTTAGTATAATGCTCATTAGTCCCCCCGAATAATGCCCCACAGTGGCGCCACGCAATATAATATGCTCTGCTGATGGCCCCCCCAGAATAATGCTCCACAGTGACCCCACTCAGTATAACATGCTCCAGAAATGGCCTCCACACCGTATAATATACTGCCCAGAGAGGTTTCCCCAGTATAATACTCCACAGTGGCCCAAAACAGTATAATATGCTCTCCAGAGGCCCCCCCAGTATAATGCTCCACAGTGGCCCAAAACAGTATAACATGCTCTCCAGAGCCCCCCCCCAGTATAATGCTCCACAGTGGCCCCACACAGTATAATATACTGGGGGGCCCCTCTGGAGAGCATATTATACTGTGAGGGGAAACCGTGGAGCATTATACTGGGGGGGGGCTGGAGAGAATATTATACTGTGTGGGGCCACTGTGGAGCATTATACTGGGGAGGGGGCCCACTGGAGAACATGTTATATTGTGTGGGGCCTCTATGGAGTATTATAAAGTGGAGGGGCTCTGGAGAGCATGTTATATTCTGTGGGGCCACTTTGGAGCATTATACTGGGGGCCCCTCTGGAGAGCATATTAAACTGTGTGGGGTCACTGTGGAGCATTATACTGGGGGGCCCCTCTGGAGAGCATAATGCTCCAAAGTGGCCCCACATAATATAACATTATCTCCAGAGCCCCCCCCACATTATAATTTTCCACAGAGGCCCCAAAGAATATAATATGCTATCCAGAGGGCCCCTTCCCCAGTATAATGCTCCACAGGGGTCCCTACAGTGCTATTATTATATTATATTCTGGGGTCTCTTCAGACCCCAGAGTATAATAATCGAAGGCCCGGGGGAGGTGAGGGAAAATAACAAACAGTTATACTCACCTTGCCTTACCTCTCCTGGGCCTCCTCACGCTGCTCCGTTATCCCCGCCGATGCTGGCTTCTTCTTCTCTGCGGCTGACGTCACGCGTTGTGGACGTCACCGCTGAGGCCTGTGATTGGGCCTCAGCGATTACGTGAGGCACGCTGTCAGCACGCCCCACGTGATCGCTAAGGCTGAGGCCTGGCCTCAGCGGTGATGTCCGGAACGCCAGAAGATGACGTCGGACGCCAGGAAAGGTGAGTAAAAATGTTTGTTATTTTTACTCACCTCGGAAAGGGGCCCTGCGGTCCCTTTCTGTTATTGATTTGGCCAGGCCTGACTCCGGGATCCGGAATCATCAGGTTCCGGATCCCGGGGGTCCCTTTGGGGACGGGGCCCTGGGCAATTGCCCAGTTTGCCCCCCCCTAACGCCGGCCCTGACTAGACCAACCCTTAAAAGGAGACTGAGAAAAGGAATTCCTTGTTTTTTCAAATCAATTGTGTACCTATTGTTTCAGGTGACTTTCCAGGATACACTGCTGTGTGTGTACATGAGGAGTAACACGATTATTTGCCATTGTATCAGTTACATTTTCAATTATCTATAATTTTCCCCTTTTCAGGCTCTACCTCTAGTTTGTACTTCTCCCTGAACTGGTGGGTGGAGACAAGCTGACATTTACTGCTCAAAATAAGTGGAAGAGAGACTGTTCCAGAACTTTTTCACTCAGAAACAGCCCCAGGATCATGCAGGACATACATAGAGATGTACCTATATGTACACATGTGAATAAAGCACTTCGGCTGTGATACAAGTTGTAGGTGTAGCATCAGTCTTGAAATGTAGCTCAGCTTCCGTCTCCTCCAGCTCCTGCTTACTTCTCCCCCTTCTACCAATAGACTTCTATAAACATGTGTAGTCTGATACATGTGACCTGTAGTTTGTCTCAAGGTGGATACAGCAGAGATTTTAGACAGTGTCCATTTTAAAGGGATTTTCCAGATTCAGCAAATACATGTTATTGTTTGTGTAATGATATATACTTTCTGTATCGATTCCTCATGGTTTCCTAGATCTCTGCTTGTTGTCATTATTTAATTCCCGTGGGTAAAAATCAGCCCATGGTCATGTGATGGACGCACAGGTGCACAGCTCTTTACAAGACAAATGTCTAAGTTCACACTAGCGTTCGAGTAATAATAATAATAACTTTATTTATATAGCGCCAACATATTCTGTAGCACTTTACAAATCAGAGGACACATGAACAGACAATATGAGACATTACAATGTGACAAAGAAATAAACATATCAAACAATAGGAGTGAGGGCCCTGCTCGCAAGAGCTTACATTCTATGAGGAGATAGGGGGACACAAGAGGTCAGAGGACTTGTTTGTTACCATTGTCCACCCATCTTTTAATAGAAAAGGTTGTGTAACTGAAGCTGTATGAACCCGTCACCAGCCAGTATCTGAGAATAAACAGATACTAAGTGCAAGGAGTGCAGTGTAACTTCTAGATGGAGAGGACAGGATCTGAGGAACAGAAGAGGAAGGATAAAAGGTGTTATTGTTCTGCAAATCCGCACTCTACACTGTGATCAGGGCACGTAATAAGCCTGACCATACAGATGTGATTTTAGGACAGTTTTGAATCTGCTCTAGTTGGGGATTAATCGGATTGTCTTGGGTAAAGCATTTCAAAGCTCCGGTGCAGCTCGAGAAAAGTCTTGGAGACGGGAATGGGATGATCGGATAACAGGGGATGCAAGTCTAAGGTCATTGGCAGAACAGAGAGGACTGTTAGGGTGGTAGACAGTGATGAGAGAGGAGATATAGGGGGGCACAGCGCTATGGATGGATTTGTGGGTCAGTGTGGTAATTTTATATTGTATTCTGTGATGGATGGGCAACCAATACAGCGACTGACACAAGGTAGATTTGTCTGTGTAACGGTTTGACAGAAAGATGAGTCTGGAGGCTGCATTCAGCACAGATTGTAGTGGGGAGAGTTTAGTAAGAGGAAGCCCAATTAGAAGAGAATTGCAATAGTGAAGACGAGAGAGAATAAGAGCGACAATGAGGGTTTTTGATGTTTCTGCAGTGAGTAAAGGGCGAATTCTAGAGATGTTTTTAAGGTGCAGGTGGCAAGAGCATGCAAGTGTCTGAAAATACAAGCCCCCAGTCAGCGGGCATGCCGCCTTGGGGTAATAGTAAGGCCACAGACAAAAATGGAGATATCAGTTTTTGAAAGATTCAATTTCAGATAAAGAGAAGACATGATGTTAGAGACAGCAGAGAGACAGTCACTGGTGTTCTGTAGTAGTGCAGGGGTGATATCACGGGAAGAGGTATATAGTTGGGTATCATCTGCATAAAGATGGTATTGAAAGCCAAATTTGTGAATGGTTTGTCCAACTGTGCCTGTGTACAGAGAGAAGAGGAGGGGACCTAGGACCGAGCCTTGAGGAACCCCAACCGCAAGGGGCAGAGGAGAAGAAATAGCACACTAAATGAGCGGTCAGAGAGATAGGAAGAAAACTAAGAGAGAGCGGTGTTCCCCAGGCCAATAGAGTGGAGCATAGTGAGGAGGAGTTTGTGGTCTACAGTGTCAAATGCTGCTGAGAGATCCAGAAGAATAAGTAGTGAATAGTTCCCTTTAGATTTAGCAGTCAAGAGATCGTTGGAGACCTTTGTGAGGGCCGTTTCTGTAGAGTGCAGTGCACGAAAACCTGATTGTAAGGGGTCCAGAAGAGAGTTAGCAGAGAGATAGAGGATTAGGCGGGAGCAGACCAAGCGTTCCAGGATTTTAGAGATGAAGGGGAGGTTAGAGACATAATGGGTCAAGGGAGGGTTTTCAGTAGTGGGGTTATGACAACATGTTTGAAGGAGGAGGGAAAGATTCCAGAAGAGAGAGGTTAAAAATTTTAGTAAGGTGAGTTGTAACAGGAAGGGACAGAGACTGGAGGAGGTGTGACGGGAAAGGATCACTTGTGCAAGTAGTGGGGCAAGAAGGAGAAAGGATCTGGGAGACTTCTTCTTCTTTTACCGAGTCAAATAATGAGAGTTCACAATGAGGAGCAAGGAAGGGAAGGGGACTGATGCCGCTTGGAGAATGGGTTATATCCTGACGGATGTTGTCGATTTTGTCTTTAAAGTACCTGGCCATGTCATGAGCACTGACATCTGTGACAGGTACCCGCACCTTTGGCATGAGGAGGGAGTGAAAGGTGTCAAAGAGTCGTTTAGGGTCTCTGTATGAGACTCCATCCCCAATTCCGCTTAAAATCGGCGGAGAGAAAAGTCTTGCACGTTTTTGGCGGAAACAGGAGGAAACCCCTATAGTCTATGGGATCTGCAGGTTTCATGACCATGAAGCAAGCAGAGATCTAGAAAAACATAAGAAATTGATACAGAAAGTATATTGGAAAACTGTGCAACTTTTCATTACACAAATAATAACATGTATTTGCTAGACAATCCCAATAAGTTAGTTCATGTGAAGTAATACAAGCACATAAAATACTGTGGAATACCACATCTGAAAATTAATATTTGCTTAATTTGAAGTCAGGAAAGCGGACTAAATTCAGTGGATTGTTTGCACATTTTCAGTCAAGTCAGTACCTTACACAAAAAATAATAACGTTCACTACAGCTAGGACAACAAACACAGTGTGAATAAATAGAGAAACATTTTTGGGAATGTGTTTACTGGTACTAGGGGTTGTTTAACTTTTGTCAGTCCCTTTTTAAAGCGGACCTGTCACCAGGTACAAAATGCCAAATGACATTTGATTCTGCTGTGTCCCTGATTAATTTGGCGATTAATTTTATTTGTAAGATCCGGCCACCTGTTCAAAAGATATGGCCCTTAGAAGGTTATGTGGAAATTGGCTCTTATTTATCAAGTGGGCAGTAGCCTTTTGTTTTTATCATAGAAAATAAAAGTTTACCTACCACTTGGTTAAGAAGAGTTAATTTACATATAACATTCCAGGGGCCATATCATCTGAATAGGTGGATGGATTTTACAAATAAAATCGCCAAATGCATCAGGGGCACAACGAGAATCAAATGATGTATACAAGTAAGCATAATAAATAAATAAATAATAAATGTATGGCATTCAGCATTTTGTACTTGGTGACAGGTCCTATTAACCCCTTCCTCAGGGGCGTAACTATCGGGGTAGCAATGG
Organism: Leptodactylus fallax; assembly: GCA_947044405.1. Lineage (NCBI taxonomy): Eukaryota > Metazoa > Chordata > Amphibia > Anura > Leptodactylidae > Leptodactylus > Leptodactylus fallax. The sequence goes on along the minus strand of CAMRHE010000048.1, from coordinate 8,630,828 downwards.
TAGCGGCTGCCACAGGGCCCGGAACATTACGGGGCCCGGAGCCCTGTGGCAGTCGCTACCGCGAACCCCACAATCACTGCTGTCATTATAGTCTGGGGTCTTTTGAGACCCCGGAGTATAACGATCGGGGGCCCAGGGGAGGTGAGCAAACATAAAAAACACTGTAACTCACCTCTCCGCCGCTCCGCAGGCTTCGGGCCTGTTTGGTGACGTCCCAGACGTCAGCCGACGTCATTATGCGTCGCGACGCCGGCCTGGATCGTGCGAGATCTGGTCCAACATTGAAGATGGCCGAAGTAGCGCACGGGAGTGCACCGGAGCGAGGAAGAGGTAAATTGCAGTGTTTTCTATGTTTGTATCCTCCCCTGGGTCTCCAATCATTATACTCTGGGGTCTGAAAACACCCCAGAGTATAATAATCGTTCATGGGTGGTCCACAATGGGGCATAATACTGTGTGCAGGGGCCACTATGGGGCAAACTACTGTGTGCAGGGGCCACTATGGGGCAAACTACTGTGTGCAGGGGCCACTATGGGGCAAACTACTGTGTGCAGGGGCCACTATGGGGCAAACTATTGTGTTCAGGGGCCACTATGGGGCAAACTACTGTGTGCAGGGGCCACTATGGGGCAAACTACTGTGTGCAGGGGCCACTATGGGGCAAACTACTGTGTGCAGGGGCCACTATGGGGCAAACTACTGTGTGCAGGGGCCACTATGGGGCAAACTACTGTGTGCAGGGGCCACTATGGGGCAAACTACTGTGTGCAGGGGCCACTATGGGGCAAACTACTGTGTGCAGGGGCCACTATGGGGAAAACTACTGTGTGCAGGGGTCACTATGGGGAAAACTACTGTGTGCAGGGGCCACTATGGGGAAAACTACTGTGTGCAGGGGCTACTATGGGGCAAACTACTGTGTGCAGGGGCCACTATGGGGCAAACTACTGTGTGCAGGGGCCACTATGGGGCAAACTACTGTGTGCAGGGGCTACTATGGGGCAAACTACTGTGTGCAGGGGCCACTATGGGGCAAGCTACTGTGTGCAGGGGCCACTATGGGGCAAACTACTGTGTGCAGGGGCCACTATGGGACAAACTACTGTGTGCAGAGGCTACTATGGGGCAAACTACTGTGTGCAGGGGCCACTATGGGGCATAATATTGTGTGCAGGGGCCACTATGCTGCATAATACCGTGTTCAGGGGCCACTATGGGGCATAATACCGTGTGCAGGGGCCACTATGGGACATAATACCGTGCGCAGGGGCCACTATGGGACATAATACCGTGTGCAGAGGCCACTATGGGACATAATAGTGTGCGCAGGAATGCGGTTTGTGTGGGGGGGGGGGGGGGGGGGGCGGCGGTTTGGGGGGGACCCCATGTCAAATATTCGCCTTGGGGCCCAGCCATTCCTAGTTACGCCACTGCCCTTCCTGCTTTGTGCTGTACTATTAATTTGAGCTGAGTGAGTAGTTAATGCTTCATAATAGTATGGCGCTCTAATGCTACAGGCACAGGAGTTGTGCCTGCGTCATAACTTCTAGCACTCGGCTGTATTGCACAGCCAAGGCCCAGGTCTAGCTGCCGGAGTTGGAACATACGCCGACTCTAGCGGATAAAGCCCTCAGATGCCGTGATCAATAGTGATCATGCCATCCATGGGATCCGGGGGCAAGATTGCTCCCCCTGCCACCCCTTGGATCTCCCACGAAAAGATCGTGGGGTCCAAGGGGTTTACATGACAGTCAGGAGGAGTGAGCCTATGTCTGCAATACTATGTATTGTAGTATATTGCACTGGCATTCAGAGATCTCAGGTTTAAGTCCCCTTGTGGGACAGGTAAAAAGTGGGGAAAAAAAGTTGCAAAAGTTGATAATAAAGTATAAAAAAAAATAAGTTTAAAAAAACACCTTTTGATTTAAAAGACACATAAAGTAAATAAAATAGACCAACATGTTAGGTATTCCCATGTGTATATAAGTCCCCACTATCCAAAAATAGCGTTATTTATCGTGAACGTCGTAAAACAAAAAAAAATGTACCACAATGTATGTAACGTATTTTGGTCACTTTTCTTTCTCCAAAAAATAGCAATAAAAAGTAAGCAAAAAGTCATACATATCAATCATTGGCACCAATAAAAAGTACAACTTGCCCCAAAAATATAGATCTCTTACATGTTTCTGTCAACAAAACAGTAAAAAAGTTATAGGCATCAGAATATGGTGACCCCAGGAAAAGCGTTCATTTTCAAAAAGTGACATTTTATTTGTAAAGTGGTAAAACATAATCAAACCAATATAAATATGATATTTCCATAATTGTAATGACCCGCCGGACAAAATTACCATGTAATTTTTTAATGCAAAGTGAATTAAATCATTATATGTACCCCAAAATGGTGCAATATGAAAGTACAACTCGCCACACAAAGAATAAGACCACACATAGCTATGGTGATAGAAAAGTCACTGAGCATTAACGTACAAACTAGCCTGCGTCCTTAAAGGCTTAAATGCTTTTAGCACATTCTTAGCTAATATACAGAATTTACGCCGCAAACGGCTCCATCTATTCTATGTAGAATCGGTAACAAATGCAGAAAATGATCTGTTTATGGAAACCCCAGTGAAAAAAAAAACTTAAATAATCTAAGTTGTAAAAATGGTACTATGAGATTTCATATCAGTGTTTTTAAACAATATTTCAGTGAATTTTGGAAAATGATTACTTTAAGTTCTCAGTCAGATACGAAATTAATGGATTTTATTTTTCAAAGATATTTTTGGCATGTTTTTCTTAATTGTTTTTATCCTCACTAGGCATAGTATGCCACAGAATGCTGGAACCCTGGGTTGTAGCCAGGACTATATACAGTCATATGAAAAAGTTTGGGCACCCCTAGTAATCTTAATCATTTTTAGTTCTAAATATTTGGGTGTTTGCAACAGCCATTTCAATTTGATATGTCTAATAACTGATGGACACAGTAATATTTCAGGATTGAAATGAGGTTTATTGTACTAACAGAAAATGTGCAATATGCATTAAACCAAAATTTGACCGGTGCAAAAATTTGGGTACCCTTATCATTTTATTGATTTGAATACTCCTAACTACGTTTTACTGACGTACTAAAGCACAAAATTGGTTTTGTAACCTCACTGAGCTTTGAACTTCATAGCCAGGTGTATCCAATCATGAGAAAAGGTATTTAAGGTGGCCAATTGCAAGTTGTTCTCCTATTTGAATCTCCTCTGAAGAGTGGCATCATGGGCTCCTCAAAACAACTCTCAAATGATCTGAAAACAAAGATTGTTCAACATAGTTGTTCAGGGGAAGGATACAAAAAGTTGTCTCAGAGATTTAACCTGTCAGTTTCCACTGTGAGGAACATAGTAAGGAAATGGAAGACCACAGGGACAGTTCTTGTTAAGCCCAGAAGTGGCAGGCCAAGAAAAATATCAGAAAGGCAGAGAAGAAGAATGGTGAGAACAGTCAAGGACAATCCACAGACCACCTCCAAAGAGCTGCAGCATCATCTTGCTGCAGATGGTGTCACTGTGCATCGGTCAACAATACAGCACACTTTGCACAAGGAGAAGCTGTATGGGAGAGTGATGCGAAAGAAGCTGTTTCTGAAAGCACGCCACAAACAGAGTCGCCTGAGGTATGCAAAAGCACATTTGGACAAGCCAGCTTCATTTTGGAAGAAGGTCCTGTGGACTGATAAAACAAAGATTGAGTTGTTTGGTCATACAAAAAGGCGTTATGCATGGCGTCAAAAAAACACAGCATTCCAAGAAAAACACTTGCTACCTACTGTAAAATTTGGTGGAGGTTCCATCATGCTTTGGGGCTGTGTGGCCAATGCCGGCACCGGGAATCTTGTTAAAGTTGAGGGTCGCATGGATTCAACTCAGTATCAGCAGATTCTTGAGAATAATGTACAAGAATCAGTGACGAATTTGAAGTTACGCCGGGGATGGATATTTCAGCAAGACAATGATCCAAAACACAGCTCCAAATCTACTCAGGCATTCATGCAGAGGAACAAGTACAATGTTCTGGAATGGCCATCCCAGTCCCCAGACCTGAATATCATTGAACATCTGTGGGATAATTTGAAGCGGGCTGTCCATGCTCGTCGACCATCAAACTTAACAGAACTGGAATTGTTTTGTAAAGAGGAATGGTCAAAATACCTTTATCCAGGATCCAGGAACTGATTAAAAGCTACAGGAAGCGACTAGAGGCTGTTATTTTTGCAAAAGGAGGATCTACTAAATATTAATGTCACTTTTCTGTTGAGGTGCCCATACTTTTGCACCGGTCAAATTTTGGTTTAATGCATATTGCACATTTTCTGTTAGTACAATAAACCTCATTTCAATCCTGAAATATTACTGTGTCCATCAGTTATTAGATATATCAAATTGAAATGGCTGTTGCAAACACCCAAATATTTAGAACTAAAAATGATTAAGATTAATAGGGGTGCCCAAACTTTTTCATATGACTGTATAATAGGGTACATATTGGCTCTCAACTATACCCTATCAAGCAATTCTGAAATGGAAGGAAGGGCATAGAAACAACTTTGTTAGGAGGCATAGAAACAACTTTGCATCCATAGACAAATCACAAACCGGCTTCCATGTTTTGTGAAGTTTATTTATGTTACAGATTCTCTTTCCATCTGTGGTTGATAAAATGTGAAGGCACCAAAATAAAAGTATAAGAAAAATATTACTTAAAGAGTAAAGTAAAAAAGTGATTACAAACTTAAATGAGAAAAAAAAACCTCTGTTCATTACTTCTAGTTCTTCATACAGTGTGTTGCACAATAATCGATAATTGAGCTGGAAAAATCAGATAACCAAAAGTACAATTATTTTTACAAAGGTGAAGGTTTGTAAGAGATAGTAAACCCTTCAGCATGACCATTGTACCCTCCAAGGTGCACAAGACACATCCAGATAAAGTTACACTTCACAAATATACATACAGTAAAGTCAATCAGGCCAATCGCTGAAAAAGAGAGTCAAAAAAGCCTAAACACAACAGCAAGTTAGCCACTTTGGAAACACTGGACGCAAAACATCAGACAGATAAACTAAAATCCAACAATACATTGTAGTACAGCTTTAAACTTGACAACTTGAAACCCATCAACTAACATAACAATGATTTTTACTGTATGTCCATATATATTTTCAAGTTTTACTGCGCCTATCTCTAAAATGAGCCTCCACCCAGGTTCCTTCCCCCCGACTCTTACCTCACCGCAACCTCACTGATATACTGTCCTCAATAGTCTGGATTACGGCTTTCTGATCTACTCTGTAGAAGTGAATGGGAGTTACAGAAACAGTGTAGAACAATGAACTATGTTGTTTCCATTCACTTCTACAGCTGCGCTGATAGGTTAAAGGATAGGTCTAAAGGATAGGTCTTTAGTATGTGATCTGTAGGGATTTGAAAGCATGTGTAAAGCCACTTTTATTCAAGTAATAGGAACTGCTCAGCAGCTCTGTCCACTGCACAGACATGCTTCCGAGGAACTGCAGCATCACTCTTATTACTAGCAACTTCCGGCACCCAGAAGCTGCTACACCAGCTCATCTGTGGGGGGTGTCAGACACGCACAGATCACATACTGAAGACCTATCCTGCGGATAGGTCATTAGTATGAAAAATCGTTTTGGGTCCGGACAACCTCTTGAGGCTGAAGTTGCGGAAAATCTGCTTTTATTTGTTGCAGATCTTGCTGCGTCTTTTGAGCCAAAGTCAGGAGTGGCTTCAAAAATAATGGGAAATATATAGGAATCTCTTATACTTCTCCCTTCTGCTCAATTCTCTCCTGACTTTGGCTCAAAAAACCGCAACAAAATCTGCAACAAAAAAAGCTGCGTTGAGCCTCAGCCTTAAAGGGGTTATCAGGATAGGCCATCAATATTAGATCTGCAGGGGTCCAACACCTGGGACCCCAGCATGCTATCAGTACCAAGGCATTGCTGGAGAGTACAAACTGTTAGTGTAGATACTGCAGCACTGTCCCATAGACTTCAATCTTAGGACATCGTTTCTGAAATTGCAGCATGTCCGCTGCGGATATTTTTCTGCAATGTGTAGATGGAATTAGCTAGAATCCCATCCACTTTGCAGGTACTGTAAAACGCTGTAGTTTTTGTCACAGCACTTGTGCCATGGCAAAATCGCAGTGTTTACGCTACATGGCGCCCCATCCTAAATCTCACTCCATGCGTAAAAGAATAACTTGAGTAACACTGAATTAATTTTATATAAAGAACATGAATCCTAATTTACTGCATGGACCAGTTGTAACCAGTGGTGACCAAATAGTAGATTGCAATCTCCTGGTAAACTGCGACCCTATATTTGATCCTGGCTGTTCAACCTCTTATCCCATTCAGCATGACCACTGTACCCTCCAAGGTGTGCATAACACATTCACATAAAGTTGGACAGCAAACATACAGTAAAGTCACTTAGGGCAATCGTAAAACAGAGTCAATAAATGATAAGGGCACCAATAAATCAGTCACTTTGGGACCTGATGCATGAGACACTGAACAGTAGACAGGAAAACCAAAATCTAGCTCTATGTTGTAGTACAATTTCAGTCTTTATTAGCCTTGACTTGAAACACATGAGCTAAGGCATAATACTTTATGTCTAGTTTTTCAACTCCTTGCTGCAAAACGCTGCACATTGTTGTCTCATCTTATATTCACATCTTGCAAGCCTTTTTAATTTATGACAAAGGGGTTTTTAAAAATGTATTTACCTGCACAGTGCAGGCTTGGTGCAGGTACATCAGTAGGTGTTCACAGTCAATAGCAACTGTTGCATCTAGGAGATTAGACAGAGGGTGTCACCCCATCAGTGCTCTAGCAATGGAATTGTTGGGTGACAGGTTACCATTACATGTAGGTGATTCTATTAAGCCCTGCTATACAACACTATACCTCCCAAGTTTCAAAGGACAGAAAGAGGGAAGGAACGTGTGGTGCACTGTGTGCACTGCAGCAAATTTAATCCCACCCACTTCTAATTTGACTCCGCTCATTTCCATACATTTTTCTTTCTGCTCTCACACAGTATAATGCCCCTGCAGTCACCCTAACATGATATGTTCACATATTATAATGTCATCCTCCTGCTGCCTGCACAGTTTAATGTTCGCCTCCAGTTTAATGTCACCCGCCAGCTGCCCCCACAGTTTAATGCTCCCCTCTATCTGCCACAGTTTAATGTCCCCATCCATCTGCCCCCACAGTTTAATGTCCCCTTCCAGTTGCCCCCAGTTTAATGTCACCCTCTAGCTGCCCCCACAGTTTAATGTCCCCTTCCATCTACCCCCAGTTTAATGTCCCCCTCCATCTGCCCCAGTTTAATTTCCCCCCTCCATGTGCCCCCAAAGTTTAACATCCCCCTCCATATGCCCCCATAGCTAATGTCTCCCTGCAGCTGCCCCCAGTTTAATGTCCCCCTTCCAGCTGCCCCCACAGTTTAAATTCCCCCTCTCCTGGTAACAAACAAACATACAAAACTTAATACTCACCAAGCCCCGTTCCCTGCTGATCTTCTCTGAAGTCTCTGCTCCTGGAGTATTACTCCCAGAGTAGAGACAGGGGCCGACTGGTAAAGCATGGAGCGTACGGCTTCCTGCTTTACCATTTTTGTATTCAACTCATATCTGTCCTCCGATTGCAGAGGAGTTGAAACCAGCGATATACCTCTTCCCAGAATCCGGGAAGGTTGAGAGGTATACAACAATGACAGGCATAATACACTACAGGATTGCACATTCATTCCCTCTCTAGAAGAACAATATGAAATGTGTTATTCAGGTGCCCTTAAAAACAAATCAACTCGTTACCCAAAAAATAAGCCATCATACAGCCAAGTCAATCAAAAAATGAGAAAGATATAGCTCTCTGCATTCAGTGATGAAAAATTGTAAGAAAATGATGTGCCCGTAAGTTCCAAAAGTGGTTAATATCCTATGAAGGCTCAAAGGTTAAGATTAACTAGTAATCTTGATTTTATGGGAAATGGTCTTTAAAGGGAGTCTGTCAGTTGTAATCCCATTACCCTGTAGAGGTAATTCCACTGTTTCTAAATATACCTTGGAGCCCTATTTTCATGTAAACTGCCATTTTATTCATTTAGTAAGTGGTTAAGTGCACCGCCCGTGCATCTACTGTAGAGGTGAGACTGAAGTTCGGCAAACCCGAAAGTCACGACCCCAAAACAAATTGATTTACATGAAAGTCCAGAGAACACTGGCTGGCTTTGTGGGAGCCAGCCAGTTCACTTTGCTCTGCACTGATGAGGAACAAAAATCCCGAAACGGCGCTGTATGCAGATAAGTGAAATTGGCTTGGCTAAAATCCCATTTGCTGTCTCAAGACTCAGTGAGTCAAAAGCAAATTGAGGATCTGTTACATCCAACAGAGGGTGCATGAGCTTCCCAGCTCCTTTTCCCATAATGCCTTGTGATATATAGCCTTGTACTGTCAGGGAGCATTCCTCACAGGCCAGCGATGACGCTGAGATGTAAGGCCAGGCTGCATCCGGGGCACATACCAAAAAATTGACATTGTGTTGAATTCAGCACAGTAGCGGTATATGCCAATGTCAAAGGACATGAAAGGTCCTATTTAAGTAGGGAAAAGAAACCCTTCCATGCATCTTATGACAGATAGGATTGCATTTGCTTCATTATTATGTAATAATAATATTAAAAAATGGACTTTCGCTCCAGTTCTCTCTATGACTCCCATAAATGTCTCCAAAGATTTGTTGTTGTAAATGGCAACAAGGATATCATGACTCACGACACATATAGGAAAACCCTGGGAACACCTCCCAATGTAAACATGTATGGGCTTGAAATGCCTTTATGTATCTGGTAATTTCCTCATCAAGGAGGAACCCTATTGAGGTCAAGAAACAACACACCTGGACTATGACCCATCCAGATATCTCAGTGATGATTGATCATGTACTATGAATGCTCTGGCTGATAGACAATCATGTACTCAATACAGATTCCAGCAATATGAACATACTGAGACATGATATGCAGTGCACATGTGAATTTTAAATATTATATTTTTATTCATTTTTGGAATATATTACCAGTTGAAGTTGTCTGGTTGATACTAAACATATATGAAACTCCACAGCACCATTGCTGTGCCTGCGTGATCAACATCAGAGACTATGATTGACAGTTGGGGTCGTGCTGTGATAGCGGGCATCAGCAAAACCTCTGATACTGGATGTTTAACCCCTTACATGCCGCAGTTACTATTACACTGACAGACTATAATGCTTTGAAATATTCCAAACCATTACATAAAAGATAAACCACTTCTGGACCGCCCATAGACTAAATATGTCCGGAAGGTGGTTGTTTAGTTCTGCAAGGACGTACTGGTACGTCCAAGCAGAACATAGCAACTGCACGAAATCATACAGCTGCTATAACGGGGAGATGGCTGCAACTTCAGCCGGAGCTCCCAGAGAGAAGACAGGGAAAGTTTATTACCTTCCCTGCCTTCCTGATCGCTGTGTATACAGCTCTTAGTGAGTGCTGTATACATTGCTATGGGCGCCGCCATGTTGCGGCTCCCCTCTGACCCGGCGGTCATGTGATCCGCCGGGATCAGCATGTGTTAGAGCTGCTGGGTCCTAAATAGGCTGCATTCCTCCTGCAACTGGGGCTAAATGTACCAGTTACAGGGGAACTCAGCCGCCCACCCCCCAAAAAAAAAAAAAAAAAAAGTGATCAGATGTCCCCAAAGGTCTATGTGTCACCGAAAAAAAACGCATATGATAAAAATGTTACAGCCCTCAAAACCGCACATACAAAAAAAAACGAAAATGTGTGTGGTCCTGGACCAGAAATTGGCCCGGTACTGAAGTGGTTCAATGATTGCAATTTAAAAAAAAAACTAGAAACTAAAATAGCTTAAAAAAAGCCCCCAAAAGTACATAAATAAATATGCCTATTTTTTCATTACAAAATATTTTACTATTTAAAAATAGAAAAAATTACAAATGTACTGTATATACACTATTTGGAAAAAGGTATTGGGACACCTACACATTACACCTACAGAAGCTTTTATATAATCACATTATAAATCCACAGGCATTAATATGGGGTTTACAGTAAAACACCTTCCACTCTTCTGGGAAAGCTTTATACAAGATTTTTACAAAAGTATGCCTATTCCCATTCATCTAGAAGAACAATTGAGAGGTCAGACACTGATGTTGAATGAGAGGGCCTGACTCGCAGTCGCCATTCTATTTCATCCCAAAGCTTTTCAATGGGGTTGAGGTCAGGGTTCTGGGCGGAGCAGACAAGTTCATCCACACCAAACTCACCCAACTATCCCTTTATGCACACTGCATTGTGCACTGGGGCACAGTAATGCTGTAGCAGAAAAGGCTCTTTCCCAAACTGTTCTCACAAAGCTGGAAGCATACAATTGTCCAAAATGTCTTGCTTGCTATTCTGAAGTATTAAGGTTTTGCTTTAATGAAACTAAGGGGCTTCCACCAACCACTGAAAGACAACCCCATAGCATTTCTCCCTCCTCTACCAAACTTTAAAGTTGGCAGGTAACATTCTCCTGGCATTTGCCAAACCCAGACTTGTCCATCAGGCTGCCAGATAGAGAAGTGCACAAAACGTGTCCACTGTTCCAGTGTCCATTGGTGGCATGCTCTTAACCACACATATGCAATAATGCAGGGCACTACTCATTTTTTTATATGCTAATTAATTTATATACAAATGTATAGACCCACACAGTATAATGACAGTTATACATTCACCTCAGGGATAGATGCTGTGTCAGTCCATTAAACTGGAAGAAAAAGTCCCACAGCTTGTGCTTCACAGAGATGCTGCATGAGGCAAGCGGCAAAGTATCAGGGCTCCTCACCCTTTCTCAAACACATTTTTTGAGAAAAGCATACTCCTGATGAGATGGCAAATGGTGTCCTGGGGAATCTCCTTCCAGTCCTGGATCAGAAGTATAGTAATGACAGGCCTGGGAAGCCATGGTTGATCTGCTTTTCACTTCTGTGAAAAGAAGAACAATTTTTTTTTTTTGTTTCATTTTCTATATTTTGCAAGTCTCTGGGTCTGGGAAAAACAGATAATACACAAATGTTTCTTCATGGACCCATAGACTTACATTGTTGTGATGCATAAGCATCAGTGAAAAAACAAGGATATGCCTCTGTTGTTTTTTTGGATACCTACAGTCCGAAAAAAAGGACGTCTGAATGAAGGCATTGAAATGAATGTGTATTTTTTTTCGTCTGTAAAAACTACAGATGGCACACCTACATGATATGCGGACGTGTGAATAAGGCCTAAGACTGATGATTCTCTGAATTTTAGCCAAGTTAAAAGCTAGACTGCTTTATTTATGTGTTAAAAATAATAAAATAAAATTTGAAAAGAAAGCTAGACTTCTTTATTGACATATGTTGTGACACATTTATGACTGAAAGTTCCATTCTTTTATAATCCTGCCATAAAATACATCACACTTTTATACTGGATAAAAAATGTCACTTTCCATTCACTACAGTAGAGATGAAACTTTTTTTATTTAGGCAATTTTTGTAACTTTTTGAAAAGTCGCACTTCGTGACTCTGTCTTCATACTGACCTTGCAACAAGCCACCCCAATCTTTTACTCCACTTTTACAAACTGATAAGCAAGGAGCAAATAGTTCTGATTTCTGGCACGAATGGTTAAAAATTGTGTCTCACAGCTAATAAGACACCATTCTGGTGTACTTCCAATAAATGTGATTGTGGTCGGGGCCCCACGTGGCGTTTTACAGTCGCTGTGAATCCAATCCACATATTGCAGAAAAATACACAGCGGAAACGCCACAATTTCCAAAACCATAGCATTTTTGGAAATCACAGCATATCAATTATACTTATGGAAATGCCAGCAGTTTCCCTATAGGTATAATTGAAGCAGGTTTTGCGTTTCCCCCACGGTGTTACCTGCAGTGCTTTTTCACTGCGGGCCGCTATGTGGGGCCTTAGCCTAAAAGCACTTCTTCATGTGTCAGTGTTGACTCTGTACAAATATAGTTCGCAGATGAAACAAATAGGCATTTTGTGGGCAAGTGTGATCTACCTCATGAGCTGTCATCGTGGTCGATTAAACTATCCTGACATGCATCCAAGTATATGGTTTATGGTACACCATAAATAATGAATGGATAATATACATAAAACCATACAGAATTGACGGATCACCAAGTGTTCAGCTGCCAGTCTGCTCCATACAGTATAGTTCACTGAACCACATCTGGTTCTCAATCACCACACAGTGAACACATGTGATATAAAACCTATGATGGTGTCTTAGAAAATACAACCTATTGCAGTTCATTACCAACCAAGAAATTAAACATATACACATTTCATATAACATAATATGCATGAACTAAGCAGCATACAATACAATACAGTATCCTCTATAAGGTCTGTGCTAGTCAAGGCTGACAACTTTATGCTCAGTCAGTATTATCTATATCAGATATAGGTGATTTTATTGACTTGTTGCTATTTGTTATTGAGAAAAAAAATGTCAAAAGTCTGCAATTAATAGTTGTTGCTGTGTCATAGTGTCTTACATCAATTGGAGATAAATATGCTGATTTTATTACATTACAATGTACCATCCCGTACCAAGATAATACAAGCCCCATATCTATTACCATAGTAAAGTCATAATTGTGCACCTCACTCATGTTCTATAAAAATATTATATTGGAGAATGGTATAATCTATAAGATCACATGCGTACTTGCAATATCTGTATATGTGACTATGTCTAGTGATACCAGAAAATATCCCTATAATATTATCACAGTACCTATACTTTTGATTTGGCAATAGTTTATTTAACCCACTGATGCCTATTGCCGTGAATTATCCTGCTGAAAGAAGTCACTATCATTAGGGAATACTATTACCATGAAGTAGTGTATTTGGCCTGCAAAAATGTTTAGATTGTTTGGTACGTGTCAATCCAAGGTTTCCTAGCAGAACATTGCCCTCATCTTCCAATAGTACATCCTGGTGCCACGTCTTCCCCAGATAAGAGGTGCACATATACCTGGCTCTCCAATGTAAAATATAATGCGTTTCATCTGACTAGGCCACCTTTCTTGTTCTTATGCTCATGTGCCCAATGTAGATACTTTTGGCAGTGGACAGAGGTCCAATATGATAATCTACAATATTCAGCATAAATTAATACATAACTTTATTGATAAATTAGATAAAAGTCACAAACAATTCAAAAACCATGAACAATTCAACCCAAGCAAAAAAATGCCTGTTGACATCACTATGATATATAGAGAAAAATATATATAACAACCAAATGGTCCAGACACGGCGGCCTGGAACAATAAATATAGAGACCAAGCATTACGGTGATTCAGACGAGGACCCCTATACGACGCCAAAGCTGGATGGATGAGGGGAACTAGCATAAACGTATGCCAGAAAAAAAGGGCCCAACAAAGGATAAACACTATCCCTAAACCTATGATTACATACCGTAGAGGTAGAAGTATTAGGGACCGGGTGGTTGCTAGTCATTATACTGAGCCATTACGTAATAAAAGTTGGTTCCCACCCAAAGTTACAGGTTGCTTCCGCTGTAGTGGTTGCATTGCCTGTACATACATTCAAAGTGGCAGGAATTTTACTAGCAATGTCACTGGGATATCTTTTACCATTAGGAAGTTCATCAACTGTTGTTCAAAAGGAGTCATTTACAAGGCAACATGTGTCTGTGGTCTTGAATACATCGGGGAAACTATCCGTGAATTTCGGCGTCGGATTGGCGAGCATTTGGTGGATACTGGGATACCCCCATTGCCGTCATATTCGACTTGAACATCAGAGTAATGCCTCCTGCATTAAATTCATGGGCATTGATTTAATTAAACTTTCTATAAGACGTGGCGACTGGGACTGGCTGGTTACCCAGACTGAAACGAAATGGATATTTCTGCGGACTGTGACCACTAACTGTCTAAATGAAGAGTTTAGCTTTACATCATTTATCTGATCCAATATCATCACTGATATTATTGTGGTTGTGTAGTGGCTTATTATCTATTTGATCCACTATCATTATTGATATTATTGTGTTTGTGTAGTGGTCTATTATTTTTATCCAGGTGATTTTTTTTCCTGCCTTTAAATACCTACTATATACTTGCAAGCATCTTTGTAAATATAGTGCTTGTCCTAAGTCTGCTCTGTTAGTCCCCCCTTGCGCTAAGCATCTGTAATTCATGGAGGGCATATGAGTATATACTTATTGTGTTTGCTGCTGGCATTTATAGGTATTTGAGGGCAGCTATTAGTTCTTACTGGCGATGTGACGTATTTGTAGCTAGTGAGCGCCGTGTATTATTGTTTTTGGTGCGCACGCGCGGATTGTGAAGCTTTCAGGCGCGTGCATAGTGCGCTCTCTGGTTTCTCCATGCCACACATGCGCGCTGAGATTTCATACTGCGCATGTCTATAGCGGTTTTTTCAATCTGTAGCGATCACTATTTAAACATGTAGCGTCTTCTAGGCTTTCAGGTATGTTTGGCACTCCATGTATCCTGGGGGGGAAAGTTTGTGTAGCGTTCAAATTGTGCTATGTTCTCCCCATGTCTTTACTGGAACTATTGACGCTGTGTATCAGTGTTGGTGATGTATGGCATGTTCACCTGTGCGCACCTTATTTTGATTACATTGGTTTGAGTATGCTGTCGCAGCAATTGTCATAGTCTCAGACATTGTATGTGGCCAAAAGGAGTGAAAGTTTGTGTAGTGATGATCTTTGGCTTATAAATTGCTGAGCCTCAACTTTCTATCCATTTTTTGGCATTTTTGCATTTGCAGGCTCTTTTTATCAGTATAATCCCCTGATGAGTTTAGCGAAACATGCAGGTCGGGATAGCATGTTTGGATAAATTGGAGTTTGTTTTCTATGATTCTAATATAAGGCGTCTTTTTTATTGCACCTGTTGTTTATCACTATTTATTGCTGGATAGGGAGAGTATAGGGACTGATTTTTATAGGGCCAGGTTCCTGTCGGGGGCACACGCTATTTAGGGTGGTGGCCCAGAGATAGGTTTATAGGGCCTTTTAGGTGTCTCTACATGTGTAGGGTTGTGTTTAGGGATAGTGTTTATCCTTTATTGGGCCCTTTTTTTCTGGCATACGTTTATGCTAGTTCCCCTCATCCATCCAGCTTTGGAGTCGTATAGGAGTCCTCGTCTGAATCACGGTAAGCCTTGGTTTCTATATTTATTGTTCCAGGCCGCCATGTCTGGACCATTTGGTTGTTATATATATTTTTCTCTATATATCATAGTGATGACAACAGGCATTTTTTTGCTTGGGTTGAATTGTTCATGGTTTTTGAATTGTTTGTGACTTTTATCTAATTTATCAATAAAGGTTATGTATTAATTTATGCTGAATATTGTAGATTATCATATTGGATAAGGTTATTGTATCTGATAATCGTTTTTGACTTATTCATTGATGAATTTTTGGATAGTGGACAGAGGTCCACAAGGATACTGTAACTTGTCTGCAGCAACACAGTCACATACAGAGTGACGCTAGGTTCACACTAGCGTTCGGCTTTCCATTCCGCGGGTCCACTTGGGGACCCAAGAAAAGTAAACCTAATCCGCTTAAAAAGCATTTACCCACGGAAACCCACAGACCCCTTAGACTATAATGGAGTCCACCGGGTTTCCGCCCGAAAAATGCATAAAAATGAGGATTCACATTTTTCAAGTGGATTCGGGGACAAAATCCCCGAACGGTGAGCAGGTGCAGGTGTGAACCTAGCCTGGGCTGTGTTCTGACATATTTCTATCAAAGCTAGCATGAACTTTGTGATGCTGGTTATCTGCACTACAGTACCTCTTCTTTGGGATCAGACCAGATGGGAAAGTCTTTGGTCTCTGTGTGCATTAATGAGCTTTGGGCACCTATAAAACTCTGTCACAGGTTTACTAATTGTCCTTCCCTGGAGGGTAGGTACTAACCACTACATACAGACAACACCACCAAAATACCCGTCCAAGCTGCAATTGACAGGTGACATTGCGACAAAATAATCATTGTTATTCACTTAACCAGTCATTGTTTTTAATGTTATACTTATTCATATGGTAACATTTATATTCATATTTTCATAACAGGGAATGCATAAAGAAAATTTCCGTTATTTTTTTAAATAGCGCTCATCTTTAAAGAGGACCTTTCATGTCCTCAGGCACATGCGGTTTTACATACCACTAGAAAGCCGATAGCGCGCTGAATTCAGCGCACTGCCGGCTTTCCCAATATGTGCCCCGGGGCTGGAGATATCGGCGGTATAAGTTTCACGGTTTACTGTCAGAAAGGCATTCCTGACAGTCTAGCTGCGCTGTGAGGAATGCCCTCCCCGACAGTTTGTTCCTAGACTTGTAATGGGAGGGCGTTCCTCACAGCTGAGCGTCATCGCTGTGCTGTAAGGAACGCCCCCTCTCTCTGTACTCGTCTATAGCGCTGTACTGTCAGAGGGGGCGTTCCTTACAGCGCAGCGATGAAGCTCAGCTGTGAGGAACGCCCCCCCCCCCAGTACAAGTCTATGAGCGAGAACTATCAGGGAGGGCGTTCCTCACAGCGCAGCTAGACTGTCAGGAACGCCCTTCTGACAGTAAACCGTGAAACTAACACCGCTGATATCTCCAGCCCCGGGGCACATACCAGGAAAGCCGACAGTGCGCTGAATTCAGCGCGCTGTTGGCTTTCTAGCGGTATGTAAAACCGCATGTGCCTGAGGACATGAAAGGTCTTCTTTAAAATTAAGGGAGGTCTTAGCTTTATATTATGAGCCAAAATGAGTCTTGAGATATAAAATGTATGTATGCTTTTATGTTTTTGTGACTTTGTTGAAATAAAATTGATTTATTAAAAATGTGTTCATAATATTGTTCCTGTTACAACATTGTTTTCAACATTTATTACATGAAGGGGAGTGGTGCTTGCACAAGTTAGCTCTTTGGTTGGGTCATCGATATTAAAATCCTGAGGCATCCCTTTAAATTCAATCAGATGATATACTAGTCATCAGAGTAGAGATCAATGGAAAATCAAAAGGCCTTCAAAGTCACAAGATATCAGGATACAGGCTAGAGTTTCGGGGACCTCTGTTTACCAAGATACAGACTCATGTTTTAGGGTTGTAAGGATAATAGTCTCCTGGCTCAGGTTCCAGGGTTCTCTGGATACAAGGATACAGACTCAGGTTTTGGGGTACTCTGGATACAGGCAGAAATGAAACCTGAAGGCCAAAGGCAGAATCCACAGGCATGCAAACAGGACTAAACAGGTCCAGTTCCAGATCTTGTTTGGCCGCAACCTGAAGTGACTGAGTGTACTGCGCAGGTACGAAATTTCATACGCGCTACACGTCAGAAGCTGCAAGTGGCCCATCTATGAAGAGGAGTAAGGGGAAGGCACCAACTGAGAAAGAGGAGTTGGAAACTGATGACGCGGCTGTGCTCGGAGCTGAAGAATAACACCCCCTATACTCCATGGAGCTAATTAACATTAAGCTAGTTTTTTTATGAAAAGGTATTGATTTTTTTTGTTTGCTGATAGACTCCCTTTAACCAGGCAGCAGAGTTGAAAGTGGATCATGTAATGGATTGGAAAAGTGCAAGAGCATTAGATGGAAGGCCACAGAGAAGAATGTTGCAGTAGTCTGGGTGGGAGATTATGAGGACATACATAAGCATTTTTGTTGAAGCGGAGATGAGAAATGGAAGGATATGAGAAATGTTTTTGAGCTGGAAGTGGCAGAAGGAGGTATGGACTTGGATATGCAATTTGAAAGACAGGACAGAATCAAAGATTACCCATAGGAAGTGGATTGTGAGACTGGGGAAAGTATGGAGCTGTTAACTGTGATTGATAGCTCTTGTGTGGGCATGGGGTGGAGTCATGGAAAGGTAATGGGGGAATTTATTAACCCATCTATGCCAGTTTTCTGGCATAGATGGGTGTAAATGTGGTGCATCTTGGGCTCACATCCCCTTCTTGTTTTAAAGATGAGCCAAATTGTTCTTTCTGCACCCCGCTTGCCACTTTTTATGAAAGTTCATGGAGTGGGGTGGAAACCAGACGTTCTGGGGACGCCTTGTGCCAATTAATTTATTATAACAGGAAGTTCAGTTTTATCCATGTTGAGTTTTAGAGAGTGAGAGGAGAAGAAGGGCGCTATAACAGAAAGGCAACAGATAGCTGAGAGGTGACATCTAGGTCAGAGATAAATTTGAGTAATGTATGTGCTTTCATACAGACTTCAATACAATGACTTATCAGATGCATAACCGCTAAGAGGCAGAAGATGGTCTGCCAAACCTTTCCACATATTGATCAGCCTTAGCAATAACTGCAGCAGTCGGTTATTTTAACCTAGTTATTGTAAAATAAACTTCCCTGCTGTATCAGAACAATTTTCATACATCATAGCATTCACACATACTTTGAACTTTGGTTCCTTTATCGATCATGCTTTATTACTCGTGACAGTTCCACCTTTGTGACAAGCAGTGGACATTAAACCTTCATAAACAATACACCTTTCTACTTACTGATAAGACAGCCTATAAGTACACAACTTTTGCTACTACAATTCACCATGCGAACACATATCCTCCACTTTTACTCCTTTACCAATAGCATATACAAGAGATGGGCTTAGCAGGTTCTACTCACTCCAGGGTTAAACAAGCCAGAATCCTGCTACTTGGCTTGGACGAAGCAGGAAAATCTACTGTTCTGTATAGATTCAAATTTAAGGGGCCCTTTTCTACTATCCCAACAGTAGGATTTAATGTGGAGATGATTCAGACTGAGAAGCACCTGCAGTTAACTTTATGGGATGTTGGAGGACAGGAGAAAATGAGATCATTCTGGTGCTACTACTTTGAAAACACAGATGGACTGGTGTATGTGGTGGACAGCACCAACAAAAAAGCTTTGGATGAATCAAAGAAACATTTTCAACTTGTCCTTCAAAATGAGTTGATAAAGAATGTACCAGTGGTGTTACTGGCCAACAAGCAAGACCTGCCTGGTGCTCTGAATGCAGATGAAATTACACGAAAATTTAACATGAAAAAGTACTGCTGTGACCGAGACTGGTATGTCCAACCATGTTGTGCCATTACTGGGCAGGGACTAGCTGAAGGTTTCAACAAAGTGACTGAATTTGTGAAAAGATCTAAAGAAGAAGCTCTGAGGTTCACCAAACACAATGTAATGCTGAAGATGTCTCGTAAAGTATGAAAATTCTTCTTCTGCTCATGGACAATTAACTTAATGCACCTTAAATGTGAAGTCGGCCTAAGTGTCAGATTCATCACACTGCAATATAGCAATGGAGAAAAAGCCATAAAAGAAGCTGTTTAGAGTTATTTATTTTTAGTAATAATGAAATGCACCTCCGTGAATTCATATGAGACTATCAGCATGTACCTACTTTACCAACCTACTGAAAGAGAGGGCTTACAGTATTAGGGACCAACATTTGGGACATATGTAACCTTCTGGATAAGCAGTGGGGATTATCACCAGTTATATACCTACTACCTGCTATACCTACTGAAGTGCCTTGTAGGGCACTGTTATGTACATGGCACAGCTGCAGTCGGTTGTAATACTTACTATCACTATTTTACATAGGTTATAGAATAAGTTACCTTGCTTTATGCTATGCATTGTTTTATTTATATTGGGTTTTCATAAAAAAATATTTTACTGGTGTAATTACATGTTTCTATTAATACGCTAACACTGTAGAACAAAAGATATGGATTGCACATCCTCGTGTTATATATTGCCAAGCAAAATTTGTGAAAATTAAAATGAGGTTCTTAGGATGCATTTTATCACTGTTTCTATTAAATCCATATTTTTTACATTTAAATGTGTTTTATGTTCAGTAGATGGTTTCTATTATTTCTAATGTGACAGTACATATAATTGCATTGTATAAGGTTCTGTTCACATGTCCAATAGTGATTTTCATTGTTCTGCTCCATCATAACTGACCTTAAGAGAGCTTCCAACACAGATGTAACCAGAGCCTAATATTATAAGGCTATACTGTATGTCAACAGTAAGTGATCAGGCTTATGAGTAAACAATTTAAATGAGCATTTTCCATCTACTTTTACATGTACAGCGTACTGGAATTTTTTTTCTGTTAGAGGGTCCACGAGTTGTATAACTAGGAGGTATCTTTGTACTAGCGGATAATTTCTCATACATAAGCCTCTATGACTTTGGTGAAGAGATTCCGTTTTTCATGCCATTTTTATCTGCAGCAGAACCTCAGTTGCCTCTGTTGACTGCTCCAGTGTTTTATTACATTTCAGCGTTAGGATCACTAGTGAAAATTGAAGGTGGTTTCCAGTTAGTTTTCTCATTGTTAGGCCGGTTGCAGATGACTGTGCTACAACTGGCCTGCCATGATTTAAATGCACGGGCTGCACACAGGGGATATGGGGATGTCCCCGTGTGCCGCCAGTGCACAGGCCGTGCTTCCGCAGCTCCTTTCATTAAATGTCGGCCAACTGTCGGCCTACACAGGGGATCGTGAAAATCACGGTCATGTGTACGGGCCCATAGAAAAGAATGGGTCAGTGTGCTTTCCATGAAATGCAACGATAGCACACTTACCCACAGCACGGTCTGCAACAGGTCTAACCTCCCTGTCATTCAGCTGATTGCCAGGGGACCAGCTCTTAAGCCTTTAGGCTGAAGCCACATGTTGCAGAAAAGCAATGCAGTGGAAAAAAATGCTACATTTTACAGTCCCAGCAAAGTGAATGAGATTTTATTTAATCTCATCCCCACATTGCAGAAAAACTTTGCAGAATATGCAGCATTTTCAAAATTGGGTGAGAAAAAAACGCAGCAAATGTTTATGCTACGTTTTTCAACTGCGATTCCCTACTTATGGCGTTAGCCTAAGGCCTTATTCACACAACAAGGAAAGACAGACATCACACGGCTGTTGTGAGAACACATTGATTTCAATGTGTAATGTGTCAATTCTCTTTAAGGCTGACGCCTCACATTGCGGAAACGCAGCTTTTTTATTGCAGATTTTGCTGAGGTTTTTTGAGCCAAACCCAGGAGTGGATTGAGCAGAAGGAAGAAGTATAAGAACTTCCTATATATTTCCCATTCCTTTTGTAGCCACTCTTGGTTTTGGCTCAAAAAACCGCAACAAAATCTGCAACAAAAAAGCTGCGTTTCCGCAACGTGGGGCCTTAGCCTAATTGTCCTTTTTGTGGCTGACCATTTATTCATACCCAACATAAAAACTGACATGCTCTATCTTTGTCCATTTTCACAGACACACGGTCCCAATAAAAATGAATGGATCCATTTTTAATAAATGTATAACAGATTGACATCCTTTTTACATCGATTAACAATGGATCTTTGCACAGTGTCAAAAAAGACAGACTAATGAAATGAAAGGATTCAAAACTGCTGTTAGGTTTCGGAAACGCAGCTTTTTTTATTGCTGTTTTTGCTGAGGTTTTTTGAGCCAAAGCCAAGAGTGGCTACAAAAGAAATGGGAAATATGTAGGAAGCTTCTTATACTTCTCCCTTCTGCTCAATCCACTCCTGGCTTTGGCTCAAAAACCTGCAGCAAAATCTGCAACAAAAAATGCTGCTTTTCTGCAATGTGGGGCCTCAGCCCTATAAATGGACATATACATCCGTTTTTAAAGACTGTTAGATAAGTGAAAAACGTCGCTGTCATGTGAATATGACCTAAACTAACCTGCTTTTTTTGTTGTAGATTTCACTGCATTTTTATTTTGTGCCAAAGCCAAAAGTGTCTTAAAAAGAATGGGAAATAGAAATAAACCACTTATATTCCCCCTCTGCTGGAATCAGCTCAAAAAAACATCAGAAACAAAAAAAAGCAGCTTTTCCGCAATGTGTGGCCTCAGCCTGAAGGGGTTTTCCAGAACCACATGCTATTAGTCCCCTGCAAAAATCTACCCATGATAAAGTATGTTAGGTATTGGGACTTTACAGTGCTGTTCTCCTGTGCCACGGTAATCATGTGACTGGTATCCACTTCTTATGATATGCCATTCAGTTCTGTGCTCTAGCCTTACTTACAGCTATGGCTGAAAATGGTGATGTCTCTGGCTGGAGGATTCTACAGATAGTGCCATCCATGTCTGCTTCTAGCTTCATTCACTGTGTAGTTCCAGAGCCAGAGGCTGCTGTGAACAGCTGATTGGTTGGGGTGCCAGACTCCCATGATTTGATGTTGACCAAGGATCAGTCACATATATTTACAGTGGGGAAAAAAAGTATTTAGTCAGCCACCAATTGTGAAAATTCTCCCACTTAAAAAGATGAGAGAGGCCTATAATTGACATCATAGGTAGACCTCAACTATGAGAGACAAAATGAGAAAACATATCTAGAAAATCACATTGTCTGATTTTTTTAAGAATTTATTTGCAAATTATGGTGGAAAATAAGTATTTGGTCACCTACAAACAAGCAAGATTTCTGGCTCTCACAGACCTGTAACTTCTTCTTTAAGAGGCTCCTCTGTCCTCCACTCATTACCTGTAGTAATGGCTCCTGTTTGAAATTGTTATCAGTATAAAAGACACCTGTCCACAACCTCAAACAGTCACACTCCAAACTCCACTATGGTGAAGACCAAAGAGCTGTGGAAGGACACCAGAAACAAAATTGTAGACCTGCACCAGGCTGGGAAGACTGAATCTGTAATAGGCAAGCAGCTTGGTGTGAAGAAATCAACTGTGGGAGCAATAATTAGAAAATGGAAGACATACAAGACCACTGATAATCTCCCTCGATCAGGAGCTCCATGCAAGGTCTTCCCCCCTGGGGTCAAAATAATCACAAGAATGGTGAGCAGAAAGCCCAGAACCACACGGGGGACCTAGTGAATGACCTGCAGAAAGCTGGGACTAACGTAACAAAGGCTACCGTCAGTAACACACTACGCCGCCAGGGACTCAGATCCTGCAGTGCCAGACGTGTCCCCCTGCTTAAGCCAGTACATATCCGGGCCCGTCTGAAGTTTGCTAGAGAGCATTTGGATGTTCAAGAAGAGTATTGGGAGAATGTCATATGGTCAGATGAAACCAAAGTAGAACTGTTTGGTAGAAACACAACTTGTCGTGTTTGGAGGAGAGTGAATGCTGAGTTGCATCCAAAGAACACCATACCTACTGTGAAGCATGGGGGTGGCAACATCATGCTTTGGGGCTGTTTCTCTGCAAAGGGACCAGGATGATTGATCCGTGTACATGAAAGAATGAATGGGGCAATGTATTGTGAGATTTTGAGTGCAAACCTCCTTCCATCAGCAAGGGCATTGAAGATGAAACATGGCTGGGTCTTTCAGCATGACGATCCTAAGCACACCGCCAGGGCAACGAAGGAGTGGCTTTGTAAGAAGCATTTCAAGGTCCTGGAGTGGCCTAGCCAATCTCCAGATCTCAACCCCATAGAAAACCTTTGGAGGGAGTTCAAAGTCCGTGTTGCTCAGCGACAGACCCAAAACATCACTGCTCTAGAGGAAATCTGAATGGAGGAATAGGCCAACATACCAGCAACAGTGTGTGCCAATCTTGTGAAGACTTACAGAAAACGTTTGACCTCTGTCATTGCCAACAAAGGATATATAACAAATTATTGAGATCAACTTTTGTTATTGACCAAATACTTATTTTCCACCATAATTTGCAAATAAATTCTTTAAAAATCAGACAATGTGATTTTCTAGATGTTTTCTCATTTTGTCTCTCATAGTTGAGGTCTACCTATGATGACAATTACAGGCTGGCCTCATCTTTTTAAGTGGGAGAACTTGCACAATTGGTGGCTGACTAAATACTTTTTTTTCCCCACTGTATAATATGATTCTATAACATTCTATATTGCTCTAAAGACATTTTGAAATTTTAGTCAGGTGCTCTTTAACACCTTGTTGCTTTGCACAATACAATTCCTGTTCTGGCAGTTTATGCCCTCAGATGCTGTGATCAATAGTGATCGTGGCATCTGGGGGCAAGACTGCAGGGTTCGAGGGGTTGCAACGGCACCCAGGAGGGTGGGTCTTAACAGACTGTTTGTTGTCAGTCTGTGTACTGATATTCCACCAGTGACCAACATTGGTGGAGTACCCCACCTCATCACTGATCTCCTCCACCAATACAATCCTGTAAAACCCTGTTATTTGATCAAAGCTGTAACTGTCGGATACAACCTGCACTGAGTGTCGTTGCTTTTATTTATTCGTCTTGCTTGTATAGCGCCAACATATTCCACAGCGCTTTACAGACATTGTGAGTTACTGTCCCATAAAGGCCTTACAATCTAAGTTCCCTTTCATATGTCTTTGGAGTATGGGGAGAAACCCATGCAAACATGGGTAGAACATACAAACTTCTTGGAGATGTTGTCCTTGGTCAGATTCAAACCTAGGACTCCAGCACCACAAGACTACTGTGCTAACCACTGAGACACCATGCTGCCTTGATATGAGCTATTAAAAGAAATGTTTTATTTAGAAACTTACTTTTCTGGGTTGTGACTTTTTCCCTTAAAGAGCCCAGCAAATGTTTCTCACATCTCTGAATCTATTAACCATACTCTTAAAAACAATGCTTTATGTATATTTCATAGCACCATACAATGCTTATACCATTGTCTCTGACAACCTCCAGAGAACTTGCCCCCAACTGTGACATGATCACCTGTTAAGGGACCTAGAAGGAGACATGTCATGTGATAACACAAACAGTGACTATTATGTCACCATTATGCACTTATTTGCAGTGTCAATATCACTTGGCTTTCTGGCAAGTGGGCTGCAGCTGACAATTATTAGGGTCATTTCTCATTGTGATTTTACTGTCCCCCATCAGTGATGTCATATAGTGACACCAATTCTGGAGCTGCTACTCTACTTTTAAAAATATATATTTTCTTTCAGTTGCATATGCAATAATATAACAATTTAGCAACTACTCACCTGTTAAATTCCCACCACTTCATTGCTGACCCCCATGAGCATGCTATGTGTACCAACATGTAACTAGTGCAACCAATGACCACTGCAATGCAAACAGAAACAGCTGGAGCTGAGAGGGATCCTATTTAAAGTTTAGCAGACATGACAGCTGATGCAATTGTCTAACAGCTAGGGGTCCGAGCACCCAGTTTATAGGGTCAGCACTGTTTGATTTAATGTCCTCTACATCCCAACCAGGGACATGACCATGCAACACTCCGAATTGCCGTGCAGCCAATAAAGAAGATTCAAATATAACTCTGAATGTTTCAGTCAGTTAAAGGGGTTGTCCCATTATGCATATTTATCCCCTATCCCTAGGACAGGGAATAAGTGTCCAATTGTTGGAGACCCGATCACTGGGTCCTCCAGTCAGGGTCGGACTGGCCCACCGGGGAACCGGTGAATCCCCCGGTGGGCCCCGACTATTAGTCCACATTTTACCAATGTAAATGCATTGGTCAGGGGCCCGATCTGGATGGTCAGGGGCCCGATCAGGCCCCTGACCAATGCAATTACATTGACAAAATGTGGATTAGTAATGGTCAGGGGCCGGACTTTACTACCATAAAGATGGCCGCTGCCGGCGGAGCGCAGCGGCGGGAAACTGTCCCTACCTTGTCATAGGCCCGCCTCCTGAAGCCTGCATCCTGATTGACAGCTGCTGGAGCCAATCAAATTGCAGCGCATTGCTGCACACATCAATGACGTCATAACGCTGTGCGCGGCGGCGGGATTCAGCAGAGGAGCCCAGAACAACAGTGTGAAGGTAAGTACAAGTTACCACACACACAAAACAACTTTCCACCCTATTTTGCCCCCAAATCTTTCAGCTTCACTGACCCCTCTGAGAACTACAACCCCCAGATGCTCTGGGTCTGTTGAGAGTTGTAGTCCCCCCCCACCCCCAAAAACGAATATTCCATTGTACTGTTATGCTGGTGCCTGCTCTAGGGCTCCAGCATAACAATACCTAAGTTGCAGAAACCGCTGAGGACTTTTCTGTCCGTCACTTTCAGTTTGAATATGGCGGACACCGGCGGACCTCATTATAATGGGGTCTGCCGGTGTCTGTGTGTAACCGCCATGTTAACAGTCTGCCTCTGTCATTCGGGTCCCATGGCGGACATGTATGACAGAGAGCTTGCTGCGGATTTGAACCTAGCATAAGGCTATGGCTACACTACAACTTCCGTCATGGAACCAAAGATCGCCGTGTAAACCTTAGGACTCTTTCACACGATAGTGCATGGAGTCGCATTGGGACCCTCAGGTTGCAATGCGACTCCATTCACTAACATGAGTGAAGGGGTTACAAGGCGACACGGTGATCCACATGACAGGAGTCACGGCTTATTCATCAAAAACAATGTTTTCCACCTGCCGGAGTTTTGCGCCTAATTTATAATGAGGTGCACACATAAATTAGTCGCGTCTTCTGGAGTCCGTGCACCTAAACAGAACTCCACACCAGCTCCTTGCTGATGTAGATCTCTGGGATCATTAACACTAGAAAACTGAAGTAAATGATGATAAAATGACAGGGCCAGAAAAGTGGTGAAAAACTCAAAAAGTCTTTTTTTTTTGCAAAAATTTTCACTTGCGCAAAATAATTGTTACTTTTTTAATGGCTTGTACATCACTTTTTTTTTTAGCACACAAGCTGTGTTATATCAGCTCCATTTATTTATTCTGCTTACTTGTATAGCGCCATCATATTCCACAGCACTTTATAGACATTGACAGTCATATGTAGATTGTCAGTCCTATATGGGAGAATGACTGACAATGTCTGTAAAGCGCTGCGGAATATGATGGCGCTATATAAGTAAGAAAAATAAATAAATAGTATTTACACTGTACAAATAGGATGCATGATGTTAAAAAAAAAAAATGTCATGCATCCTATTTAATGTCATGCATCCTATTCATACAGTGTATATACTATGGGGTTGATTTAACACGGCTTATTTATTTATATGGCAGATATAACCTTTTTAACCAACCCCCAATACAATATAATTTTGTCAATATGTTGTTAATTTTTTTTTTTTTTTTTTTTTTTATGCCAGGGGAGGTGAAAAACAACAAAAAAATACCCTACTCACCTGCGGATTGGCCTTAGCAGTCATGTGTGGTGGGGACATGCGCCAACAGAGCTGCAGGACTGGGGAACACACGAGCATCGGGGACAGGTGAATGTGTTTTTTTTTTTTCTTTTTTTTTTCACCTCTCCCACTCTAATTAAAAAATACATTTTTGCCTGGACAACCCCTTTAAAGGGATTATCCACATTCTAATATTGTTATACCACCTGCAGGGTACCAACACGCAGGACCCCCTGAAGATCAGCTGCATTGGAATAGCATGGCTCTCAGTAATGTTACCATACCAGGAGACACGCTGCTTACTAGCCGTATAAAGTGTAGTGGTGGCTTTCGGTACTGCAGCACTGTCTCATTGAAGTCTATGAGGCAGCACTACAGTACCAAAAGCCGCAGCTGCACTTTGTACAGTGAGTGAGCAGTGTGGCTCCTGGTATGTAATCATTACTGGGAGTCACGCTGTCCTGGTGCAGCTGATCTGCAGGGATCCAGGTTGTCAGACTTCCACAGATCTAAAGGCTCATTCACACAACAGGATTCCAAGGCTGTGTGCTGGCTGTTGTATTAGCAGCACACGGTCCGATAGATTTTAGTGGATCTATTCGCACGACCATTGTTTTAATCGTCTGTGTGAATGATCCATGAAAGAAATAGAACCGGCTATTTTTGGTGATTTTATGGATCCCTCAATAGACTCATGTCAATGAGGGATCCTTGAAAACAGATTTTCTTAGGGTGTACACTGTGCTGGGCACTGTCATGTGAGTGTAGCCTAGAATATTAGAAGGTAGATAACCTTTTTAAAGGGGTTATGCCATAGGATAGAGCCCTCAGAATCGGGGTGTTTTTCTTCTAACTGAATCCAGGCTGAATGTAGCCGTGCCCAGCTGGACGGGGAGGCGACCGTGCACCTATTAACTTGAATGGAAGTGCCTGAGATAGTAAAGTACAGGACTTCGGCTATCTCAGTTACTCCCATTAAAGTAAAAGAGGGCATGGATGCTTCCTATCCAGCAGGGCACGGTTACATTCACCCTGGATTCAGTCAGACTAAATTCACTGTGGGGAGAAAAACAACCCATTCTCAGAACCGGGAACCTGGATTCATTATGGTCTGTCCTATGGATACAGTAGTAGTAGTTCGGTGACTCTGGCCTCGTAATAATTCTGGAGCATGTAAGGAAGTCAGGTACAGGAAGTGTAGGTCAGCGGGGACCTGTGTCACCACATTTCAAGAGCCATAGTCAGGGCACTTCTCTGTCCTTAAGGCTGGGGCCCCACGTGGTGTAAACGCCGCGGTTCACCTGCGGCGTAAACGCCGTGGAAAAAAAAGCGGCGTTTTACAGTCACAGCAAAGTGGATGGGATTCTAGTAATTCCTATCCCCACTTTGCGTTAATATACGTGTTGCAGACATGCGGCGATTTCCAAAACCGTTGTGGTTTTGGAAATCGCAGCATGTCAATTATACCTACGGAAATGCCGGCGGTTTCCCTATAGGTATAATGGAAGCAGAAAGTTCACAGAGGAAACCTCTGTGAACTTTCTATCAAAAGTGCTGCAGGAAGAACTGCAATGCGTTGCTATCGTGGTTTTTCCAGCAGAGCTTTTTTGCTGCGGGAGGCCATGTGGGGCTTAGCTTAAAGGGGTTTTCCAGGGCTTTCCTTTTTCTTTTAATTGCTGACCTATCCTTAGAAATGTCATCAATTGGAGATCTGTTGGGGGTCTGACACCTTGTCCCCCTGTGGTTCAGCTGGTTAAAGAGGCAGTGGCCCTCTCTGAGAGCTGCTTCTACTTCACAGGACATGTGACATTATATTCATTGATCACATGGCCTGATCACAGCTCAGTCCCATTCAAGTGAAAGGGCTGAGCTGTGATACCAAGCACAGTCACTATGGAGCTGTGCTTGGTAAGTACTGAAGAGGCTGCAGCACACACATCATGTGAACAGGTGCTGATCCCTTTCCAATTTTTAATTGATGATTGCATAGGTCATCAATTACTCAGCCTTAGAATACCCCTTTAACCCCTTAATGACGGGCCATTTTTTGTTTTTGCATTTTCATTTTTCCCTCCCCACATTCCAAGAGCCATAACTTTTTCATTTTTCAATTCACAGAGTCACATGATGGCTTATTGTTTGCGAAACAAATTGTACTTTGTAATGGTACCATTCAATATGCTGTGCAATGTACTGGGAAGCTGGAAAAAAATTCAGAATGAGGTGCAATTGGAGAAAAACTGCATTTGCGCCAAATTCATATGGGTTTAATTTTTACAGCATTCACTGTGTGGTAAAAATGACATGTTACCTGTATTCTGCGGGTCAGTACGAACACAGTGATACCAAAAACTGGATGGGCGATGCCAAAAACTGGATGGGCAATATTTCATATGGCAGTAGGGTGGGCCCCTAGAATCAGTCCCACTGGTGGGCCCTAGGCACCCCAGTCCGACCCTGCCTCCAGTGATCAGGAGGACGGGGGACCAAAAGTCCCCTTAAGGCTTCCATAATGATGCTCCATTCACTTCTATGGGGCTGCAGGCGCTGCCAGAGATTACATTGCCAGCAGCTACATAGAAGTGTTGCAGATTTTGTTGCAATTTTTTGATCCAAAGCCAGGAGTGGATTGAGCAGGAGGTAAACGTATAAGAAACTTACTATATACTTCCCATTCCTTTTGTATTCATTCTTTGGCTAATGCCCCTGGAGCAAAAAAGCGCTGCGGGAAAGACCGCAGCGGCAATGCATCGCAGTTTTTCCTGCAGTGCTTTTTACAGAAAGTTTGCAGAGGTTTCCTCTGCAGACTTTCTGCTTCCATTATACCTATAGTGGAACCGCCGGAGTTTCAATATGTATAATTGACATGCTGCAATTTCCAAAACCGTCGCAGTCCGCTGCACGTATTTCTCTGCAAAGTGGGGATGGGATTCGCTAGAACTTATGCTGCGACTGTAAAACGCCACTTTTTTTTCCTCGGTGTTTACGCCATGTGGGGCCCTGGCCTTACAATTGCATAGTGTGAATACATCCTCATTCACATTTGATATCTGCCAGTGAGAACTACAGGCCCTTTTTCTAAATTGTCATGTTATTGTGCTGCAGTTTTCAGCTGCACAGCTTGGACTAGTCCAGCACATGGATTTGGGACAGATTTATTAAACTGAACTAAAAGCAAAGAAGCCTTAGTTGCCCAAAGCAACCAATCACAGCGCAGCTTTAATTTTTCAGGAGCAGAATACAAAATTAAAGGTGCACTGTGTTGGTTGCTATGGGCAAGTAAGACAATTTAGCTTTCAGACCATTTTAATGTTCCACTGTACCCCAAGTGCGCAGCCACTTTGTATATCACATACTATTGTAATACTGCTCACAGCTGTGGGTTTGTTACTAATGTATATAGTGAATGGGAATCTTGATTACTCCTCCTGTGTAAAGTATGGAGGGGGCATGCAGCAGTCGTATATAATATGGAGAGCTGAAGTATAGGAAGTCTGGCATTTTACTGTTGAAAATAGTACAGCAAGCTATACTATTTTCTCCACATATTTTGACATAAATTGAAATTGAGGCAGAGCCTGTACCCAGGGTTTGTGGAGGAGGCATTATACTGTGTGGGGGCCACTAAATGGACATTATACTGTGTTACTGAGTTACTGAAGTGACAGGAAGGCAATAACTTTGCGCTCCACCACTATTTTTAACTGCATTGCTCTTGAAGACACAGAAAAAGTTAAAAGTGGAGCTGGCCATGCAGGATGTAGTTGACAATGATCAAGCCCATAGCACTGGGAGGGTAGACATGTTTGGTAAGTACATGGAGGGGACCCCAAAAGCATTGCATTTCAGGGGATTGAAAGAATCCAACCCATAATCTGGAGGGGTAACTGGGATTGGAGAATTCTACAATAATCCCAATGAACATATAGATTAAGAAGAATTAAACCATTAGGACTTAATGATGCAATTTCATTTGCATCTTTTATTTGATCCTTTTCCTCCTATACTAGTTGGTAGATTTAGAGGGGACAGACAATCAGGTTAGCTACCTTAGCTGCCGCTATGGAGCACAGGTAGCTGATGCCCTGAAAATGAAGAGGAATTCTTTACCGTTTTCCACCTTGTGAGCGTCCCCTGTTCTATTGTCCTTTAATATGTTGTTTCCCCTTTTCTCTCATCAGTGATTCATGTTGTAGGGATCTCAAAGACTTGTTAAACATGAGGGAAATACTGTATCCTTATTTAAAAAGGACCTTTCACCACTTCCACCAATTTAAGTTCTTAGCATCTGTTAATAGACGTCGCTCCATTGATTCCAGCACAGTTGGAATTTTTTCTCTAGCCTCCACCATTCCTGAGCAACAAGCACAGTTAGTTTTGGTGTCTGATGTGCCATTTAAGCTCTGTAATGTCAGGAGGGCAGTGTCAGGCCGGGGGGTGTGATTCAGACCTCCAGTCAAATAATGGCAGTGTCAGAGCTCAGTCACACCACATGTCTGCTCCTGACTAACATCACCCTCCTGACAGTACAGAGCCTAAATAGCATATCAGGCACCAAAATTATCAGCATTGGCTGCTCTGGAATGGGCGGAGCTAGAGAAAAAATTCATATTTAAAAATGACGGCCATTCAGGAGCTAATGCCATTAATCAGAGCCCGCAGTGATCATGGGCATTAAGGCCCCCAGCACCTCCGTCAAAGCCATTTTCCCTGCAGCGAATGTGCAAGGCCATTTTGGGGAGGATCTCTGGTCCCTGGAATGAGATACAGGGCTGGCATCTGTTGCTATGACAGCTGGGAGCTTATTGAAGGCTCCCTGGCTTGTCTGGTATTATATTCTCTAAGCAGCCTGCAATAAAACTGCCAGCATTTTGCAGTGCATAAGCATTAGTGTTCAGACCCCCTGAGGTTCAAGACCCCTAGGGAGTCTAATAATTACAGTTTAAAGAAAAGTAAAAAAAAATATATAAAAATGAAAAGAGTTAATTCAAAATACCCCCATTTCCCTAGAACAAAAAAATAAAAAAAAACAAAAGGGGAAACACATACATATTAGGTATCCCTGTGTTCGAAAACGCCTGGTCTACAAACTTATAAAAATATGTTTTCCATAGTGTGAAGAAAAAAAAAATTTTAAAAAGCCAAACTGCTGTTTTTTCGCTGTTTCGCCTCTCTAAAAATTAATTAAAGCAATAGACATTTCCCAAAATACAGGTGACATGTCACTTTGTCAATTTGGCTGCACAGTGAATGCCGTAAAAATGAAGTCCATAATAAAGTTGCACAAACACAGTTTTTCTCTAATTCACCCTATTCTGAATTTTTTCCAGTACATCATATATAATATTAAATAGTTCCATTATGAAACACAATTTTTCCCGCAAACATTAAGCCCTCATTTGACTCTGTGAACAGAAAAATAAAAAAAGTTATGGGGTTTGGAAGGCAGGGAGTTAAAAACGAAAATTGAAAAATGCCTGTGGTGGGAAGGGGTTAATGTATATTCAATAAAGGTTAAGTTTTATTTAATTTCTTTTTTTACTCTAATTTTTATTAAACTTTTCAAAGAAAATAACAGGAAAGCAATACAGAGCTGTATAAAGGAAATACACCAAAATTGTGAGAACACAATTCCAATTGAAATAGACAAATGGTGTACAGTAAATAGGACATGATATCAAGGGAGAGACAAACACAGGGAAA
The DNA here is from genome assembly GCA_947044405.1 of Leptodactylus fallax. Classification (NCBI taxonomy): domain Eukaryota; kingdom Metazoa; phylum Chordata; class Amphibia; order Anura; family Leptodactylidae; genus Leptodactylus; species Leptodactylus fallax. The sequence continues at coordinate 8,597,747 of CAMRHE010000048.1, read as the reverse complement.
AAAAAAGGAAGGGAAAGAGGGAGAGGGTGGGTCAGAGGTCTGGTAGGACATCCCAAGGCGACCATATTGAGTTAAGGGTCACCACCGAGTTATTCAAATTAGCTGGTAAAAGTTCCAAATTACGGATATGTTTAACCCGGGCTATAAAATCAACAGCTGAGGGGGGAGTGAGCGATCTCCAGCGCAACGATATGAGGGATTTAGCCGCCATGCAGAGGTATAGGAAAAGCTTTGGCAGAATTCTTGTCCATCTGTCTCGGCGGCAAATCGAGCAGATGGACTAGGGCAGTGATGGCCAATCTTTTGAACTCGGTGTATCAAAATTCGTAAAAAAAAAAAAAAAAAACGCATAAATGGGGTGGTGTGTCACTTCCAGAAAGATCCATAATTTTGTGATATTTGTACCTCTAATAACAAAAAGTTGTATTTTTAATGTGTACTGTATTTATTAATAAAGCAAAAAACAAATAATTCTTTACCTTACCGCTCAGTGACTTTTTTGTTGCTGAATTTCATTTGCTAAATCTTTAATTGAAGGTTGGTATTTCGTACATTTCAAGCCCAAGCAAGCGTAATTAACTTCATCTGTCAGTCGGTTTCTTTTATTGGTTTTAATATAATTTAAGTAGAATCTACTTACTACCCTTCCCCTAGAGTGGTAACTGTGTTGGGGTACAGTGGCAGCACAGTGAGATCTTGGCAGGGTTATCTGTCTCTGATGGGGTATTCTCTTCCCAAGTATTGCTGAGCAGTAACTTTGTTGGGGTACAGTGGCAGCACAGTGAGATCTTGGCAGGGTTAACTGTCTCTGATGGGGTGTTCTCTTCCCCCAGTATTGCTGAGCGATAACTGTTTTGGGGTACACTGGCAGCAGAGTGAGACTTTGGTAGCTGCTTTAATGGCCGGGGTGTAAGGAGCACACGCGCCTGAGATGACTCTCCTATCCCCCTGTAGTCACTGGAATGGACCTTGGTCCAACCGTCTGCCACTGACAGGGCAACTGTGGGACACAGTTCTAGTGTTCCCAGCTGTGTGGGTGCAAGTCTGAGTAAATTTAGTTCTGGCTTCACTGCCTAATGCCCTAAAACCCTAACAACCAACCTCTCTAAAGAAGGAAAGATGGCCACTGTTCGCGCAGCGCTCTGACTATGAAGCATTAGAGATGCGTGCTCTCAGCGGGAAGCAGGAGAGTTGCCCTGCCTCTGGATGGTGTCAGCTTGCTGCGTGTCAGCAAAATCGTCTCAGCGTGTCACCTCTGACATGCGTGTCATAGGTTACCCATCAGGGGACTAGGAGGTCAAGTGTAACTGGTTGAATAAAGAGATTATCCATGATAGCCTTGACTTCCCTCCAGTATACCCGTATAAGGGAACAATCCCAGAAAATGTGGCATAAAGTGCCTAAGGAAGAAGTGCATCTCCAGCAGGGTTTTATTTAATTTATTAATAGTGCCATGCCCCTCAGTGATGGGTGAGTGTTGTGTAGCACTGTCTATATCCATATCCACTGGGTCTCTGCTGTTTTATACAGGAGAGACCCGGCGCTAATGCGGGCACCGATCACAGGCATTTACCCTTTTGGAGCCTTGGTCAAAGCTGGCCGTGGCGCCATTTTACCTGAGGCATGTGGGCGCTGCCATTTTGCAAGTTCCACGGCCGACGTCCCGTTACTATGACAGCCGGGAGCCTTGTGAAGGCTCCCAGGCCTGTCTTTCTTTAGTGTCTATTGCAGGCTACTCTATGTAGCCTGCAATAGAATAGTTGTTTTTTGCAATGCATTAGTGATCAGACCCCCTGGGGTGCAAGACCTAATAAATGCAAAAAAAAAAATTAAAATAAAAAAAAAAAAAAATATTATATATATATATACATATATATATATATATATTAAAAGTTCAAATCACCCCCCTTTCCCTAGAACACATATAAAAGTACTTAAATACTGTGAAACACAAGCACATTAGGTATCCGTGTGTCCGAAAAATGCCCGATCTACAAATCTATAAAAATATTTTTCCCGTACGGTAAACGCCGTAGCAGAAAAAAAAAAATCCAAAGTGCCAAACTGCCTTTTTTTCACTGTTTTGCCTCTGATAAAAATTTGAATAAAAAGTGATCAAAGCAATGTCTATTCCCCAAAATGGTATAACTAAAAAGTACACCTGGTCCCACAAAAAAAAGACGCCCTATACATCCCCGTACATGGAAGTATTAAAAAGTTACGGGTGTCAGAATATGGCGACTTTTCAAAAAAAAAAAATTTTTGTACAGTTTTGGATTTTTGTTAAGGGGTTAAAATGTATATAAAACTATATAATTTTGGTATCCACGAAATCGTACTGAAACATAGATTACAGGTGACATGTAATTTTGGCTGCACAGTGAACGCCGTAAAAACGAAGCTCATGAGAAAATCGCACAAATACTTTTTCTTCAAATCCACCCCATTCTGAATTTTTTTCCGGCTTCCCAGTACATTGCACAGAATAATAAATTGTAGCAACATGAAGAAAAATTTGTCCCGCAAACATTAAGACCTCATATAACTCTGTGAGCAGTAAAATAGGAGAGTTAATGATTCCTCCCTTTATATCCATAATTACCCTTTATATAAATGATTCCCCCTTTATAGACATAATGCCCCATAATTACCCTTCATATAAATGATTCCCCCTTTATAGGCATAATGCCCCATAATTACCATTTACTGTATATAAATGATTCCCCTCCCCCTCATTATACTATTATAAGGCCCGCAGGTGCGCTTAAAAATAAAAAAATAAAAGTTGTACTCACCAGTCTGCGATCCCTTGATGGACTGGGGCAGAGCAGTCGCAGCCTCCTTTTCAGCCTCTATGCGCCGTGACCACGCATAGAACGTCTGCATCTCAGCACAGGAGGTGCGATGCTATGACGTCACACCCGCCTGTGCCAAGAAGCAGACATCTTGTGGTCTCAGCATCTTGTAAACTGCAAGCCTGAAGTGGCTTGTGGTTTACAAGAAAACACAGCAGCAGGATGCATTTTAACTAGATCTTTATCCTGGAGACAATGATCTAGTTAAAAGTACAGTAAATATTAATAGCAGCCCCGGGGCCCCCATAGAGTCACTAGGTCGAGGAGGTTGGCCTCCCCCCCCCCGCTAACTGTGCCTCTGGGTGTAGTCTATCAAGCCCACTTGCATAGGTAAAGGTAAAGAAGGGGGGCTAGTTCACATAACTGAGTGGAGAGAAGATCCAGATGATGATGATGTGGATTATCCAGCTCAAGATATTGCAGCTGGTAGAGATCCAGCTGAGGATTTTGCTGGTGTTACTGGTGACAAAGGCAAGATTTTTTTTTTTTCAGCCAAGCAAATTGCTACTGGTGGTGATGATCTAGCTCAGCAGATTACTGGCGAAGATGATCTTCCTAAGAAGATTTATGACTGAAGAGATAACCACTGATAATGATCCAGCTAAGCAGATCACTGCTGGTGATGATACAGCTGAGGTGACTGCAGATAGAGATCATCCAGAAAAGTAAATTTCTGCAGATGATGAACCAGCCTAGAAGATTTTTGTTGGTGGTGATCCAAATGAGCAGATGGCTGCTAGTGGTGATATAGTTAAGGAGACTGCGGTTGGTGTTAATATGAGCAAGCAGATCACTGCCAGAGATCATGCAGTCAAGTACATAGCTGTTGATGGTGATCCTGCAAATGAGATAGCTACTGGTGCTGATGAAGCCAAGGAGATAGCTGGTGGTTACGATGCAGTTGAGCCAATCGATGTTGATGATGATTCAGTTAAGCAGGTTGCTTGTGGTGATCCAGTCAACCAGATTACAAACCATGGTGATCCAGTCAACCAGATTGTTGACCATGGTGATCCAGGTAAGTAGAAGGCTTATGATTGTGCAGGTGGTGGTGACCCAACTGAGCAAACCACTGGTGGTGACACTCCAGTTGAGCTGGTTACTGGTGCTGGGGATCCAAATGAGACTGCTGATAGCTGCCATGTTCTGTTCACAGCATAGAGCACTAGGAAACAAAATGCAGAGCCTATAAATAATGGGGCATTATACTGTTTGGAGGCCAATAAGGGTAATTATACTGTGTGGGTGCCACTAAGGGAGTATTATACTGTGTGAGATACCTAAGTTATGACAGGGAGCCAATAACTTTTATCTCTACCACTGTTTTAACTGCATCAGGTCTTAAAGACACTGAAAAAGTTGAAAGTGAACCTGGTCGTGTAGCTACCCCCTTGCTACCTTCAGACCAGGTTGTGGATCATGATGATCAGGCCTATGACATTGGGTATGAGTAGGTGTTATGTAGCAAAGTCCATATAGTGCAGGGATTGGCAACCTATGGCACGCGTGCCACTCTTGGCACGCGAGGCTTATTTCCCTGGCATGGCAGCGGACTCCTCACCCAGCAGTTTCGATCGGACCAAACACGTCCGAAACGAAACTTCTATTATTATACTGTGGGGTCTCTTCAGACCCCCGAGTATAATAAGCGGAGCCCCCGGGGAGATGATCAAACATAAAAAACAATGTTACTCATTATTCCACGCTCCGCAGCCGCTGTGTACTCTTCAGGCGCTTCTGCCTGAAGTCAGCTGACAGGGCCTCAGGTGTTACGTCTGCGTCTGACGTCATTACGCATAATGACGCGACGTGACCCCTGAGACTCAATGAGCGGTCGCTGACTACAGGCGGTCGAAGATACAGAGCGGCTGCGGAGCATGGAATGATGAGTAACATTGTTTTTTATGTTTCATCACCTCTCTTTGCCCTCCACTTATTATACTCTGTGGTCTGAAGAGACCCCACAGTATAATAATAGCTAGTGAGTGGCACAAATTGGAATATTATAAAAGTTAGAATATTATACCGTGTGCAAGGGCTACTAAGGAGGATAACACAGTGTGCTGGGGCCACTATGGGACATATACCGTGTGCAGGGGCCACTATGGGACATAATACCGTGTGCAGGGGCCGCTATGGGACATATACCGTGTGCAGGGGCCGCTATGGGACATATACCGTGTGTAGGGGCCGCTATGAGACATATTGCTGTGTGCAGGGGTCGCTATGGGACAAATACTGTGTACAGGGGCCGCTATGGGACATAATACCGTGTGCAGGGACCGCTATGGGACAAATACCGTGTGCAGGGGCCGCTATGGGACAAATACCGTGTGCAGGGGCCGCTATGGGACATATACCGTGTGTAGGGGCCGCTATGGGACATATACCGTGTGTAGGGGCCGCTATGGGACATATTGCTGTGTGCAGGGGCCGCTATGGGACAAATACCGTGTGCAGGGGCCGCTATGGGACATAATACCGTGTGCATGGGCCGCTATGGGACAAATACTGTGTGCAGAGGCAGCTATGGGACATAATACCGTGTACAGAGGCCGCTATGGGACATATACCATGTTTCAGAGGCCACTATGGGACATAATACCGTGTGCAGGCGCCGCTATGGAACATAATACCGTGTGCTGGGACTGCTATGGCTGTGGGACATAATACCAGTGCAGGGACCACTATGGGACATTATTCTGTGAAACGGTGTGTTTTCTGTATTAAGGATGTGTTTTTGCACAGAAAACTGAAGCTTTGGTTTTTTTTTTGTGCAAAAATGCACCAGTTTTACATCGAATGAAAAAGTTCCAGTGGCCTAAGAATATAGCTGCATCCAGATACATAGTGTGTTTTGACCATAAGGATGCCGCCATACGGTGCTCCTGGACACATTTACCACTAATTGGCGGCTGCACATGGACTTTCATTGCTTCTAATCAGAAAGTACAGGAGTGTCCCAGGAAATAGCAGTAAACGCATGTGTCCTAAAGCATCTTGTGGCAGCACTTCTGTGTTATGGTTTGTGGTATATGACTTTAGTTTAGGGGTCGTCAGACTTACAATTATTGACCGGCACTCCGAGTACCTCATCTTTGATTTTTTTTATTAAAATCGGCATGCCAAACAGAAAAGGTTGCCTACCCCTGATATAGTGTATGACATGCGTTATATTCTTCTATATACTGTAGAATAAATCACAGGGAAGAAATATATCTTACAAATTAGACAGATTTTACTTCTATTTTCTGGTGCTGATGCTGTCAGAGATGATGACATGTGAAAATCCTGGATCCTTGAGGTCTGGGGCATCTGGTGAGATCAGCATAAGGTTTTGGATTCTTCGCCTCCTTGTACTCGGTCCAAGCTGAATAATAGAACAGAATCAGTACAGAAAAAACAGTGGGTGTAGTCTATAAAGTCCACTTGCATAGGTAGAGAAGGGAGGGTGGGTCACATACCTAGGTAGAGAGAAGATGCAGATGATGATGTTGTGGAACATCTAGCTCAAGATATTGCTGGTAGTGGAGAGCCAGCTGAGGATTTTGCTGGTGTTACTGGTGACACAGGCAAGATTTTCAGCCAAGCATATTGCTACTGGTGGTGATGATCTAGCTCAGATCACTGGCAAAGATGATATCCCTGAGGAAATTTATGGCGGTGGCGATCTATCTAAAGGGATAACTACTGATGGTGATCCAGCTAAGCAGATCACTGCTGGTGATGATACAGCTGAGGTGACTGCAGATAGTGGTTATCCAGAAAAGTAGATTGCTGCAGATGATGAACCAGCCAAGAAGATTTATGTTGGTGGTGATCCAAATGAGCAGATGGATATACAGGTGCATCAGGGTGAACTGGGGTGAGTGTCCACAAGTTTGCACTGGGGTAACTAGGGTAGTGTCCCAAAAGTTTGGCACCAATGAAAGGGGCAACAATATGGTGGTGCATCTCAATAAATTAGAATATTTTTTAAACGTTCATTCATTTCAGTGATTCAGTAATTCAATTCATAATCAGCAGTCTTCCATGATTGTGTGTCCTACTGAACCAGACTGAGGGACCATTTAAAGGCTTAGGAAACCTTGGCTGGGGACACATTGAATTTACAATATTGAACTTTTTTACAATATTCAGATTTTCTTAGATTTTGGTTTTCATTACCTGTAATCCATAATCAACATTTACAGAAATAAAACACTTGAAATAGAACACACTGTGTGTAAAGAATCTAGAAAATATAGGGGGTCACTTTTTAAATTTAATTACTGAAAGAAATAAACGTTTCAAAGATATTCTAATTTATTGAGATGCACCTGTAGCTGTTGATGGTGATCCTGCAAATGAGATAGCTGCTGGTGCTGATGAAGCCAAAGAGATAACTGGTGGTTATGATGCAGTTGAGCCAATCAATGTTGATGATGATTCAGTTAAGCAGGTTGCTTGTGGTGGTGATCCCGCCAACCAGATTACAAACCATGGTGATAAAGTCAATCAGAGTGCTGACTATGGTGTTCGAGGTAAGCAGAAGGATTATGATTGTGCTGGTGGTGGTGACCCAGCTAAACAAACCACTGGTGGTGGCAATCCAGTTGAGCTGATCACTGGTGTTGAGGATCCAAATGACCACTGTTATCAAGCAAATGAGACTGCTGATATCTGCCATGTTCTGTTCACAGTATAGAGTTCTAGGAAACAAAATGCAGATCCTGTAAATAACGGGGCATTATACTGTTTATAGGTCAATAAAGGAATATTATTCTGTTTGAGCTACCTAAGTGATGACAGGGAGCCAATAACTTTCATCTCTACCACTGTTTTAACTTTATCAGGTCTTGAAGACACAGAAAAAGTTGAAAGTGAACCTGGTCGTGTAGCTACTCCCTTGCTAGATTCAGGCCAGGTTGTGGATCATGATGATCAAGCCTATGACATTGGGTGGAAGTTATGTCGCAAAGTTCATATAGTGTATGACATGCGTTATATTCTTCTATATAGAATAAATCACAGGGAAGAAATACATCTTAGAAAATAGACAGATTTTACTTCTATTTTCTGGTGCTGATGCTCTCAGAGATGATGGGATGTGAAAGTCCTTGGATCCTTGAGGTCTGGGGCATCTGGTGAGATCAGCATAAGGTTTTGGATTTTTCGCCTCCTTGTACTAAGTCCAAGCTGAATAATAAATAGAACAGAATCAGTACAGCAAAGACAGTGGGTGTAGTCTATAAAGTCCACTTGCATAGGTAGGGAAGGGAGGGTTGTTCACATACCTAGGTGGAGAGAAAATGCAGACAATGATGTTTTGGAACATCCAGCTTGAGATATTGCTAGTAGTGGAGAGCCAGCTGAGGATTTTGCTGGTGGTAGTGGCAATGGTGAACCTAGCCTCTTTGCTGCCTGAGGCGGACTATCGAAAGACGCCCCCCCCCCCCCAAAAAAAATATAAAATTGCGTTTACATGCTGTTAGCGTCACATGCTGTTATTGTCGTACAATAAACATACACGAACTTATGAAACAGTTTTTAAGAATTCTTCTTCCTGTATTACTTCAGTTTCAGAAATCAACAACACGGCATTAACAATGAAAGTAACTTCACACATCTTCTGCTTGGTGGATGGACGAGCCCACGTGGCCCCCATTCTCTATAATAGGAGCGCCGCAGATAGCTGAGTACTGGACTTCAGTTATCTTCGGCACTCCCATCGAAGTGAATGAGAGCCACGCGGGTTCGTCCATCCACCAAGTGACACACCTATATATGGCTGCAGTCAGGCTGAATTCCCACCCAGTGGGGGGAAAAAACCCAATTCTCAGGCTCAGTGGGGGTCTCAGCAGACAGACCCCCATCAATCAGGTATTTATCCTCTATCATTTAGGTGAATACAGTGCAGTAACATTTTGTGACTTACAGGTGACGTCTCTGACTAATCGGTCACATTTCCCTTCTCTTCCCTCTGGACCGCCATGACCACTTCTTCCAGCTGTGACTTGTCTCTGTAAAGTTTACAACACAGACATCTTTGGCTCCTCACTTTTCCAGGCATCCAACTCAGATTGTTCTCATCTACACACCCATCCTGCTGCTACCCCCAATTATAAACTATATGATATAACCCCCATAATGAATAATACCCCCAAGTGCATCTTTATATTAATAATGTCCATGTGTACCCTGTAATAATAGTTCCCCTTATTAATAATGCCCCAAGTGTTAACTAATTAAAAGGTTTTCCAGGTCATTAATAAACTAATCAGTGGGGCTCAAAAACCCAGGACCCCTACTGATCAGCTGTTTGAATGAACCGTGGTACCTGTGTAAGCGCCGTGACCGCTTCTCTGTTTACATAGTGTCATTCATTTCATAGTGGCCATGTAATGTAACTACAGCCTTGTCCTATACACATCTATGTGACAAGACTGTAATTACATCACATGGTCACTATAAATAGACAGCGTGTTCTATAAACAGGCACCATAGCACCTTCATACAGCTGATCAGAGGAGGGGTCCTCTGATTATTAGTAATTAAAATTTAGCAGTGTTTTAAAGATTTTTTTTTCTATTTTAGTTGTGACAATCTTTCGCCCTCATAGGTTGCCAGTGGATACAACCATGGTCTCTATGGTTTGGCTTTTATCAGAAACCCAGTCATGATTTGCTTATTGTAGCCATGTTATCTTCGGATACATGTATTGTCTTTTTCCAATAACCTGTCAACAATAAGGAAATAGTGGCTTCTGCCAAGTCCCAGACCCCATACAAAGTTACTGTATTTTTAGTATCCAGTGGCAACTGTTTAAGACAAAAGACTGTCACGACTAAGCTGGTTAGAAAAAATCTGCAAATCTTTTAAGTATTTACATAAGCAAAAATCTTTAACTTTTAATGGTCTATAAATTTAAATATGGTTATGCTCATTGTAAAACTTCTAATCTATAGTTTTAACCCCTTCCTGATATCTTCAAGTAATAGTACGGCGGATGTCTGGTATTTATATATGGCGGCTGCTCAGGAGCTGAGCGACTGCCATAGCCGCCAGGTATTAAGGCCCCTGGCGCTTGGTCAAAGCTGACTGAGGAACCATTTTGCCAGGGATCGCGGGCCCCAGAGTGAGATCAGTGGGGAGCCACAGGGGTCAGTATTAGGTCCTCTCTTTTTTAATAAGTTTATTAATGACCTGGCAGAGGGTTTACAGAGCAGGGTGTCCATATTTGCAGACAATACTAAACTCTGTAAAGTAATACAAATTGAGGAGGATAGTAGAATATTACAGGGGGATCTAGGGAAGTTGTACTGATGGGAAGAGACTTCACAAATAAAGCTTAATGTAGAAAAATTTAAAGTTATGCACTTTGGTTGAAGAAATAAAATGTATGTTTATGTGCTTAAGGCTAAGGCCCCACGTAGCAGGCCGCGGCCAAAAGCCACTGTGGAAAAGACCGCAGCAGAATCGCATCATGGTTTTTTCTGCAGCGGTTTTCACAGAAATTCCACATAGTTTTCCTCTGCGGACTTTCTGCTTCCATTATACCTATACGGAAACCGCTGGCGTTTCTCTGGGTATAATTGACATGCCGTGATTTACATAAGCGCAATGGTTTTTGAAATCACAGCATATCTGCTGCAGATATTTTTCTGCAAGAAGTGGATGAGATTAGCCAGAATCCTATCCACTTTGCAGGTACTGTAAAACGCTGCGGTTTTTGCTGCGGCTAAAATTGCGCCATTTACGCCACATGGGGCCCCTGCCTCAAGGGGTATTTCCATCTCCATGTCTCATCAGCTTTGCCTGTTGTGTCTTCTTCTCACTTTCTGTATTCGTTAGAAAGCTGGTGGGGGGCTTTGACTGCTTGATGAACAGGAAACTATGAAGTACCTCAGTAGATATAGACATTGTCATTACCATGAGAGATTATATATTATGATGACCAGAAATCTAGAGGCATAGATTCTCATGACAATAACATAGTTATGCCTCTATACAAATCACTGGTACGGCCACACACAGACTATTGTGCACAATTTTGAGCCCCAGTGTACAGGAAGGACATAATTGAACTAATGAGAGTGCAGAGAAAGGTAACCATGATAATTAGGGCAATGGGTGGTTTGGAGTACAGAGAGGGATTAAAAAATTTGGGGTTATTCAATTTAGAAAAAAGACATATATGGGGAGATCTAATAACAATGTACAAATACATGGAGGAACAGTACAAAAAACTTTCCAATTATCTTTTTACTCCTAGACCAATAATAGTGACAAGGGACATCTTCTACGTCTAGAGGAGAGAACATTTCACCAGGAACATAGACAGGGATTCTTTACTATAAGAGCAGTGAGACTATGGAATTCACTGCCACAGAATGTGATGGTGGATACATTATGCAAGTTCAAAGGGTCCTGGATGCCTTTCTTCAACGGAAAAATATTATAGGTTATGGGTTTTAGATTTTGGTAAAGACAAGTTGATCCAGGGTTTTATACTGATTTCTGAATTTGGGGTCGGGCAGGATTTTTTTCCCCTGACAGGGCAATTGGCATCAGCCTCATGAGTTTTTGGGGTTGTTTTTTGCCTTCGTCTGATCAACACTGTAGGGTTATAGGTTGGACTTGATGAACCTGTGTCTTCATCCAACCTCATCTACTATGTAACACTCATGCAGCAAGGGATTAAAAAACAGCTTCCACCTTTTGGTTTCTGTCATTGCCCTAGGGGGATGCAAGAGAAACTGGAAGAAAATAAAGAACTGCGTCGGAAAGAAGGAAAACTTTTCTTTGGATTCAAAAGGGCCAGTGGAGGAGGCTGACCCTTATTTGTTTCAAAATGATGATGATGACAACAACCATTCTGGCCTAGACCAACCACGGCAGGCCCCTGGGTCCTTGCACACACACCGACTACATGCTTTGTTGCTTACGTAGTGATAAGCGTATTATTAGCATAAAGCATGAGGGATGAGTACTGGATCACAGTGCATTTAGAACCTCGCCATAAAGCCTAAATTTGTGAATTTTTCCCGGCTTCCCGAAGGGTGACAAAATTGGCATGTTATCAGGATAGGCTGTATAACCAGCTTGCCGCAACTTTTAGGGAAACCAGTGCCAGTTGCATGTCTGTCCAGGCCTCTGCCTACTCCCAACTCCCAGGCCACCTCAATCAGTGCTCCACAACCTCTGCTAATACCACCATTATAGGTAGCAGGAAAAGCAGCTACATCAGCAGCCAGTGCAGTATCAAAAATTCTTCACTTTCCAGTGCCAACCAGAAACACAGCAAGTAACTGACACCCACCGGTTGCATAACCAGGTATAGTCAGTCATACGTGGAGTGTTCCTATATTCCAGCAGATAACTTTGATCACATGGAATACTGGGCCAATAGATTATAGAAAGGGAAGAAGCTGGCCCAGTTTGCCATAGTAGGTTTATCCTGTCCAGCCCCAAGCATAAGCTGAGAGAGTGATCAGTGCTGGCAATGGTGTTGTAAGTAACAACACTTCAGTGGATCAAACTGTATACCACAATTGTAGAAAAAAAAATACTTTTCTCAAATTTAATCAGGCATCTTCTGGAACAGTTGAATTTTTTTCTGTAGCCCCCACCATTCCGAGAAATCAATGCTTTTAGTTTTTTAGTTTAGACTGTCAGGAGGATGGTGTCAGGCAATAGCAGGCAAGGGGTGTGATTCTGAGCTCTGACACTGGCTGACTCTGATTGGAGCTCTGAATCACATCCTCCTGCCTGACACTGCCCTTCTTACATTACAGAGCTTAAATAGCACATCAGGCACCAAAACTAACTGCACTTCTTGCTTGGGAATGGTGGACACTAGAGAAAAAATTTTAATTGTGCTGGAATCAGATGCTAAGAACTTGAATGGGTGGAGGTAATAAAAGGTCCTTTTTAAGAAATGAAAGCTGAGGTCTGATATCAAAATTGTATTTGTTTCTTATGGTAACCAGTCAGAGCTTGATTTCAAGTCATCTCTTAAACTGTTCTGGGAAAGTCCACACTCTCGTTGCTACAGTGCCTTGCGAAAGTATTCGGCCCCCTTGAACTTTTCAACCTTTTGCCACATTTCAAGCTTCAAACATAAGGATATAAAATTTTAATGGAAGGAGTATCAGACCACTGCAAATCTACCAAGAACCAGCCGTCCCTCTAAACTTTCATCTAAAACAAGGAGAAGACTGATTAGAGATGCAGCCAAGAGGCCCATAATCACTCTGGATGAACTGCAGAGATCTACAGCTGAGGTGGGAGAGTCTGTCCATAGGACAACAAGCAGTCGTACACTGCACAAATCTGGCCTTTATGGAATAGTGGCAAGAAGAAAGCCATTTCTCAAAGATATTCATAAAAAGTCTCATTTAAAGTTTGCCACAAGCCACTTGGGAGACACACCAAACATGTGGAAGAAGGTGCTCTGGTCAGATGAAACCAAAATCCAACTTTTTGGCCACAATGCAAAACGATATGTTTGGCGTAAAAGCAACACAGCTCATCACCCTGAACACACCATCCCCACTGTCAAACGTGGTGGCAGCATCATGGTTTGGGCCTGCTTTTCTTCAGCAGGGACAGGGAAGATGGTTCAAATTGATGGGAAGATGGATGGAGCCAAATACAGGACCATTCTGGAAGAAAACCTGTTGGAGTCTGCAAAAGACCTGAGACTGGGAAGGAGATTTATCTTCCAACAAGACAATGATCCCAAACATAAAGCAAAATCTACAATGGAATGGTTCACAAATAAACGTATCCAGGTGTTAGAATGGCCAAGTCAAATTCCAGACCCGAATCCAATCGAGAATCTGTGGAAAGAGCTGAAAACTGCTGTTCACAAACGCTCTCCATCCAACCTCACTGAGCTCGAGCTGTTTTCCAAGGAAGAATGGGCAAGAATTTCAGTCTCTCAATGTGCAAAACTGATAGAGACATACCCCAAGTGACTTGCAGCTGCAATCGCAGCAAAAGGTGGCGCTACAAAGTATTAACTTAAGGGGTCCGAATAATTTGGCACGCCCCACTTTTCAGTTTTTTAGTTTTTACAAAAGTTTAAAATATCCAATAAATTTCGTTCCACTTCACGATTGTGTCCCACTTGTTGTTGATTCTTCACCAAAAAATTAAAATTTTATATCCTTATGTTTGAAGCCTGAAATGTGGTAAAAGTTTGAAAAGTTCAAGGGGACCGAATACTTTCGCAAGGCACTGTATATAGCCCTCAGTTTCAAAATTATGAGTAAGGTGCCATTCACATCACGTTTTTTAAATCAGTTTAACAGATGTAAAAAACGGATTAAAGAAACGGACTCAAACGGATGCAAACAGATGTCCATCCGTTTCCATAGACATCAATGTTAAAAAAAAACGGATCTGTTGCTGTCCGTTTTTTTGGACGGACACAAAAGTATAGTATACTACGTTTTTGTGTCCTTCAATGTCTATGCATCCATTTTTTTAAATCCGTTTTTTGCATCCATTAAACTGATGTAAAAAAACATGATGTGAATGGCCCCTAAGTCTGTCTTTGTTGCCAACAGCAACCAGTCAGAGAGCAGCTTTCATTTTATCAGGACAGCAAAGCTTAATTCTGATTGGTTGCCACGAAAAGTAAGGTCCATATCTTCTAAATATTCATAGTGCGCCCACTACATACTGGTGGCTCTTATTCTAGCAGCTCTCTGTCTTGCCATTGCAAGAGCTTGCAACTTCTCCTTTATCTATGACTCTTAATAAATTTGGAACATCTTCTGGCAGACTGTTTGACATAGCAGTTAATCTCTGAGCTGGCATAGATTTGCAATATAATTTACGTCAGTTTCTCATGTAATTTATAGTACTGTAAGTGCATCAGGTTAGGAGAGGCCTTTTCTCTTCCACCTAAACCTTCATCTGGATCTCCACCACCAGCAAAATCCTCAGCTAGATCTCCACCACCTGCAATATCCTCAGCTAGATCTCCACCACCAGCAATATCCTCAGCTAGATCTCCACCACCAGCAATATCCTCAGCTGGATCTCCACCACCATGTATTTCTTCTCTGTAATTTATTCTACACAGGAGAATACAACTCATCCATACACTATATGGACAATGGTACACAATACCCACACAGTACACACTGTATGGACAATGGTACACAATACCCACACAGTACAATGTCCCCTTACCGGCCCCAAACGGTATAATGCCCCCTTTGTGGTTCCCACACAGTATAATACCACTTACTGGCTCCCACACTATATAATGTCCCCTTATTTACAGGCTCCAAATTAACGACCACACAGCCTGTGTTAACTGTAAGTTTGTTTCCTAGCAATCTTTACTGTGAACAGAACATGGCAGCTATCAGCAATCATATTTCCTTGATAGCAGTGGTCATTTGGATCACTACCACCATTGAACAGCTCAACTGGATCGTCATTACTAGTGGTCTGCTTGGCGGTATCACCACCTCCAGTACAATCTTCACCTGGATTCCTACCACAAACAATCTACTCACCTAGATCACCATGTTCAGTGATCTGGTTGACTGGATCGTTACAAAAAACAAAATGTTTAACTGGATTATCTTTAATATTGATTGGCTCATTTGCATCATAACCACCAGCTAACTCATTGGCTTCATCAGTAATAGTAGCTCATTCTCATTTCCACGATCACAATCAACAGCTATGCCCTTGAGTGCATGATCACCAGCAATGATCTGCTGGCCCAAATCAACATGAGCTGCAGTCTCCTGAACTATAGCCCCACTAGCAGCCATCTGCTCGGTTGGTTCTCCACTAGCAAACATCTTCTTGTCTGGTTCATCTTCTGCAGTAATCTACTTTTCTGGATAACCACTATCTGCAGTCACCTCAGCTGTATCATCACCAGCAGGCATCTGCTTAGCTGGATCATTATCAGTAGTTATCCCTTCAGCTAGATCGCCACCGCTATAAATCTTCTCATCATCTTTGCCAGTGATCTGAGCTCGATCATCACCACCAGTAGCAATATGCTTGGCTGAAAATCTCCTTGCCTGTGTCACCACTACCCAGGGGTGCACCGCTAATGAGGCGAAGTGAGGCGGCCGCCTCAGGCGGCACTATCCTTCACTGTCTGGGGGCACGGCATTTTTACCATTTATTTAATGTAAACCAGCCCAGGACAGGCCGCTTTTAAAAAAAAAAAACAAAGCTGAGCGGGGCCTGACCTGGGCTGGTTTACAAGACCTCTGCATGTCAGCGCAGGCGGCGATACAATGACGTCATCGCGCCTCCTACGCTGAGACACAGACATTGCGGACAAGAAGAGGAGGCGGCGGCGGCTCCATCATGGGATTGCAGGTAGATGACAATAACTTTTTTTTATATATACAGTACAGACCAAAAGTTTGGACACACCTTCTCATTCCAAGAGTTTTCTGTATTTTCATGACTATAAAAATTGTAGATTTACACTGAAGGCATCAAAACTATGAATTAACACATGTGGAATTATATACTTAACAAAAAAGTGTGAAACAACTGAAAATATGTCTTATATTCTAGGTTCTTCAAAGTAGCCACCTTTTGCTTTGATTACTGCTTTGCACACTCTTGGCATTCTCTTGATGAGCTTCAAGAGGTAGTCACCTGAAATGGTCTTCCAACAGTCTTGAAGGAGTTCCCAGAGATGCTTAGCACTTGTTGGCCCTTTTGCCTGCACTCTGCGGTCCAGCTCACCCCAAACCATCTCGATTGGGTTAAGGTTTGGTGACTGTGGAGGCCAGGTCATCTGGCGTAGCACCCCATCACTCTCCTTCTTGGTCAAATAGCCCTTACACAGTCTGGAGGTGTGTTTGGGGTCATTGTCCTGTTGAAAAATAAATGATGGTCCAACTAAACGCAAACCGGATGGAATAGCATGCCGCTGCAAGATGCTGTGGTAACCATGCTGGTTCAGTATTCCTTCAATTTTGAATAAATCCCCAACAGTGTCACCAGCAAAGCACCCCCACACCATCACACCTTCTCCTCCATGCTTCACGGTGGGAACCAGGCATGTAGAGTCCTTTTCTGTTTCGCACAAAGATATGGTGGTTGGAACCAAAGATCTCAAATTTGGACTCATCAGACCAAAGCACAGATTTCCACAGGTCTAATGTCCATTCCTTGTGTTCTTTAGCCCAAACAAGTCTCTTCTGCTTGTTGCCTGTCCTTAGCAGTGGTTTCCTAGCAGCTATTTTACCATGAAGGCCTGCTGCACACAGTCTCGTCTTAACAGTTGTTGTAGAGATGTGTCTGCTGCTAGAACTCTGTGTGGCATTGACCTGATCTCTAATCTGAGCTGCTGTTAACCTGCGATTTCTGAGGCTGGTGACTCGGATGAACTTATCCTCCGCAGCAGAGGTGACTCTTGGTCTTCCTTTCCTGGGGCGGTCCTCATGTGAGCCAGTTTCTTTGTAGCGCTTGATGGTTTTGGCCACTGCACTTGGGGACACTTTCAAAGTTTTCCCAATTTTTCGGACTGACTGACCTTCATTTCTTAAAGTAATGATGGGCACTAGTTTTTCTTTACTTAGCTGCTTTTTTCTTGCCATAATACTAATTCTAACACTCCATTCAGTAGGACTATCAGCTGTGTATCCACCTGACTTCTGAACAACACAACCGATGGTCCCAACCCCATTTATAAGGCAAGAAATCCCACTTATTAAACCTGACAGGGCACACCTGTGAAGTGAAAACCATTTCAGGTGACTACCTCTTGAAGCTCATCAAGAGAATGCCAAGAGTGTGCAAAGCAGTAATCAAAGCAAAAGGTGGCTACTTTGAAGAACCTAGAATATAAGACATATTTTCAGTTGTTTCACACTTTTTTGTTACGTATATAATTCCACGTGTTAATTCATAGTTTTGATGCCTTCAGTGTGAATCTATAATTTTTATAGTCATGAAAATACAGAAAACTCTTGAAATGAGAAGGTGTGTCCAAACTTTTGGTCTGTACTGTAAATAGGCCGTAGCCTGCTGGAGTATCCCCGCCAGGTAACGGCCTATTTACTTATCGATCCCCGCGCCTGCTGTGGCCGCTTCCGCTTCCCCTTCTGCTATTGGACGCAGAAGGGGGAATCAGAAGCGGCTGTGAGCGGCAGCGGGGATTGAAAAGTGAGGCCAAATACTACTATTATTATACTTCGGGGTCTGAAAAGACCCCGGAGTATAATAATCGGAGACCCAGGGGAGGTGATAAACATAAAAACCATTGTTACTCACCTCTCCGGTGATCCGATGTTACTCCCAGCAGGCTTTGGCCTTCTTTGGTGACGTCCCAGGCATCACGTGAGCCAGCCCGACATCATTATGTTGCGACGCCGGTCTGTGTGACATTGAAAAGGGCCGAAAGCAGGGAGTACACCGGAGCCCAGGTAAGTAACACTGGTTTTTATGTTTGTCACCACCTGGGTCTCCGATCATTATACTCTGGGGTCTTTTAGACCCCAGAGTATAATAATAGTTCATGGGTGGGTTACTATGGACCAGAATACTGTGTGCAGGGGCCACTATGGGGCATAATTACGTGTGCAGGGGCCACTATAGAGTATAATACTGAGTGCAGGGACCACTATGAGTCATAATTCCGTGTGCAGGGGACACTATGGAGTATAATACCGAGTGCAGGGGTCACTATGGAGCATAATACTGAGTGCAGGGAGCACTGTGAGGCATAATACCGTGTGCAGGGGCCACTATGGAGCATAATACCGTGTGCAGGGGCCACTGCGGGGCATAATATTGTGTGCAGGGGCCACTATGGAGCATAATAACAAGTGCAGGGGCCACTATGGAGCATAATACCGTGTGCAGGGGCTGCTGCGGGGCATAATACCGTGTGCAGGGGCCATTATGAGGCATAATACTGTGTGCAATATTGAAATAATAAGTTGTACAGTATTACATCCCAAGGCTAGTATCTTACTAAATATAGGAGAGTCACTCACTAATTTAATATGGACATATAAAAATTCAAATCTTTATTAAATAAACTTAAAAGATACCAAAACACAAATACATTGGGTGCACAATATTAATTAAAAGGTTCTAATCGCCTAAAATTTACATAGAAATCAGAGAGAGTTGTGTATAGCATTCATTTCCATGGATATACCAACTTTATATGTATAGCTGTAAAGTAACTACAAACCTACAGCTATATACAGACCTTAGTCTCTCTCATTATCAACAATTGTAAATTTCAAGGATTGTTATATACCATAAATGTTCCTGCCTCATTAATTATAGCTATCTGCTCTGGTGTATCAGGATAGCTAAACCAGCTTTGGTTTCTATACTGAAGCAGCACAGATGAAGAAGTCACACTTTGAATTTACAATTGACTAGCACCATAGACAAACTAGTGCTCACGGCAAACTACACATTCATCTACCAGCACTATAATAAACCAGTGCTCACACCAAGGTAAATACTTTTTATCTACCAGCACTATAGTAAACCAATGCTCACAACAAAATTAACACTATTCTTATGCGTTTCTAATGTCAACAAATATTAAATTGTTGGCATCTTCATCAGAGGTAAGTGTTATTTATCCAATCTATAGAACTTCAGTGCAGGTACGGTAAGTATGTTTTCTTATTCATTTTTAGGTTATTTCTTTTCTAACATATGCTTCCCATTCCCCCATTCTGCACTGATATTAGGCTTTTTCAGAGGTTAGGTACATATGTTTTCTTATTGTTGTCTTAGGCTGTGCCCTTCCGAACATCACTCCCCGCACCCCCCGTCGGGACTAATGTTTGGCCATCAATATGTACCTAACCTCTGAAAAAGTGTGCGGTTTTCCGAGATTTACGACTATACTGCAAATCAGTTTCACGAATCAATCCCCAAATATAGTCGCCCATCATGTTTTCGTTATATTGTCCTTGGTAACGGCGTTCAAAGTTCATAATGTCCTGGTGAAAGCGCTCGCCTTGCTCCTCTGAATAAGCTCCCATGTTCTCTTTGAACTTATCAAGATGAGCATCAAGGATATGGATTTTGAGTGACATCCTGCAGCCCATTGCAGCATAGTTCTTTATCAGAGTCTAAACCAGTTGTACATAGTTTTCATCTTTATGATTGCCTAGGAAGCCGCGAACCACTGCGACAAAACTGTTCCAAGCTGCTCTCTCCTTCCTATTCAGCTTCTTGGGAAAATCACTGCACTCTATGATCTTCTTGATTTGTGGTCCGATGAAGACACCAGCTTTGATCTTTGCTTCAGACAGCTTAGGTAAAAGATCTTGGAGGTAATTGAAAGCTCTCGACTCCTTATCTAGAGCCCTGACAAATTGTTTTATGAGCCCCAACTTGATGTGTAGTGGTGGCATCAGCACCTTGCGTGGGTCCACCAGTGGCTCCCACTTTACATTGTTCTTCCCCACATTGAACTCTGTCCGCTGAGGCCAGTCCCGCCTGTGGTAGTGCACTTCAGTATCCCGGCTGTCCCAAAGGCAAATAAAGCAAGGATACTTAGTAAAACCACCTCGGAGGTCCATCAGGAATGACACCATTTTGAAATCTCCGATAACTTCCCAGCCGTACTCATCATACTTCAAGGCACCTAGCAACATCTTGACACTGGTGTATTCCTCTTTCAGGTGCACCGAGTGAGCTACAGGAAGAGACGGATACTTGTTCCCATTGTGAAGCAGCACGGCTTTGAGGCTCTTGCATGAGCTGTCTATGAAGAGGCGCCACTCATTCGGGTTACAGGTGATAACTATAGCCTCGAATAGACCGGCCACATTGTTGCAGAAGCACAGTCCATCTTGATGACTGAAGAAGATGGAAAAAACTTGGTGACGCTTCCTCTGATCTGTGACTTGGACGCTTTCATCTAATAAGTTCCATTGCTTGAGCCTTGATGTCAGAAGCTCAGCGTTGGACTTGGTGAGACCAAGGTCTCTGATCAGATCGTTGAGGTCTTTTTGGTTAGGGTAGTATGGCTTCCGCTCCTCATCTGCATATGAAGAGAAATCGTGATCTTCAACGTCTTCCTCGATGTCTGACCTGCTGCTTTCTTTTGAAGGTGGTGTAGCTCTGTCTGGAGGTGTTGGTACAGGAAGTTCAGGGCAGTGTGGTACTGGGGCAATAGATGACGGAATGTCAGGATACGTTACAGGCGGTGCATTTTTGCCAGTGCGACGTTTGGAAGGGTCCACCATGCAGAAGTAGCAATTTGTTGAGTGATCAGTTGGTTCACGCCAAATTCTTGGGATAGGAAAATGCATGGCTCTCTTCTCTCCCCTGTACCAACCTATAAGCAAACAAAATAATATTTGGATTGAGAATTTGATTTAGGCCTATTTCACACTAATGACTAGTGATATTTACAATATTAACACAGTTAATCTGATATTTAAGAGTAGCATTTATCCACTTACCTTCAAGAGTTTTCTTGCAGTGCTCACATGTGAAATGAGAAGCCCATGGTTTGTCTTGGTCACCAACAGGCATGCCGAAGTATGCTTTGTAGGCCTCACACATCTTAGCAGATGCTTCCACAGAGTACTTTTTCGCTCTTGTCTTTATAAACTGGCCACATAGGTAGCAAAATGCGTCTGCTGGATGTATGCAACCTCTTGATGCCATCTAAATTGACTAAGTTGCTGTGAACTGTAAGGAAAAAGGATGTCTCTCCAAACTTGATAAAAATGGTCTTTATTCCATGCAGTATTAAAGATCAAGAGTGTACTGAGGATTCAGCAGAGCAAGATTGATCACCCGGTACCAGAGTAACACACAATACAGTATATACATTTACATTCCTAAGCTCCTCCTGTAATGGGTGTGGGGTGAAGTGTGAATACTGTCATTATCAGAATCTGAATAGATATTGAATTCACACCTGTCTGTCTAGGTCAATTCCCCCTTGTCTGTGATGGCCATTGCCCACTTACTATGCAATCCCAATCAATTAGATCCTGTCTCTTCGTCTCTCAGGAAGGGCTATAGTGGGCCTATATAACTGTAGTTATACAGCTACCTACAATTCTGCACAGTCCCAGAAAGTTCTAGATAATTCTGGGCAGTTCTAGAAACTTCTTGATAGTTCTCACAATTTCAGAAGCTTCTTAAGTATCTTGAAATATTGCGAATATCCTTAAAAATAGATCAATTTCAAAATATCATTGTGCTGACCACAAAAACAAAGTTTACAGGGAATAATAACTTTTTTCTATTCATTTAAGGTACAAACAATCAGGAAAACACACTTAACAACTGGGAACAAATATTTTTTTGAAAATTGTTACATAGTGCTATCATAATGGTATCATTTAATATTCCATATGATGTACAGGGAAGCTGAAAAAACATTCAGAATAGGGTCAAATAAGAGAAAAACTGCATTTGCTACACTTTCCTATGGGTTTTGTTTTTACGGACTTCACTGTGTAGCCAAAATGACATGTCACCTGTATTCTGGGGGTGATTACAATTATGGCTATATACCAAATTTATATATTTTTGTTATGTTTTATCACCTTAAAAAAATACAAAATTTTAAGAAAAAAAAAATTCTTGAACTTGGTATATTCTTACACCCCTAAGATTTTATATTTTCATATATGGGGCTGCGTCAGACATCTTTGATTGTGAGACCAGATGTACTTTTTATTTATACCATTTTCAGGAATATCTGATGTTTTGATCGCTGGGAGGCGAAACATTTACCGTATGGGAACAATATTATGTCACATACAGTACAGACCAAAAGTTTGGACACACCTTCTCATTCCAAGAGTTTTCTGTATTTTCATGACTATAAAAATTGTAGATTCACACTGAAGGCATCAAAACTATGAATTAACATGTGGAATTATATACTTAACAAAAAAGTGTGAAACAACTGAAAATATGTCTTATATTCTAGGTTCTTCAAAGTAGCCACCTTTTGCTTTGATTACTGCTTTGCACACTCTTGGCATTCTCTTGATGAGCTTCAAGAGGTAGTCACCTGAAATGGTTTTCACTTCATAGGTGTGCCCTGTCAGGTTTAATAAGTGGGATTTCTTGCCTTATAAATGGGGTTGGGACCATCAGTTGTGTTGTTCAGAAGTCAGGTGGATACACAGCTGATAGTCCTACTGAATGGAGTGTTAGAATTTGTATTATGGCAAGAAAAAAGCAGCTAAGTAAAGAAAAACTAGTGCCCATCATTACTTTAAGAAATGAAGGTCAGTCAGTCCGAAAAATTGGGAAAACTTTGAAAGTGTCCCCAAGTGCAGTGGCCAAAACCATCAAGCGCTACAAAGAAACTGGCTCACATGAGGACCGCCCCAGGAAAGGAGGACCAAGAGTCACCTCTGCTGCGGAGGATAAGTTCATCCGAGTCACCAGCCTCAGAAATCGCAGGTTAACAGCAGCTTAAATTAGAGACCAGGTCAATGCCACATAGAGTTCTAGCAGCAGACACATCTCTACAACAACTGTTAAGAGGAGACTGTGTGCAGCAGGCCTTCATGGTAAAATAGCTGCTAGGAAACCACTGCTAAGGACAGGCAACAAGCAGAAGAGACTTGTTTGGGCTAAAGAACACAAGGAATGGACATTAGACCTGTGGAAATCTGTGCTTTGGTCTGATGAGTCCAAATTTGAGATCTTTGGTTCCAACCACTGTGTCTTTGTGCGACGCAGAAAAGGTGAACGACAGGACTCTACATGCCTGGTTCCCACCGTGAAGCATGGAGGAGGAGGTGTGATGGTGTGGGGGTGCTTTGCTGGTGACACTGTTGGGGATTTATTCAAAATTGAAGGAATACTGAACCAGCATGGTTACCACAGCATCTTGCAGCGGCATGCTATTCCATCCGGTTTGCGTTTAGTTGGACCATCATTTATTTTTCAACAGGACAATGACCCCAAACACACCTCCAGACTGTGTAAGGGCTATTTGACCAAGAAGGAGAGTGATGGGGTGCTACGCTAGATGACCTGGCCTCCACAGTCACCAGACCTGAACCCAATCGAGATGGTTTGGGGTGAGCTGGACCGCAGAGTGAAGGCAAAAGGGCCAACAAGTGCTAAGCATCTCTGGGAACTCCTTCAAGACTGTTGGAAGACCATTTCAGGTGACTACCTCTTGAAGCTCATCAAGAGAATGCCAAGAGTGTGCAAAACAGTAATCAAAGCAAAAGGTGGCTACTTTGAAGAACCTAGAATATAAGACATATTTTCAGTTGTTTCACACTTTTTTGTTAAGTATACAGTGCTGGCCAAAAGTATTGGCACCCCTGCAATTCTGTCAGATAATACTCAATTTCTTCCAGAAAATGATTGCAATTACAAATGCTTTGGTAATAATATCTTCATTTAATTTGTCGTCAATGGAAAACCACAAAAAGAATTGTCAAAAAGCCAAATTGGATATAATTCCACACCAAACATAAAAAAGGGGGTGGACAAAAGTATTGGCACCCTTTGAAAAATCATGTGATGGTTCTCTAATTTGTGTAATTAACAGTACCTGTTACTTACCTGTGGCACATAACAGGTGGTGGCAATAACTAAATCACACTTGCAGCCAGTTGAAATGGATTAAAGTTGACTCAACCTCTGTCCTGTGTCCTTGTGTGTACCACATTGAGCATGGAGAAAAGAAAGAAGACCAAAGAACTGTCTGAGGACTTGAGAAGCAAAATTGTGAGGAAGCATGAGCAATCTCAAGGCTACAAGTCCATCTCCAAAGACCTGAATGTTCCTGTGTCTACCATGCGCAGTGTCAAGCCCATGGCACTGTGGCTAACCTCCCTAGATGTGGACGGAAAAGAAAAATTGACGAGAGATTTCAACGAAAGATTGTGCGGATGGTGGCTAAAGAATCTCGACTAACATCCAAACAAGTTCTAGCTGCCCTGCAGTCCGAGGGTACAACAGTGTCAACCCGTACTATCCGTCGGTGTCTGAATGAAAAGGGACTCTATGGTAGGATACCCAGGAAGACCCCACTTCTGACCCAGAGACATAAAAAAGCCAGGCTGGAGTTTGCCAAAACTTACCTGAGAAAGCCAAAAACTTTTTGGAAGAATGTTCTCTGGTCAGATGAGACAAAAGTAGAGCTTTTTGGGAAAAGGCATCAACATAGAGTTTACAAGAAAAAAAAAAAGAGGCCTTCAAAGAAAAGAACACGGTCCCTACAGTCAAACATGGCGGAGGTTTCCTGATGTTTTGGGGTTGCTTTGCTGCCTCTGGCACTGGACTGCTTGACCGTGTGCATGGCATTATGAAGTCTGAAGACTACCAACAAATTTTGCAGCATAATGTAGGGCCCAGTGTGAGAAAGCTGGGTCTCCCTCAGAGGTCATGGGTCTTCCAGCAGGACAATGACCCAAAACACACTTCAAAAAGCACTAGAAAATGGTTTGAGAGAAAGCACTGGAGACTTCTAAAGTGGCCAGCAATGAGTCCAGACCTGAATCCCATAGAACACCTGTGGAGAGATCTCAAAGTGGCAGTTTGGAGAAGGCACCCTTCAAATCTCAGGGACCTGGAGAAATTGTCCAAAGAAGAATGGTCTAAAATTCCAGCAGAGCATTGTAAGAAACTCATTGATGGTTACCGGAAGCGGTTGTTCGCAGTTATTTTGTCTAAAGGTTGTG
Source organism: Leptodactylus fallax (assembly GCA_947044405.1). Lineage (NCBI taxonomy): Eukaryota > Metazoa > Chordata > Amphibia > Anura > Leptodactylidae > Leptodactylus > Leptodactylus fallax. The sequence goes on along the minus strand of CAMRHE010000048.1, from coordinate 8,572,246 downwards.
CTACCAAGTATTAGGCTGAGGGTGCCAATACTTTTGTCCGACCCATTTTTGGAGTTTTGTGTAAAATGATCAATGATTTGACTTTTTTTTTTCATTCTCTTTTGTGTTTTTTTCATTGCAAGCAAAATAAATGAAGATATTATTACCAAAGCATTTGTGATTGCAATCATTTTCTGGAAGAAATTGAGTATTATCTGACAGAATTGCAGGGGTGCCAATACTTTTGGCCAGCACTGTATAAGCTCTGGTGACTACTCATAATGGAATTCCACATGTATATTCATCACATCCAATCACTTTACATAAACCAGAATCAATTTAGTACATTCTTTTTCTGACTTTTGGAACCTGTTTACTATTATATGTATTTTGTCCAATTTGTAAACATTAGGCTATGTTCACATCAGTATCAAAGGCTGTGTTGCAGATTCCCTTTGATAGGAAGAATAGTGCTTCAAACTGTGTTTTTTCCCATCAAATGTCTGTAAAGCAGCATTGTGGATTCTGTTAACTGAGCTTATTCTGATCTCAAAATGTGTTAAAACTGTAATAGAAATTAATATATTATGTCAAGTTGTGACAAACATCCTTCCGCTGGTAAGACGTACTGCAAAAAGATGTTTTTGTGACCTGCACAGTACAGATGCATCTCAATAAATTAGAGTATCTTTGAAACGTTTATTTCTTTCAGTAATTAAATTAAAAAAGTGACCTCCTATATTTTCTAGATTCTTTACACACAGAGTGTTCTATTTCAAGTGTTTTATTTCTGTAAATGTTGATTATGGATTGCAGGTAATGAAAACCAAAATGTAAGAAAATTAGAATATTGTAAAAAAGTTCAGTATTGTAAATTCAGTGTGTCCCCTGTGGAACTCTGCTTATTATGAATTGTATTACTGAATCACTGAAATGAATGAACGTTTCAAAGATATTCTAATTTATTGAAATGCACCTGTATTATCCACCACAATCACTGGAAAGCCCAACAAGATACCTCTGTGAATACAGGAAGTCCATCCCTTCTCATTGGCAGTCTTTCCTATGTAATGTATTTACATATAGACAAAGAGCTTATTCAAAAAACCAACAACACACAGGTCCCATTGATTTAAATACAAATACGCTCATTAAAAGTCTATGGGTCTGATAAAATCGCAGACAGTACACAGTTGCAATCTTTAAAGACCAAGCATTTCTTTTGTTGTTTCATCATTGCATTCAAAAAGCCACAACTTTTTAATTTAGTTTTCTTTAGTCGTATTTGTTTTGGACAATTGTTTACAAACAATGAAACAAAAGAGAATAGCAAATTCCAGTGCAATAAATTACATGACATTGGGGGGGGGGGGGGGGTACCTCACAGATGTACACTAACCTTTTTAAGCTTTTAACCTTTTAGGCTAAGGCCCCACGTGGCGTCCCGCAGCAAAAATGCGCTGTGGGAAAAACCACGGCGGGAACGCATTGCGGTTCTTCCCGCAGTGCTTTAGACAGAAAGTTTGCAGAGGCTTCCTCTGCGGACTCTCTGTTTCAATTATACCTATGGGGAAACCGCCGGCGTTTCCGTAGGTATAATTGACATGCTGCAATTTCCAAAACCGCGCTGGTTTTGGAAATCGCTGCGTGTCCGTAGCTAGAATTCACTTTGCTCTCACTGTAAAATGCTGCGATTTTTTCCACGGCGTTTACGCAACGTGGGGCCACGGCCTTAAAGCTTTTAAGCTTTTTAACCTTTTTAAGCTAAAGACCCACATTGCAGAAACGCAGCATTTTTTGTTGCAGATTTTGCTGCGTTTTTTTTCAGCCAAAGTCAAGAGTGGCTTGAAAATGAATGGGAAATACAGAGGAAATACTTATATGTTTTCCTTCTCTTAAAACCACTCCAGGCTTTGGCTTAAAAAAAAGCAAAATCTCCAACAAAAAAAGCAGCTTTTCCGCAACGTGGGGCCTTTGGGCATTTTTGAAAGTTACAGCATGTCAATTATGCCTGCAGAAACGCTGACGTTTCCCATATAAGTATAATAGGGACACAAAGTCTGCAGAGGAAAACTCTGCAAAATCGCAATAAAAACGCTGAAAAAAAAAAGCAATGCGTTTCTGCCATGTTTTTTTTGCAACGTCTTTGCTGTGCTTCGCTATGTGGGGCCTTGGCCTTAATAGAAATCATTTGTTTTTTTAGGCCACTATAGAGAGTCAAAACTTTTTTATTTTTTCCAATCAATGGAGTTGTGCGGTGGCTTTTTTTTTTTTTTTTTTTTTTTTTTTTGCGTGATAAGTTAAAGTTTTCTTTGGTGTGATTTTGGGATACAGGTGACTTTTTAATCACTTTGTATTCCATGTTTTGCTAATTTTTTTCACCATTTGCTATGCGGATAAAACAGTGTGATAATATTAAAAGTTTCATTTTTGAAAACAGAGAAAAAAAAACATTATAATGGGGAAAAAATTTGACATTTAAAAATGTGTAAATTTTTTATATACTCCTTAAACACTAAATAATTTTTTTTTTTTTTTACGTTTTTTTTTTTTTTTTTTTTTAACCACTTCCAAACCGCCCATAGAGTATTTACGTCCGGAAGTGGTTATCTTGCTCTGCAAGGACATATCGATATGCCCTTGCAGTTTTCAGCAGCTACACGAAATCGTGCAGCTGCAGATATGGGGAGCCAGCTGTAACTACAGCCAAAGCTTCCCTAGAGAAGGCAAGGAAGGTTTATTACCGTCTTTGCCTTCCCGATCGCTGTGTACACAGCTATGGGAGCCACCATGATGCAGCTCTGCGCTGACCCGGCGGTCACGTGATCCACCAGGATCATAGTCTGTTAGAGCTGCTGGGTCCTGCAGGACCCAAATCAGCTCTGTAGTTATGGGCAGGAGGCTGTATTCCTCCTGCAACTAGGGCTAAATGTATCAGCCCCGGTTATAGGGGAAATCAGTTCCCCCCCCACCAAAGAAAAAAAAAAAAAAAAAAAAGTGATGAGTTGTCCCCAAAAGTCTATTATGACCTTAAGAAAAAAAGAAAAAAAAAAAGAAAGTTAAAAAAAGAAATAAAATAATACGCCAATAACATGGTCTTATCGCAGCGCAGGTTATAGTCCCACCCCTGACGACACAATACAAAATAAAAATAACCATAACGGAGAGGAAAAACTATTTTATAACGTCTTTAGTAGCATTTTGTGCTATTAAATAAAAAAAAAAAAATGAAAAGTGAAAAACAGACACGTTTTCCCTCCTCTTTTGTTTATATTTTCCCAGATATAAAAAAATGTTAAAAACATGCAAAAAAAAACAAAAAAAAAAAAAAAACAACATCAAAATAAAGCCCTATGTGTCACCGAAAAAAGACGCAGAAATTAGTTGAATAACGCAAATGATAAAAATGTTACAGTCCTCAAAACTGCACATACAAAAAACCTGAAAATGTGTCTGGTCCTGAACCACAAATTGTCCCGGTACTGAAATGGTTAAAGTCCCCCTAGGGTAGTTTACTAGTAGGGGACTCGACCATTAGTACAATACACTACAATACAGTGTATTGGACCTTCCACAGAACTGTAACAGACATTCTATTAAGATATAAGATTGACCATGGTATTTTAGGGGTTAAACAGCTGGGATTAGTATTATCACTCTCCTGTCAATTAGCTCAGCTTCTTTGTCTGTGTGATCAGGACTGCACAGATTAGCCACATTCCCCCATGTACAAGCACGTGATAATATGGGAAGGGGTTAAATCTCATCCACTATGCTGCTGCTGTGGTTACTGCTCATGTTGTCCTGGCCTTAAAAAAATAATTTGTTTTTCTGTTTATTGCTATATCCGGAGAGCCATAACATTTTATTGTATTCTGATAACATTCTATGTGCTGCAAAAACTGACATGTGTCACTTTATATGGCAATAACTTTGAGACGACTTAACTTACACAAGTGATTTTGAGATAGTTTTTTCGTGACACATTGTACTTCATGTTAGTGGTAAACACTAATGAATATTTTTGTATTTATTTATAAAAAAAAAGGAAATTTGATGGAAATTTGGGAAAAAAAAATCGCAATTTTCAAAATGTGAAATGCTCTGCTTTTCAGACAGATAGTCATACCACCCAAATACATTAATACATATTATCTACCATATCTCTGCTATATATCGGCATCATCTTTTAATCGTCCTGTAATTTATTTTGGATGTTATAAAGCTTACAAGTGTAACAGCGATTTTCCAGATTTACAAGAAAATTTCCCAAACTAATTTTTTAGGGACCACTTCAGTTCTGAAGAGGATTATAATGGCCTATATATTAGAAACCCCCATAAATGACCCCATTTTCAAAACTGCACCCCTAAAATAATTCAAAATAACATTTGGGAAGCTTGTTAACCCTTTAAGCATTTCACTGGAATTAAAACAATATGGAGGTGAAATTTAGACATTTAATTTTTTCCCACTAATTCCTTAATTTAGCCCTAAAATTAACACATTCACAAAGGGTTAAAAGAGAAAATGCATCTCACAGTTTGTTATGCAATTTCTCCTGAGCACGGAAATACCCCACAAGTGGGTGTAAACTGATGTTTGGGCGAATGGCAGCGCACGGAAGGGAAGGAGTGACACTGGGCATCTGAAAAGCAGATTTTGCTGGAATAGTTTTCAGGTGCCATGTCTCATTTGCAAAGCCCCTAGAGTACCAATACAAAGGAAAACCCCAAAAAGTGACCCCATTTTGGAAACTAAACCCCTCACAGAATTCATCAAGGGGTATAGTGAGCATTTTGACCTTACAGCCGTTTCACAGATTTTGCTAACACTGGGATGTATAAATGAAACATTACTAAAATGTCACTTTATCCCCAAAGTTTTCATTTTCACAAGGGGTTAAAGGAGAAAAAGCACCCCACAGTTTGCAAAACAATTGCTCCTGAACACGGCAATACCCCATATGTGGTCGTAATCCGCTGTATGGGTACATGGCAGGGCTCAGAATGGAAAGAGCGCTATTTGGCTTTTGGAAGGCAGATTTTGGTGGAATAGTTTTCAGGTGCCATGTCGCGTTTGCAGAGCCCCCAAAGTACCAATACAGTGGAAGCCCCCTAAAAGTGACCCCATTTTGGAAACCACACCCCTCACAGAACATATCAAGGGGTATAGTGAGCATTTTGACCCTACAGCTGTTTCACAAATTTTATTAACATTGGGACATTAAAATGAAAAATTACTTTTTTTCCAATAAACCGTCAATTTAGCCCCAAATTTTTCAATTTCACAAGAGGACAAAGGAGAAAAAGCTCCCCAAAGTTCGTTACACAATTTCTCCTGAACACAGAAATGCCCCATATGTGGTTGTAATCTGCTGTATGGGTACATGGCAGGGCTCAAAATGGAAAGAGCGCTATTTAGCTTTTGGAGGGCAGATTTTGCTGGAATAGTTTTCGGGTGCCATGTTGCATTTGCAGAGCCCCTAAAGTACCAATACAGTGTAAACCCCCTAAAAGTGACCCCATTTTGGAAACTACACCCCTTATAGAATTTATCTAGGGGTATAGTGAGCATTTTGACCTCACAGCTGTTTCACAGATTTTATCATCATTGGGACGTAAAAATGTAAAACTACGTTTTTCCAATAAACCGTCCATTTAGCGACATATTTTTAATTTTTGCAAGTGGTTAAAGAAGAAAAAACACCCCACAGTTTGTTACACAATTTCTTCTGAACACAGAAATGCTTCATAAGTGGTTGTAATCTGCTGTATGGGAACATGGTGGGGCTCAGAATGGAAAGAGCTCTGTTTGGCTTTTGGAGGGCAGATGTGGCTGGAATAGTTTTCAGGTGCCATGTCGCATTTGCAGAGCCCCTAAAGTACCAGTACAATGGAAACCCCCTAAAAGTGACCCCATTTTAGAAACTACACCCCTCAAGGAATGTATCAAGGGATATTATGATTTTGAGCCTAAAAATGCTTCCCAAAAATTAAATGTACAAAGTGAAAATTAAAGTTTTTAAAGAAATATCCAATTTCAGTGCCTAATATGTTGCGGCCACTTTGTGGCATCAGAGACATGCACTCCTAAAACTATTAAGTGGGCTATCCCGGGGACAAAAAAATTAAATATGTGGGTATAAACTGCTGCTTGGGCACACAGCAGGGCTCAGAAGGGAAGGAGCACTGTGTTTTTTTAGCTTTTGGAGTACAGATTTAGAGGGACTTTCTGGTTGCCATGATATTTTTGCAGAGCCCTGGAGGTGCCAGTAAATTGGAATTCCCCAAGAAGTGACCCCCATTTTGTAGGGGCAATTTTAGGGTCTCTGCAAATGTGACATGGCGTCCAAAAAAAACAGCAATCTAAATATGCGCTCCAAAAGCACATAGCGCTCCTTCACATTTGCGCCCTGCTGTGTGCCCAAATGACAGTTTATGCCCATATGTATGACACTGGTGTACCCAGGGTAACGTACTTAACAATGCCATATGTGGTATATACCGCTGTTTGGGCACAGCCGGGCACAGAAGGGAAGGAGCGCTATTTTGGTTTTTGGAGCACAGTTTGCTTTTTGGACACCATGCCACTTTTGCAGAGCCCATGAATTGCCAGTAAAGTGGAATCCGCAGACTTGTGACCCCATTTTGGAAACTATACCCTTCAAGGGATTTATCAAGTGGGGTAGCGAGCATTAGTAACCCTTAAGTGTTGCATTATTTTAATTTCCAGAAATGAATGCGCAGCTGATAATGAAAAGTTAAAAATGACATTTTTCTATAGATACGCCATTTCAGTGCCCAATATGTTGTGCCCAGTTTATGTCTGCACAGACACACACTCCAAAAACTGGTGAGCGGGGATCCCGGGCACAACAGCTTTTGGAGCGTTCATATCTGATACAAGCCGGGCACAACATATTACGCACTGAAATGATGTATTCCTGGATAAATTGTCATTTTCACCTTTCACCATCAGCTGCGTATTCATTTATGGATAATAAATTATAGCAACACTTGGGGGTTAAAAATGCTCCCTGTCCCCCTGGATAAATTCCTTCAGGGGTGTAGTTTCCAAAATGGGGTGACATGTCAGGGGATTCCACTGTACTGGCATTTCAGCTCTGCAAAAGTGCAATGGCGTCCAAAAACCAAATAGCGCTCCTTCCCTTCTGTGCTCGACTGTGCCCAAACAGCAGTTTATACCCACATATGACATGAAGTACCTTATTCTGGGTACACCAGTGTCATACATGTGGGTATAAACTGCAGTTTGTGCACACAGTAGGGCGCAGAAGGGAAGGAGCGCTATGTGGCTTTTGGAGCGCAGATTCAGATGTTTGGGATCTGGATGCCATGTCATGTTTGCAGAGCCTCTAAAGTACCAGTAAAGTGGAATCCCCTAGGGAATGACCCCATTTTGAAAAGTGCACCCCTCAAAGAATTTATCAAGGGGTGTAACGAGCATTAGTATCCCAGACGTGACTGCACAGCGGATGGGGAAAAGTGAATATGTAAGCTGTGCGTAGAACATTGGGTACACTAAATTCCCTACTATTTCCCCAGTAGTTCCTATTATTGGGGGGTCACTTCTGGTTTATTTTCCCTCGTAAGCTCTGAATCTGGTTTGCCCCCTGATATACGCTCGCACAGCTTATACATTCCCTTCCTGCCGCAGCCAGTTATGTTCTAATGATTTAGCGATTTTTGGGGGTTTTTGTCTTCACATTGTACGAGCTATATTTTCTTTATTTCTCTGGTGATGTAGCCATATTAGGGCTTGTTGTTTGCAGTATGAGATGTATTTTTTAATGACATCATTTTTAGGTGCTTACAACTTATTAAATAAATTTTATTAACTCTTTCTTGGTGGATTAAAAAACAACCCCATCAATTCTGGCACTGCGTTTTACCATTTAAATTTTTCACCATGCAGCGTATAGCGTAAGTAACATTTTACCTTTATTCTGCGGGTCAGTACGATTACGGCGATACCTCATTTATACTGTTTTTTTATGCAATACCAATTTTGCAGAACAAAAACCCATTTGGGGACATAAATCAATTTTTTTTGCATCGCCATCTTCTAAGATGCGTAGCATTTTTATTTTTCAGTTTAAAGAGTTGGTTTAGGGCTTATTTTTTGCGGGACAACCTGTGCTTTTTATTGGTACTGTTTTGGGGTACATATGACTTTTTGATCACATTTTATGGCATATTTTGTAAGGTAAGATGGCGAAAAATCGTTACTTTTGGCGTTTTTTTTTCTGTTTTTTTTTCCCGACCTTCACCGTGTACATTAAATATGGTTTCAGTTTTATTGTACAGGTTGTTACGGACGCGGCGATACCAAATATGTATTGTTTTTATTAATTTTTAGGTTTATTTTTTATATAATTCATTTTATATAGGAAAAGGGGATTTTTGGGGCTTTATTCTTTTATTAATTTTTTTTCACATACTTTATTTATTTATTTTTTCACTTTTTTTTACTTTTTCAGGTGTCCCATAAGGACACCTGAGCCAGAGATGCTTTGATCTCTGGCTCAGTAGTATAGACTGCAAGACACGAGCATGCAAGTGTCTTGCAGTCTATACAGGAAATCAGCGCTATGGAAACACAGCGCTGACTTCCGCAGGTCTCGGCAGGATCAACCAGGTAGTGGGGTCTCCAGGCAGCCTGGGGTTACTTGGCAGACCCCGGGCTGCAGATTATCGATATCGGCACCCCCCCGATCTCGCCGCGGGGGGGGGGGTGCCAGGGGGGGGGCGGCAAGATGGCGGAACACCTTTGATGCCGTGGTCGTTGTTGACCACGGCATCTTAAGGGTTAAACAGCGGGGATCGGTGTTACCACTGGTCCCCGCTGTTGCAGCGGGAGCCTGGCTGTCAAATACAGCCGGGCTCCCGCGGTGATCGCACGGGCTCTGCTTCTGAGCCCGCTCGATCACCGTAACGTACCTGTACGTGGGGATGAGGTAACTAACCACATTCTCCCACGTACAGGTACGTGAGAATGCTTGAAGGGGTTAAATTAAAAAAAAAAAAAAAAAAACATTTACTGTATAGAGATTGGATAGCGAAAGGTTAGCGACGCATTGCTTAAAAAACCCATTCATTTGAAGTCCTGCATGTCCGACTTTGTTTCCAGCGAAAAAACCTGGATTCGCGGCGCAGAGGGTGTAAGCGCACACCCGCGCATTGCTTTAAAAACCCATTCAAATGAATGGGTTTTTAAGCAATGTGTCGCTAACCTTTCGCTATCCAGTCCCTATACAGTTTTCCGAGATTTTCAGTCGGAATTCGCAGTGGATGGACTCCTCCGCAAGTGTGAACCCACCCTAACCAGAAGAAATACGCACAAACACAGAAAAAACCTACAAACTCCTTGCAGATGTTGTCCTTAATCAGATTCAAACCTTAGACCAGGGGTCAGCAACCTTCGGCACTCCAGCTGCTGTGAAACTACAACTCCCAACATGCTCCATTCACTTCCATGGGAGTTCCAAGAACAGCAAAGCAAGTATGCATGCTGGGAGTTGTAGTTTTACAACAGCTGGAGTGCCGAAGGTTGCCTACCCATGCCTTAGACTCTATTGGTGCAAATCAACAGTGCTAACCACTGAGCCATCATGCTGCCTTTGAAATTACACCTCGCCATCAATGCACTAGAACTAATCCAATTACACCTCCGACCCAAATTTAAGGCAGAGCTTATCTCAGCCAAATCCCACATTTTCAACCTCTCTCCAACCAGTGGTACCTTCCCTTCCTCCCGCAGGGGAAATTTCGCTGAAGTGGTCTTTTCAAAAAAACCACCACAGTGGGAATTCATTATGGTTATGCTACTTTTGTGGTGTAAATTAGTTGTAAATTGGCAATTTGCAACTATTTAATTACATTTGCAACTAAAATTGTCACAATTGGCCTTGCTTTTCTGAAAGTGGAGATGCCCGAGGGTGGGACATGACCACTACCCCACTGCATTCATCATAATTTACACCTCAAGAGACATAAATGAAGACAATATCTATGCCAGCACAGGGTTCGAGTGGATTTGCGCCTAAGCACAAGAACAGCAGGAGGATGCGCACCATAATGATTTAGGCATGTCCCCCGCTAGTACAGGGGGCATTAAGATCGGCATATAACATGCTGGTATTTATTAATCCCCCCATCCCAGTGTGAAACTACACTTCTGTTACATCCATAGATTTTAAAGGGTACCTCTAGTTATAAACTACTTTTCATAAATGTATAGTGCATTTAAACTTTATAATAGGAGATCTGTTACCTTCTCCACTCATTAAGCTGTTCTCCTGCTTCTTATCGTCAGTCTGACTGCTTTGTTTATGTTCAGCCTCACACATACAATTCTAAGGAGCTGGAGGGTTTGAGCAGAATAATAACTTTATTTATATAGCGCCAATATATTCTGCAGCACTTTACAAATCAGAGGACACATGAATAGACAATATGAGACATTACAATGTGACAAATAAATAAATATATCAAACAATAGAAGTGAGGACCCTGCTCTTGAGAGCTCACATTCTATGAGGAACTAGGGAGACACAAGAGGTAAGGCTAGGTTCACACTTGCGCCCGGTCTCTGCCTGATTTCACTTTAAAAATGCAGAGAGAAAAGCGCTTCTTGCAGGACTCCTTTTCGGGCAGAAAAAAAGTCTATGGGGTCTGCGGGTTTCCAAAGGTAACCCGAACACAGGTTTGAACCTAGCGTCAGAGGGCTTGTTGCAGAATTCTTCTGCTTGCTGGTTAATGGATTTATTGCCTCATTCTGTGTACTATCAGATTTTTATCTACAACTTAGCAGTGTTAAAAAAGCAAGAGTGTAACTTCAGCAATCATTTTTTTTTTTTTTTTTTAACTAATTTTTCTTAAAATATTTTTCAATAAGGTATACATTTAAGAGGACAAACCACAATAAATGGAACTGCACAAAAACAAAATCCTCTGCATATATAGATTTCAAAAATCAATGGTAAATAGAACATTATCAGACACCAGACAAGGGGGGGGGGGGGGAAGAAAAAAGAGAGACATGAAGAACGGAAGGAGGGGGTGGGACAATTCGGTTGGAGTCAAAGATCATGTAAAATAGAATAGGAGTCCCAGTACGACCATATGGAATTAAAGGCCTCCACAGCGTGGTTTAGAGTAGCTGTCAGAAATTCAAGACTACAGATGTCCTTCATACGGGCACACAGTTCAGTCCCCGTGGGAGGGAGCGTCTCCCTCCAGTGGCGGGCAATCAGAGTCTTTGCCGCATTACATAGGTATAAAAACAGCCTAGACGCCCCCCTGCCCAAATGTCTGGGAGGTAGGTTAAGCAAATAGGTCATGGGGTCCAGGGGGACCCCCTGTGTAAAGAGGGCCTCAGTGAGAAGTTGCACCTCCGTCCAAAAAGTACAAATAATGGGGCAATCCCAAAAAATGTGACACACCATACCCAGCGAAGTCTGACAATGCCAACACGAGGAGGGAATATTAGGATTAAGGGTATGAAGCAGTGCAGGTGTGTGATACCAGTGCATGAGTATTTTATATTGGGTCTCACGGAACGTAATGCAGGATGAATATGGAGAAAGTAGCTGCCTGATAAGAAAACTTAAAGAAAATTTCTTTAATAATACGTATTACAAAGTTTCTTTTTCACATGTACTACACAATCACACAAAATATCCTATACTAACAAGACCTCCTTCTTTGTTTTGCTCTCATCCACTCTTCAAACAATCGTTTTCTAGATTTCTTGCATCCCCACACTACCATGATACACAAGACTGTTCCTCACAATCACAACCTTCAAAAGCAATCTGAAACCTCTTCAGGAAAGCCTACAACCTTAAACCCCTTCCTGAACCATGACGTAATAGTACGTCATGGAGGAGACTTACCACTAACAAGTCACAAAAACAATCTCTACATCACTTGGGTAAGTTAAAGTGTCTCAAAGATATTGTTACATAAAGCGACACATCAATTTTGAGAAATGGATCTGTATCCTAAAGGGGCTAATAACTGCTGCCACCCCACACACCACCATCTGAACAGCTTCTACCTAGGGTTGGGTAATTAATCGAAAAATAACCAAAACTGACCGTCAATCTGGATAACTGATGTGATTATCGGAGACCCATGGGCAGTGAGCAAACATAAAACATAGTGTTATTCACCTCCCCCTAGGTTTCGGTCTTCATCATCTTCCAGGCTCCTGAATAACAGGTCTCAGCGGTCATGGGGATTGTGAAGCAAAGATGTAAGCGTGACCAATGTCAGTCTCGTTTGTTTCTTTGCGTCACAACGTCATGTACCGATGAGGCCCAATCACAGGCCTTGTCGGTCCCTGATGTTATCAGGAGCCCGGAAGACAGTGGCCAGCGGCAAACCTCAGAAGAGGTTGAAATCTTATATATCTTAACTCATATATACAGCACAATCGAACTACTGGTGGTCTAAAAAGAAATTATAACAATAATCAAAATATTGACTGTGTGAAAGTGGTCTTACTATAAGGCTAAATGCACACAAACGCATACATATCTGTGCGCAACCCTGCCTCTGTGCACCCACTGATTCTTCAGTAGCTTGGGCCACACTAAAAGGACCTGTCCTAAATTTGGTCCCGGACTCATGTTCCCATATACAGACCTGTAGTAATACACGGGCGGGTGTGTAAAGGTCATAGAAAATAACGAGTTAATGCTTATTCACACCACAGGGTTTCATGGCTGTGGGCTAGCAATTTTTTTTTTTTTTTTTTTTTTTACAGCCAGCATAAGGTCCCATAGAAAATAATGTATCTATTCACACAACCGTTTATACCACGGACATGTGACTTATCCCTTAAATAGAATTTGCTATTTCTCAGGTCTCTCAATAGACTCAAGTCTATGAAAAATCCATAAAAACGGATTACCCTGGGAAGTGCACTAAGCCATAAAACACGCCTATCACACAGATAAGCGCACGTTCGTGTGCATAGAGCCTTAGATCCACTCCATTACTTCTCAGCAGCCTGACCACTACACACCAGCAGTCAAACTGGGGAACTGACGCCATTGCAATATTAGTGGCCATGTGACTAGGCACACACTATGTACAGTACACACTGAGCTGTACCCCACTGGTTTCACGTATCACCCGACCCAGCCCCAGCTATCCCCGCGTAGGCACCACACCTCCGGAAGTTGTGCTCTCACACAGTGCCATTCCTATTCTTTCCCTCTACGTTAACTGCCCAGAGCACATACAGCGCCCTCTCTGTTCGGCGGACTAACCAGCAGCCGGAAGACTTGCGCAATTCTGGCCCCGCCCCAGTCTGTGTGCAGCCAATCAGCGCTGGGGATTCCTGTCTGTGGGCTGAGTCATTTTCACCAGTTCGAGGCTTTCTTGTTACCGGCATTCCGCCCTGACGAGCAGTAGGAGAGCTGGTTGGTAACAGAGCTTACCGGACAGGCGGTGCTCCAGCGTTCTTCGTCTAGACTCTGAGAAGCATACCACGGCAAGGCGAGCTCAGCCTGCCCCAGTCTTCTCGTTCTCTGACACACACGGGCGGCTGATAGAGGCCCCGGCGCTCCCATCATGGCTGACAACGATAAACTGGATAACCAGCGGCTGAAGAATTTCAAGAACAAAGGCCGCGACCTAGAGGTAAGTTATCGTCGCCTGCTCCGCCATGTGACCGCCACCGGCGTGACCTGGCTCCTGCGATCCCGCTCTGAGGCGCTGCGCTCCCGGGCCCAGCTGTGACGTCGCTGCCGCTGGGGCCTGACGGAGGAATGTGGGGCCAGGCCTGGAGGGAGGAAGGGGCGCGGTGGCGTGATGGGAACCGATTCTGGCCGGAGCTATGTGAGGGCGGCTCCCGGGCTTCAGTGGGCGCAATGCGGGAGTCACCCGCCAGTAATCCCCCGCCCTATACCCGGGGCCACGGCTGGGAGGTGTGGAGGAGGACGGCTGCCCGGCGTCTATGAGGCCTTCGTGCCCGGCCTAGTTCTTCTCACCATGCTTTCCTTCTTAGGTTTGCCCGCCGAGCTTTGGGCTGTGTATAGCCATTGTCTCCCTCCTGTAATGGGCACACTCCGTGTTGGCCTTGTCCTCTATCACACTGCAGGCCGAGCCTGTTGTATTCATCGCTCTCCGGGTTACCTCTTATCTCCATTCACGGTGCACCTGCATGCAGTCTATTGTTGTCAGCTGCTGCCTATAGTGTCCCAGAGTCATGTGTATATATGTGGTTGATGCTATTATATAATCTATAGTTCCATATGGTGTAAGCTGATGTCCTTGGTGTCACCACACCCCCCAGTGCTTGTGCCAGATAATGGTTCACCACTACCACCGATAAGCAATCTATAGTAGTCCTCTGCAGGCCTGAGAACGGAGTTTGTGTGGGTCACGCCACTAGGACAGGTGGATTGTTAGGAAACGTGTCAGGAGGGATACCGGTCTCAGGTCCTGTGGCTCTCCTGTATAGCGCGACAGCTGCTGGAAGTTGTAGTTTAATCTATTTTCATTTTAAAATTCAGATAACTTTCCATCATAATTATATAAATATCTGTATCCTGTGTCTGCAGTCCAGGAAGTGCCCTACTGATGTCCTGTACAAGTCCATGCAGTCTGCCTTGTGTTTTTATTTTCTGAGCAGTGCTCTTCTGTGGTTGGCTTTGCCTAAACTGTTTTTCCTGTATTGTGGGTGCATGCTCACTGTGCTTGCTCAGCCATGTCCTATGAGTGCCTTTTACTTTAGAGAAGCCCACAGAGAGCTAGATGAAGTTGCAGCATCATATTATAATATAACTTAAGTTTGGGGAATCCAGTCGGTAAAAGGCTGGTGATTAGACTATAATTACTATTAAACCGTATCCTACATGTGTTCCCAGTTCTAAATAAACAGGTTCTCTCACCAACGTACCTTGCTTGCACTAGGTACAAACCTGGATTCGGGTTTTCATTCGGAAACCCAATCTGCTAGCTTTCCACCCAAAAAATGCGGAAAGAGAAGTCCTGGGACAGAATCCCGGGACAGAATCCAGGTGCAGGTGGGAATCTAGCCTTTACTAGAAGTCCAAGTAAACAGATCATGTTATCAGTCCAGGAAAGTATGGGTTTATCTACTCTGGGGTACATTTCCAGCATGCTCCGCTAAGGTATAACCAGGGGGAACCTTTAATAGACCTGTATTTATTCTGATAGGTAACACCCTATTAAACTCTTTGCACCTATGTTTAGGTAAAGAAAACCCAACTTGTAGTCCAATAAAGATAACTTTCTATTATACTTTGCTTCAATTGGGTTAATAGAAGAAATATTTTCATATAAAATGGTGTTACATAGTAGGCCTATACAGGTTTCCAGTCATTAGATATAAGCTGGACTGTTCCCATTAACTGAGTAGCAGAGCTCTCTAAATGGTGCAATGAAACCTAAAGTATGATGGGAAGTCTCGAAACCTTTACAAGGTCTGTACCCTTTATAAACTGTTCAGGGTTTTTGTTAAATGTGTATAGTAACATGGCTTTTAGAGTGTATTTCATTATTGTATTGGCATTACATTACATAGTTAGGGGCTGGTGAGCAGTTCATTTGGTACAGTTTCTTAAAAAACAAACATGACCATCTCCATGCTTCTAACCTGTTGTGTGGGTCCAACCTGCAATTCATGTCAATGTTGAGTATGTGACCTCTTAAGTTACAAGTAACATCTGGAAGAAACATGAAGGATAAAGCATTGTGCATCTTAATGTGTATGTGGACAGCTCCATTAGGTAAGACAACTGAAAGACAAAATTGGACTAAGCAGGTATGTGTAGCCACCTCTGCAGTGTACCTGAAGACTGATCCTGTGATTGACGCCTGTGTTTAGTTTTGACTAGAGCAAACATTCTAGTTTACATTTCCTCTGGTCTCCTGATCCTGAGAGTCTCTTATGTACATAAATAATATGAGGTTCCTATACTACCGGCTGATTCCACTTGCTGGTTTCCAAGGCGCGATGTGCTGGTAAATGCTGTAGTGGTCTTACTGAGCTGCACCCTTATTTGGAAGTTAATGGGAATTTTCCCATTAATGACACTTATTTACTATAGTATGGAAAGAGAATTGTCTAATCGCTAAGGATCCTTGATATCTATTCTCGAGGTCCTATGGAAGTGAATGGAGTGGTACCCAAGTATGTGTACCACTGCTTTAATGTGGCTCGATCGTGGACCCCAGTTCCCATAATCCTTGAGGTCTCTGTAGTCTGACCACCAGTAGCCAGAAAATTATCCTCTGTCCTGTGACTAGGAGTTAATTATTTATGGGGAAAGTCTCTTTAATTTTAGGTCTTTGAGGATATGGTTGTAAAACAGTTTATAAATGTATTTTCCTCTCCCCACAGATTACTTTTCACCGTTGGCCTTTAGTACGTTTCTCCCTTTGCTATAGTGGTGTATGAGCCTGATGTAATGGAGAACATGTATGGACCTCTTCTGAAAGCTTCTCATGCATGTGACTCAGTGTGAAGATGTTTGCTGGGTGCTAGAGATCTGATTCTAGTTACTGTAAATAGATGAAGTAGCTGCAGACTATGACTGTGTAGCATTTGTACTTGTACATGCTCTCAGCTTAGATTTAAGCACTGTACAAGTATACAGAGTTGTTGGTGTTTAAGACAGTATAGAATTCTACTGAAGCCAAAAGCTGTCCCCTGATATAATGAATGTTCCATCTTAATTGGGAAATCCATACTATTCTGGGATTTTACACACCTTGACAAATGCCCTGCTACAGAATTAATGTAGTGTAAAGCATTACACTTCCTAAAGGACAGGCTTTCTGAATCCCAATGAGATCAATATGGATGTGGTTCTAGCAAGTTGTTAATCCAGGTGTGGAATTTTACTATGTTTAGCAGGATAAGGAGTCGGGTTGGGGCCAGTTTAGGGTGGAGTCACCGTAAATGTCTAATAGATGTATTACCCATCTATGGCGAAAAAAAAACTCTGCATGTGCGTGTCTCTCTGAATTTCTCCTAAAAATGAAAGAAAAGAGTGGTTAAGAATTAATGGCCAGCATGATTGCGGGTCCCCGAGGTGGATAGGCCATAAATGTTCATGGTGGGAGTACACATTTAGGCTATGGCCCCATGCAGCAAATTGTTGCAGCGTTTTTCAGAGTGTCAACAGAGTTTTCCTCTGTGGACTTTCTGCCTCTATTATACCTGTATGGAAAACACCAGCATTTTCTGTAGGTATAATTGACATGTAGATTTTTTTTTTTTTTTCTGCAATCCACTTTGCAGGTTTTTTTTTTTTTTTTTTTTTAAACATGGGGCCCTGGCCTTAAGGGGTTTTCCATGAATGACACTTGCCTGACAGTAGTATCCATGCCACCAGACTCTGCTGAATTAAACGCACAAAGCCACTGATGGTAAATGTTGATAATGCGAACTAGCTAAGATGTTGCTAAACATTACCACACCCTAAAGTTGGCCATATATATTACACTTATATTGTCCATTACCAGCCAACCATCTAATGTGTATAGGGGCCTGCTGAGGAGTTTGGACAACAGCTATCCAACATGTATGGCCAGCCATAGTATCGATTCATTCATTGTAAATGTGACAACCGATGTGGGCAAATCAGAACAGGATATTACTATGGCGTGTGTGTAGAAAGTATTCTTGGGCTGAATTCATGCAGATGTATTTGTTACATGTGCTGTAAGTGTCTATGGCAGCCTTCTCACAATAGTTAGAACTGAAGGTTGCACAACTTTTTTTTGCCAGGCTGATGCATGTTTTTCTGTGAGGAAATATCACAGCATTTGCCAGTTTGTCTATTTAACGGAGGACATCGACTTTGAGTCTTGTTTCCCTGACAATATCCAAGTCTTCCTCTTCTGTGTATGAAAACATTTTACATATGTTCATATCAGGCCTTGTGAGAAAGTTCAGTAAACTCGTCCCATGTAGGGAAGCAATGTTTCCAGGGGAGATTATCTGTGTTTATGGAGCCTGTATAGTGGCTATATGTGCTATATATGCACTGCTATACAAACTAGTTACATCTCATGAGTAGTCTTGCTGAAATGGGATTTCAGCTGCTGGATGTCCTAGAAAATTCAGAGAGGTAAGTGTAAAGTACACCAGCAATCTGCATGAGTTTCACTACTTCCACTTTTACAGAAGGCTCAACAGACTGTATAAGCTGCTTCAGATTGTCACAACTGTTTGACTTTTCATACATCCAAGCTATATCCACAGAGTAGATCACCAATACACACCTATTTAGAAGCGAACCGCCACAATAAGTTATACATATGGACCCATATTCATCAATGAATTTGTGCCCTTTTCTGGATTATTTTACTGTTATACTACAGAACACCTTTTATTTATAGTTACATTAATTTTGGTTTGCAAAAAGCAGCTACCTACTTGACACACATTAGAATATCACTAAATCTTAGGGGAATATCACACCAGTAGGTGAGTGGAGTGATTCCCTGAGCCTTGTACATTTGGCTAGAGCTATCCAAAGACCAGAGGGAAGTGGGGGACATGCTGCCTGAACTGAAGGTCAGGGGTGAGGTGAGTATCATTTGCTCCACCCCCCCCCCTACAAATCACGCCATGGTTACCTCCAGCGCTGACTCCAAAATTACTTTGACAGATTTCCTACATGGTTCTTGTTGATATGGTTCTCAGTCACCACCTTTCCTCAGTTTCTGCATCTCCCCTGTCATGCTGAAGCTACATAAACTCCAAGGGTAGGGTGTATGTCCTATGAGATGTGTATCTTGAGACCTCATGTTCATTAGAGAATACCATCCCGAAAATATTGAGACTAATACTGTAAGTCATCAGAGACCCAGCTGGGTGGTGAGACAGGTACGAGTAGGGCTGTTTTTTTTTTTTTTTTTTGTTTTGCCTAAAAATAAAAACTAGATTTATATCAAGCTTATGGGTTATTTATTCTCAATTTTAAAGGGAGTATGTCACTGGTGAAGCATATTAAACCAGCAACACAGATAGATCAGACTCACCTGAAATGCTTGCCTCTGTTGTCAGGAAATTCATTTATTTCACGACATGCAAATGTGCAGTCTGGAGCCCTGAGCCACCCTCAGTGCTCCAAATAGCTGCGCTCCACACTGCTTGAATATGTCCTCCTACCCCCTCTTCTTTGAGTGACAAGTCCAGGGGGCTATTCTGAAATCTCACCTGGGCCTGTGTTCTTACATTTGTGCTATTGTGTTAGAGCGGTGTAGGTCATATCAGTTTGGAGCAACAGAGCCACATCCGGAGAGCCTAACCCATCTGTGTTGCTGACTTAATATGCTTCTCCCTGGTGACTCTTTAGTCTTGTTTTTCTTGTTTTTCCTTAGTCAGTCCAATGAGCTGGCACACTGTGATGGAGGCAGGTATATTTGATGCAGGCTTTCCTATACTACTATTCACTACAGTGAAGAAACTGACTGGATCTTGTCAGAAGCAGAAAGCCTACTGGGTTGGGACTTGCATTGATATCATGATTCTGACATGATTCTCTGAAATGCCGCGTTTATTGAATTAACTGAGTGGCTCTGTTGCCTTGAGGACACTGCGTTCAGGCGAAACATGTTGGAGCTGCTCTTCAATAGTGTGTTAACAATGTTGTCTCATGTACAGTAGGTGATGTCTGTTGTAGCATACACAGTTCTGGTGTCTTAACTCATAGGCATTTCTTTGCAAGAAGTGCGTTTCTTGGGCACAAGAGACATCTGCGTGTAACTTACGATGTTTGCTGTACTTTTACTCTTTTATTTTGGAGTATGAATGACATTTGTGTTCTGTTTTCTTCTCCCCTTTTGTAATGCCATACTAATGTATTGGTCATGTCTGTTTTTGATTATATCCGTTTCATTCATGTATATTCCTTTAAAACGTAATATAAACTCCTATTGTAAGTAAATAGTTTGTATTTTTAGGGTGCCTGTATATGTTGTGGCTTGTGCTGTTACCACAAATGACTGCAGTTTTGTGATGTGGCTCACAGTTGCAGATGGTTACATGCTTCTCTTTGCTGCATGGCAGAAAACTGCATTGCAAAACCAATACCAATTTGCTGTAAAACCATGTGTAGTTCTTAGCCACATAACAATAATCTGTGCATGTATGGTATCCTTATTTTTCTATTAGAGCAGAAATTGGGCACTACTTGTCTCTGGTAATTTTTGCTTCATTCTGTGGCACTCCTATTGCTGGATGTTGGTGACGTGTGGACTGTCTTGCTTTACCACCCAGTGTCATCCCCCATGATCTATTTGATGTGGTTTTAATACAATTGTCTATTTTAAACCTCATGCCTTACATTATCAGATTTCAAAGTCTGTCTAAATTTATACCACACACTCATGCCTCCTGTGCCTGGCTTCTGTTGTAGGACACTGTGTACTTGGGGACCATGGCTCTTGTCCAGTGAAGCTGAATACTGAATTGAAGATGTATTTCAATAATGGGGGTCGCTTTCCTTGTGGCTGCAGTCTGAGTGTCCACACACTCAGTGGTTGTGCGTGGTTATACAGTCATTTGCCAGTTTTGCTATACAGTCTTTGGCCACATGGCTTGGACAGGTGAAGCCCATAGTTTCCAGTGTGCAACTGCATTTTCAGGAAGCTAAACATCTTGTCCATGTGACTGGAATAAGGATTTTTTTTTCTTATACCTTTCTCTGCATTCTTATATTCACACAGATTTTTTATTTTTTTTTGATGGAGTGCTAAGTATTTCCCTAGTTAAATGAGCGGCGGCGGGTTCCACTCACAAATTCTGCCTAGTTATAGTAATGTCTGCCAACCAGACTCCATAATAACCTGTTATGGCTGACTGGTTTATCTTCATGTGAGAGATGCTGCATTGTGAAGAGCTTACTAGTCACAATCTAAGCACACAGTTTCATATACCTCCTTATCGATCATGTCCTTTTTTGACAGTGTATTAACTGAAGCATAAAAGCATTCACTGAGAAATTGGTACATTATACATCAGAGGGTGGTCCCTAACACTCTGTAGGAACGGGCCTATTCATCCATTGCATGTCTTTACTGCAGTAGGGTCCAGAGAATATACCTTCTATTTAAAGAGGACCTGCTTTCTCTCCTGACATGGCTGCCTTAGTGAATACTTTTGTTTCCCATAACAGGCATCTTGGAATATTCCTTTGAAAACCTATACTGACCTGTAAATTCCTTTGCCACTTTGGTCCTCCTTTCTGGTCTTTCTCTTACCCTGAAGTGATGTCATGCAAGCCATGTGTAAGTGGTTGCCACAGCCAATCATTGGCTTGCATGTGAAGCTCAAAACCACTTGGGCCAGGGATTGGCTACAGCATTCAGTTCAGCTTTATCACATCATCACTTCTGGACAAGTTAAAGACTGATGGAGACCACCATAACTGTGGCAAAGGTGACTTTCTTTGAACTCAGTGGGATAAACCTATTAAACAAATTACACCAGGAAATGAGCATAAATTTCACTTTTTTTCACACTCCCACCCCCCACCCCCCAAATCCAATATTGCTTAAATTCAAATCTGAAATCTATGCCAGTCTTTCATTTCTGACAAGGAAGCAAAATAAATAAATGGAGCACGGCACCTCCCATGGGGTGTGAGAGTTAGGAAACCTGAGTCCCTTAATTCTGGTGCATCTGCTGTCAGTGCCCAAAATATTAAGACCAGCACGCAGTGTCTGTTTTAATTTCCCCCCTATTCTGATCACCTACTTTACATGTATTAATCAGAATAGCTTTGCTTGTAGATTTTAGAAGGTGGACCTGTGGTGATCACCTAGCTGCTGGAATAGCTTAAATGTTGTAAAGAGATGACCAGGCTGGGGCTACTTATACCAGTTCCACACAGAGTTCATTTAGTAATGCACAGTCATTTATTGGTATAACATTATCACACTGGATAACTACTGTAAGCAATTAGCCGGTTCTATAAAAGGAATATTCATGTTATGGAACAAACACGTTTCAGAGACTTGGCTATAAATTGTCAATACAGTAAGGTCAGTGTGTGTGTTTCCTGATTTTAAACCTTTTTTATTTTTTTTTCAGAGCATGAGAAGACAGAGGAATGAAGTTGTTGTGGAGCTAAGAAAGGTATTATAACTTTCTACTAATCTGCACTGTTCTGTTATAATAATATACTAGTCTTATGGTGTCTGGTCAGAAATGAAAATTTCAGCCTCTGGAATTGGAAGTAACTTTGACTCGTCAGCCATGTTTGGTTTTGATGGGGCCGCTCTTGTCTGTCACACAGAGTGGAAACACAAGCTCAAGTCAAAACTGTGCTGTGAGATTTTAAAACTGTTTTTCCCATCTCCCTGTTTCAGCAGCTTTGCTGTCTCTTCTTCTCACTTCCTGTATTCTTCATCAAGCAGTCAAAGCCACCTCCCCCAGCTTGCTGAACAGGACACTATGAAGTATCACAATATAGACTTTGCCTTTACCAGGAGAGTTTTTTTTATGATTACTAGAAATCTAATATAAATGCATATCATATATAATATGCACAGTAAATGTATTTTACATTACACAGGTTTGTATAGAACACTAACCATGCTTCTAGAGAAGGAACTCAAACTACAATAAGCAAAACTGATTGTCCTGCTGGTGGAGCAGTAGATAAGTGAGCCTCCCCCCACAGAGCAGTGACTTATGTCATTTGTCCGGTCTTGCCAGATAGATCTGGCGCCATGGAAACTCTGTGTAAACAAGGGGGGGGGGAGATAAGTAATTTACATAAGCTAGCAGTGTATATATAGGATCCTTGAGATGGTAATACCCCTTTAAACTTTATTTGATTAAAGGGATTTTTTTTGAATTTTACTATTGATGACCCATCATTAGAATAGATTAGGGCGATGTCAGACTCCTTAGGATAGGGATGATTGAATTTCTAATCGGCAAGTTTCTGACTACCTGGAAACTCCCATGATCCCTAGAACGGGGAATATTTTACCCCTGTTCTGAATGTAGCGGATGCATAATGCACACCTCTTCTCAGTTCACTTAAGTGTGAGCTACAGAAATGGCCAAAGTACAAATCTCAGGCACTCATTTTCAAAATAATAAAATTGGGGTGCTCATTCTGCATCCACCTCTATGTTCAGAACGGGGGTAGGGGAAAATGTTCTTGGCATAACCCACTTTAAATAGGCCTGAGCTGCAGAAGCACTACATGTCTGATGGACAGGCTGTCAGTCACTAAGAATCCCGAAGGATGGGTCATTAATGGTAAAATCCCAGAAAACTTGTTTAATTCCATAATCATGAAGTTGCTGCAACCTTATAGTGCTAATATAAAATTCTTTTTTTTTTTTTTTTAATATAGAATAAGAGAGATGAGCATCTGTTAAAAAGAAGAAATGTTCCCCATGATGATGTCTGCGAGGACTCTGATGTGGATGCAGATTTCAAAGTGGTAAGGTGGAAATGTCTTCTGCACAGGTGTACACCTTCTAATCCTTGCCATGGTGCAGGTTATAAATGCATTTTGAAGGTGGTATGAATGACATTAAAATTTTTTCAAAATTCAAAAATTTTCAAAAATATAAGTAATCTTTTATAGCAGCCAGATATAATAACTGGAGACTTCACCAATAAGAGCATCTATCGAGCATTACTTATGTTTTGGTATATCAGATGAGATCACTGCATGTCTATGAGCTAGAATTATCTGCTATTCTCAGAACTTTAAGTTTCTTAATGTTGCTGTTACCAGATTACTGAATGACCGTTTTAGGATAAGGCCCCACGATGCGTAAACGCAGCGCTTTTTGTTGAAAATTTAGCTAATTTTTTTTGAGCCAAAGTGAAGAGTGGATTTAACAAAAGGGAGAAGTATAAGAACTTCCTTTATATTTTCCATTCCTTTTCAATCCACTCCTGACTTTGGCTCAAAAATTTCAGCAAAAAAAGCTGCGTTTCTGCAACATGGGGGCCTCCGCTTTAAGGAGTTTTGGTGCTTGAGTATCTTAGTCCATTTATTATGAAAATAATTGATTGTTCTTACTCATAAATCAATTTATTTATTTTAAATATCTGTATGAAATTCCTTTCTAATGTTTATTGCTATAGTTGTGTAACCAGTACAATTTTTTTTTTCTCCCCCTGTAGCAAAACACCTCTTTGGAAGCAATTGTGCAGGTAATGTAAATAGTCTCTATTTGGTTGAGATGGCCACTTTTAAGGGCTATTCTCATTTCAGCGATTTTCATTTTAAGTCCTGTACAAGTGAATGAAGTGATTTGCACATGCATGGGCCCCATTCTGGATAGATGTGGATCCTTGGGGATCATGGGCCCATACACAGACCCATGATAATACATGGACATATGTATAGAAAATAATGGGTGGGTGTGTTAGCTCTGAAAAAAAATGGATATACACACAAACGTGCTAAATGTAGGTCTGTTTAATGACGTTTGACACTTACTTGGAGAGACGATGCTTAAATAGAACCTCTGATAGATCTGTACTTGTGAGTGGTTGCCAAAAGAAGTTCTAGCTTCTGTCTGGTTATTGTATCCCTGTGGACAAGGATGTTAAATAGAGATCTCATGTGAACACGGACTTGTGGGTTTTTTGAATTTTGTTATTAATCTTGGTGTTTTGTTTCAGAATGCATCCAGTGACCATCAAGGTATTCAGCTCAGTGCTGTTCAGGCTGCAAGGTAAATAGTTTGGTTATAGAAATGAGGTTGTGACCAGTTTTAATGAAACCGCAATGTAAATAGAGCAAATACCAACAAATATTTATGATTCTCCTCCATCAATCTTTTCCTTTACTTTGATTCTGTATTGTCTCATGTTAAAAGTAAAACAAAGTGGTATATAAAGTGGTCTTTTGTGTCTCAGAAGCCCTCACTGTCCTGGCTTGAGCAGGAGCATACCTTCTGTATACTGCCTGCAGGTGGGGCGAAAAAGATCAAACCCTGCCCTTTTGCTCCATCTCAACTCAGTTGCTACAGAACAAAATGGAACAAATCAGCAGGAGAATAAGGCTAAGTTCACACAATGGAAAATGAAGCTGAATTTGAAGTAGACATCAGCCTTAGATTCCTCTTTGCTTTTTGCTGCTGATTGGGCCCAGATGAATGGGCCTGAATCAGTTGCAGAATCCACAGAAAGATTGAGCAGGATGCTAATTTTTTTTTCAGCGTACTGCCCTGATCTCTGCCTCCCATTGAAAACAATGGGAAGCAGAATCTGCCTCAAAATCAGCATCAGATTTGACTGTGGGAACGGGCCCAAAACCCTTATGTTCTCTGCAGGACAAGACTGTTTGCAGGATTTTCTCATTGCTCCTAAAACAGTGGAGGCAAGATAATCACCTGTTTACTAGTATCTTCAGGTTTTGGTATTTCTTTAAAGGGATTTTACTATGAATGTGGTAATGTTGATTTAGTGATGTAAAATTTTTATATAAAAACCAAAAAAAAAGTATTGGACTAAAGCCTCTGCCCTGATCCAGTATATGCCTGGGAAGCTCCTCTCACTTTACATGTGAAATTATTTTTCTGTTTGTTCTCAGTCTGTCATATTATGGTCTAGTCTAACCACAAATTATAACCTGACTTGGTAAATTTGACGCATATTTAGGCATCAATTCTTAAACCCTGTCACTTTTCAGAAAAGCGACATCACTGTTGAGCAAGTTGTAAAAAGTATCTTTAAATAAAAAAATAAAAAAAAATTGGAGCACAGCATGACAGCTTTTTGGTGCAAATTAACAGAATCCTGTGACTCTTTTCTTGCTAAATCTCCTCCCAGTGACTGGACTGGGTCGACTTTAGATAGCAGGGTGTACTCCGTACAGTAATCTTACCATGGAGGAGTGATATCATAGCTGTACTTAGTGAAAAAATTCAGGTGACATATGAGACTGATTTATTTTTATAGTTGAGTTGGATTGGTTGATACTAACATGGCCCTTTGTTAACAGGAAACTTCTGTCCAGTGACCGTAATCCCCCAATTGATGATCTCATTAAATCAGGGATTTTGCCAATCTTGGTCCACTGTCTAGAAAGAGATGACAAGTAAGTGTTCTTTTATTTCCCCCCCCCCCTTTTTTTCTTTTAAAAAAATGATTTGTACTGATGTATTTCATTTTTATTTTCCTCTTAGTCCTTCCCTCCAGTTTGAAGCTGCATGGGCTCTCACCAACATTGCTTCAGGAACATCTGAGCAAACACAAGCTGTGGTCCAATCACGTTAGTATATAAAAATCTGTAGTTTGTTAGGTCTGCCTGTCAGAAAATCCGCCAAGTATTACAGCCAGAATAATATGGACGTTAGATTACCTTGCTGCCATTCATATTTGTTTTGCTGCAGGTCTGGCACTTAACCACATAATCTGTTATACAAAGTATATAATATAATGAAGGATTGTCAGTTCATTGCAGTATTATGGAATAGGGCTCACCATCTCTAATGTGCAAATGTCTGTCTAATCTGAATGTTATGGTCTGTGCTATGACTAATCCAAATGAGGCACAGCATACTTCATTGAGTTGAATTACATTGATGGCAAGAATAGGGCTGTGTCCTACTCTAGTCTTACTGTCAAGTGATAAATTTGATTGCATTCCCAGCAGAGGCGTAATACAAATGTGAGCCATGTAATGTTATCTCCTAAGAATTGTTATATCCACCATCAATAGCTTCATCAAAGAACATATACCTGAACAAACAGCACTTCTTATTTATTTTATAACTATTTGTCTTAACACTCAATATATATATTTTTTTTATAGATGCTGTTCCTCTGTTCTTAAGACTTTTGCATTCTCCTCATCAGAATGTATGTGAGCAGGCTGTGTGGGCACTTGGGAACATAATTGGTAAGTCATAAACTGTTGAATTATGGAATTCTAACACATTGACAGTGCTGAACACAGACTCTGTTCTTGTCTCCACTGTGGCTCATGGTGTGTGTGTTTTTGTTTTTAAATATATATATATATATATATATATATATATATATATATATAAAGGAAAACCCCATAATTGTTTGTTTTTTATCATTAAGAGTCCATCAGTATTTGGGGCCAACACATGGCCTTGCACCACTGGGTGCAGGGGTGGGTGTGAACCCACCGTTGATTAGATATTAAAGGATAGGTCATTAAAGGTTATCAGTTGAAAATCACTGGTGTGGGGTATGACACCCAGGACCATTGTGGATCAGCCGATTAAATCAGCGGCAGCACTCCCTCGGTACTGCTTAAGCTTCAGGTCATGTGACATCTTGTTCATCAGTCGCAGGAAACCCCTTTCTGTGTTCATTAACATTACTTTCCCATGCACATAGTGCCAACACTACACTAGAAAATATTGTTTCAGTTTTAGGCAATGGCTCTGTTCATATCAAGGCTTTGGTTTCAAGAATTTGGCCTCAAAAGTGTTCCTCTGATTTTTCTCTTCAGGTGATGGTCCACAATGCAGGGATTATGTCATCAGCCTTGGGGTAGTGAAGCCTCTGCTATCATTCATCAATCCATCAATACCCATTACATTTTTGAGAAATGTCACTTGGGTAATGGTAAATTTGTGTCGGCATAAAGACCCTCCACCACCAATGGAGACCATTCAGGAGGTAAATTCACTTTTAGAGGACAGTAGTAGTGTATTGACTGATGTTCTTGGATGTGATGAAATAGAGAACAGGGTATTGGTGAGTGTGTGTGTATATAGTTATCTACATTACTGTAATTGTTAATTCTGTGTGTATGTGTGTGTGTGTGTCTGGTTATTACAAGGGGACTCTGAAATTAGAGTATTGCTGAATTCGGAGTGCATCTGAGGAATGTTGTAAAAAGAGGGGCTTCATAGCAACAATTCCAGTGATTAGAGCCCCAGTCTCCTAAATAACCTGGCTACCCTAGTCTCTGACAGGTTTGCATAGTCAGACCTGTGTTCTGATCCAGACAGCTTTTGCAGTTATACACAAGTCTTTTACTTCCCTCTCTATATTTATACATGTGCTTAATTTGTGGTGTTTTTTTACAGATTCTGCCGGCGCTTTGTGTTCTCATTCACCACACAGATGTAAATGTAAGTTCTGATGGTTTGTCCCATTTCTAATCTTTTGTGCGATTGTTATAATGTGAAAATGTACTTATGTTTGGCTGATTTATGTCCCTAGATTTTGGTGGACACAGTATGGGCACTCTCCTATTTAACAGATGCTGGAAATGAGCAAATTCAGATGGTAATAGATTCTGGGATTGTGACAAACTTAGTTCCTCTTCTAAGCAACCCAGAAGTAAAAGTGCAGGTAAGTAGAGATGCTAGAGCAATGAGCAAAGTCATTCTTGTATTTTACTGTCAATTACAACTGTGTATTTGATACTATTTCTGACCATCAGATATGTACTTGTGTATGATTTTTTTAGACTGCTGCATTGAGAGCTGTAGGTAATATTGTCACTGGAACAGATGAACAGACACAGGTTGTGCTGAATTGTGATGCACTTTCACACTTCCCAGCATTGCTTACTCATGTCAAGGAAAAGATTAACAAGGTAAGTTATGACTACTTAGACTGCTGCCATAGATGACTTTAGAGAAATAAAAATGTTTTAAAGGGGTTCCCTGGCACCAGTGCTATGCATTGGACAGGGCTACAGCTCTGCTCTTATTTTAATAGAAGACTTCACATGGTTCCCATGCACTGCAGCAGCTTCCAGTGCCTTGGAGCTGCTTGAACAGTTAATTTGTGAAGAATCTGGGTAACTGATCCCCACAGTTCAGATACTGATGACCTATCTTGCGGATAGATTCAGTATGAAACTTGTATTAGGGGCCAGAAACTGGTTTATTCTATTCAGGACAAGTGCACAGGAGGGTTGCCAATAAATTTGGTCCATAAAAACCAAACCTTTTTAAGTAGTGTACTCCTATCTCTTCTTCAATGATCTTTCCTGAATTATGGTCATATGAAATCTGATCAACTTTGGTTTGATTGTAATTCCAGTCAGATGATCATCACAGGAGGACACTGTTGTGGTTGAAGGAGCTGGCGGATAGCTGTTTTAACTGTGAACATTTCTACTGTATTTTAATATATGTAAGGTGCAGAAGCCAAGCAGTGCAAGTGTTTATTGAAATTGCTAAAATGCTCTTTAGCCCAAAATACTTCTCCACTGTTTACTTGTAACACTGGAGTCCTGGGTTTGAATCCAGCCAATGACAACATCTGAATGGAGTTTGTATGTTTTCTGCGTTTTTGTGTGGGTTTCCTCCCATATGCCAAAGACGTACTGATAAAGAATTTAGATTGTAAGCCATATTTAGGACAGTGACAACATCTGTAAAAGCACTGTGTGGAATATGTTGGCATTATCGAAGTAATTAAATTAAAATGTCAGTAAAGGCTATAGACACATTTTTAATCAAATTACTAAATATAGGTCATGTTCTATTTTTTTTTTTTTTTTTTTTTTTTTTTGCATTTTCAGAGATTCCCTCCATTCACTCCATAAATGTAAGGGGGATCCATGAAACCGGGTGCTTCTTAGGTGCAAGATGGCCGTGAAAAATGGCTGTTTCGCACATATGTTTGAATGTAGCCTTACTGCTGGTTGTGTTTTTGATCCTTTCAGTGGGTTAATATTGATGTGTTGTGAACAGTTTCATCCATTAAACCAGTATTCTAACTCTTCCAGGAGGCGGTTTGGTTTTTGTCCAACATTACTGCAGGCAACCAGCAACAAGTACAAGCAGTGATTGATGCTAACCTTGTACCAATGATCATACACCTTCTGGATAAGGTAAAACCATATTTGTAGTTATACAGCAGCATTCATCCTATTGTTTTCTTTACAATCCTCTAATGGAGGTTTGGTGTCTTTCTTTTCCAAATAGGGAGATTTTGGAACTCAGAAGGAGGCAGCATGGGCTATAAGCAATTTAACAATTAGTGGAAGGAAAGACCAAGTAAGTACTATGATATAAAATCCTGTACATGTTTTGATTCAGTGCATTGTTGCCATGTTTTTTATATTTATTGCAATTCTAATTTGTACTTGATATAGAATTTAGAAATATACTTTAATATATGCATTATCTTGTCCATGCATTTTATCTGAAGTATTTAAAGGGGTTCTCTGCTTCTGATTCCTATTGGATGACAATAAACTCATTCAGCCCCTCCCAGTGACTGGCAATCGCCATCTGTTATCTAACCAGAGTTTCCTTAAATAATTCTGGCTTATCCACTCATCCGATAGAGCTGAGGTAGTATAGTTTTATGCACGCTGTTCATGTAGTCTTGTCCTTAGTTCACGTACTTTAAATCTGCAATAATTTACTGTACAATACAGATGAATATTTTTCCATGCTGTTAAAAAAACAAAACAAAAAAAAAAAACTGCACACATTTGGGCCAGTAGCAAATTTTGAAATTTAAAAAATCGTTTCTCTTGTGATCCGGGTTAATAGCACAGCTTACCTTACCTAAAATCATGTTTTTGCCTCATAGTGCTGGCCACTAGGTGTCTCCCTTTTATCTAACTTGCTGTCCACTGCTTAGTGTCATGTGAAGTCCATCTCTATCAGCAGAGGTTGAGATGGGTTATGGGCAGTGGGGGGGGTGCAGCTTTGCTTTTATGGTCTCAAGCACTGCTCTTGTCATCTCAGAGACCTGTTTTTCAGAATTCACAGTATTGTTTCTATTGACATTGTATTTTTTTTTTTTTTTTTTTTTTTTTGTTCTTTCTAGGTTGCATATCTTATCCAGCAAAATGTGATTCCACCTTTCTGCAACTTGTTGACTGTTAAAGATGCACAAGTCATTCAAGTGGTGCTGGATGGATTGAGCAACATATTAAAAATGGCTGATGATGAGGCTGAAACTATAGCCAATCTTATTGAAGAATGCGGAGGTTTGTGCCTTTTTTCCACTTTTTTTTTTTTTTTTTTTTTTTTTTTTTCCCTCACTAATGATCCTAAGCAAAAATGGGGGTCTGCAAGTGCTCCAGAGTGGCGCACTTGAGTGCATTGATGGTGTGTATAATTGGACACCACTAGATTTTATTCGTTTGTAGGGGTGCTGATCTCCAGCAGTCCCATAGAAGTAATTGAAGTGGTGGCTAAAACATCTGCACAAGTAACCCATTTAGATATTCAGTAATTTGTGAATCCATCTTCACAGGCCTGGAAAAGATTGAACAGTTGCAGAGTCATGAGAACGAAGATATCTACAAACTGGCATTTGAAATAATTGACCAGTTTTTCTCATCAGACGATGTAAGTAGCCATCGTCTCCGTCCGATGGCGTATTTGTTTAGCTATTTCAATTTTTTACAGTGTCAACCAGATGAGGACAAGATCAAAGACTTTTATCTGTAGCATGTTCTTAAAATATAAGTTCTGTGGTAGATTTTGCTAGAAGATAAAATCATAATATTTAAAGGGAGTCAGGCCCAAAATGCCTTTCAAACAATAGTGCTGTGTACAGGCTTTTAACAGAAGCAGAAACATACCTTTAGCCACAGACTGAGGAAGCAATGCAGAGAGATCCATCTTTTATACATATGTAAATTAGCCTGTAAGTGCATTATGGATGGAAGGGGCCTGATTTACCAGATTTGCCTGCAGATACAGCTTGAAAATGTCAGTAACTAAGGGAAGACATTGGGCAAAGGAGAGCCAGCATCTATAACTGTCTTGTAAGCAAATCTGACAAATTTAGTCCATGCCTGATGCACGAGAGGCCTATTTGCATATCCTTAAAATCTGATTCTCTGCATTACTTCAGTTTGTGCCCACAAAAGTCATTCCTGCTATATAGGCTTTATAGGCATTTGTCAACAGCTCATTTGCCCTGATGTTCTGTCAAAATAAATAAAAAAAAATCTGCATAAATATACAATTGCCTAAAAAAAAAAAACTTTTTTTGATGTACATAACAGGTTCTGCTTAATTGTAAGGTTTTTATTTTATAGTTCTGCAAACTACTTAACACCTCAATAAAGCATATAATAGAATTTTCTTACTAAGTAGTTGACTTGCACACAATGTAAATTTAACGGCAAGTCTGAATCTGGAGGGAGGGTCAGGTCAGTGGCAGTCAATGGCTTAGAGTACTCCCAAACAATGCAGTCATGTTGTCCCGCATAAAAAGATGCCTTACCCAGCTCCATACATGTAAATATGAAAAAGTTACAGGTGTCACAATATGGCGACAATTTTTTTTTTTTTTGTAGTTGGCAAAATTTGATATCACTGTGTTTGTACTGACCTGCAGAATACAGGTAACATGTAATTTTTACCACACAGTGAACAAACATAAAAATTTAAACCCATATGAATTTGGCGCAAATGCAGTTTTTCTCCAATTGCACCTCATTCTGAATTTTTTTCCAGCTTCCCAGTACATTACACAGCATATTGAATGGTGTCATTACAAAGTACAATTTGTTTAGCAAACAATAAGCCATCATGTGACTCTGAACTGAAAAATGAAAAAGTTATGGCTCTTGGAATGTGGGGAGGGAAAAACAAAAATGCAAAAACGAAAAATGGCTCTGTCCTTAAGGGGTTAAAGTCCTGGGAAACTTCTTTAACTTGTTTTTTTTTTTTTTATTTAAAATGGTTTATAAAGTGTAGATATTCATACAGTATTGTTTTATCTTCCATAGATTGATGAAGATTCTAGCCTTGTTCCCGAGACAATACAAGGTGGAACATTCAATTTCAATTCAGCTGCCAATGTACCAGCAGAAGGGTTCCAGTTTTAGGAAGAATGGTTGGAAGTTAGGTACAGTGCAGCACTGAAAATTGGTTTGATCCATCAAGCTTGGCTCATGGGATCTGCTGCTGCATTAAATCGGAGACGGAAATGTGCGGACTTCATTTGGATGACAGTAAAGACCAAATGATGTCAAGATGGCGAGTGGGTGCGAGTGAGAATGAGTGGCAAATGTAATGAAAACTTCACACCGAATGCTTATATAGGTTGTGCAGAGGAAAAGGGCTACGGGTCAAAGATCTTCAGTGCCTGAGAGGGATCATTGATCTAACAGAGCAAATGAGGAAATGCAGTACTGTCGTCATCATCAAGCCTTGTAAGCATAAAAGAAAAACACATGGGTAGGATGCCCACACAAGTCCAAGGAGAATAAGCCCAGGCCTTGCTAAGAAGCTCCGTATGAATGGACAGCATTGAATGAATGTCTGGACACCGTGTTGTGGAGCCAGGCTCATTTTACAAATGTGAGGCAATTCACTCATGAAGCAGACTCCCAGTCCAGGAGTGGCGTGTGTACGAGAGTATGGGTGTGGTGCTGTATGTGAACGCATGCAAGCTTGAATCGCCTTCAGGGGGTTGTTCCTAAACCTAGAAAACAATAAGTTCATAAGTGTTTCCTTACACTGGACGTCAAAACAAAGACCGCTATAGCAGCAGATTTTGGTTTACTCTTGCAGCCTGTGTGCTTTCTTTTTACTTTCTCTTTTTTTTTTTTTTTTTTTTTTTTATTTAGTTTAACTTGTATGGCTTGTATATTTTAAGTTGCTTAGAAAATAAGGAAATTGAAGAAGGCAACCCTGTGCATCTGCACCAGATAAATGTTTGATGTTATGCAGACTGTTCCATATCATCAAAGCTGAATTGTGTACAAAAAGACTACGCATGAAAAGTCGAATTTTCCCTTTATATTTTCTGTTTCTCCCTAGTACGAGATGCCATACAGAAAAAGGTGGTTACCCACAATCCTTTCATTTTCATGAATATATTTGCATGTGGCAACGAACAGCATAGTTTTATTTTTTAGATACATTTTGTTGAGTCCTGTACAGATGTTTCAGTTGTGGTAGACACTGTGCCGTGTTCAATCCTGTTAGTTCTCAAACATTTGTTTTCTATGAAAATGATATGGACACTTCTAAAAAAAGATATTTGGTGCATTTGTACTGCTACATTCAGATTATTAGGAGGTGTGATTTAGATGTAAAAACTGATTCATGGTTTCAACACCTTTACTATGCCTAAGCCCTTACATTGTTTTAGAGTCTTTTTTATCTATAGATGTAGGCAGCCATGAACAATCTATCTTGAGCCACTTTAGGGAGATAACTTTGTATTTTTTACAACTTGCATTGACCATATGCAAGTGACTTTTAATTGGAAGACTGCCTCTATGTGAGGTAATGCACACTAAATTCTAAGCAACAGGGATTTCTAGAAATAGCAGAACTCTTTATAAGGTGGCTCATTGTAGGAAATGCTGTGCCTTCCCTTTGAGCACAAGTGTTGCATGAACAACAAGTTGCTATAAGACATACAACTATAGCCACCATTAGCATCAATATCTATACTTTTGTGTTAAAGATAACTGGTAAAACACTGTAGAGTGGATACAGATTATTTTGTGAATCTTACTTTGTTGGATTAGAGTATTTTTGCAGCATTCCTTATCATCTGAAACATGGTTACAGTTTAATCTAGAAACAGAATCTAGCTAGCTTGTAAACTTATTACTGTAGAAGACAAGCTAGGCTGTTGTGGGAAATAAAAAGTAATCCTTAAGACACACTTTCCAATTGCTTTTTGTCTTTTCTTTCCTCATCCTGAGTTTAGACGGAAGAGAAATTGTATAGCCTCGTGGTAAAGGTACAGGTTGTGCTAGGGTCTGGCCGGAAAATAAAAATGGGTGCCATATATTGTGCAGCTTGTAAGCTTACTAGTCCAGAAGAGGTTTTTCTTCACACAGATAGGTGACCTGCAGCATCTAGATTTTGTAGACTCTGAAATATCTGCTCTTTAAGTGTTTTCATGCCAAATAGATTCTATGGGGGAGATTAAGTCTAAAAGCAAAATGGTTTTAGTTGCCCACAGCAACCAATCACAGCGCAGCTTTGTTTTGTATTCTGTTCCTGAAAAATTAAAGCTGCATTGTGATTGGTTGCTGTGGACAACTAAGACAGTTTTGCCTTTAGACCATTTTAATCTACTCCTATGGGTTAACTTTTTTTTTTTTTTTTTTTTTTTCTTGTTCTTTCACAATATATGGAGAAAAGGGGCTTTCAGCCATTGTCAGATTGGCGGCCCAACACCTGGGATGTCCACAGATCAGCTGTTTAAAGAGGAGGTAGTGGTTATGTAAGCACCACTTGCGCTTCACAGGTCATGTCACATTGCACCTTTTTGGTGGGTGGGACTAGGGGAAGAGATCTCTATATCACATTAAAAAGCAGCAACAGTAATTGAAGTGAGCCTTCGGTTTATTGATATTAGGTTGGCCACTGTTAACTATGTATCTGGCATGTAACTTCTATATTTCATGAGCCACGTCCCCTGGTTTAATGTGAAATCACCTATGCTTTTCATATCTGATTTCGCTGTACACCAGGGAGAGGAGGTGTGTATATCCAGGAGTATGCAGGATCACACACATGCTAGATTCTTCATTGTGCAGGCTCTCCTATATAGTTCTTGGGACAATAACCTCAAACCTAAAAAATAAAGGATCTCTTTACATTGGCATTATGGCAAAATACATTTTTTCTGAAGATCCCACTGACATACAATGGGGTACCTTGGGGTTCTGAGATGCTTGTTGGGAGGAATATCACCCCGTAATGTGTTCCTGCTGAATACAGGAATGGCAGTCCAGTACTCCCCCAAACCCCCCTCCCCATTTGACTGAAGTGATGGTCGTGCATGCATGTTGTAATTCTCTGTGACTGAACAGAAGCAGAGTGCAGTGCTTTGCCATCTATGAAATGTTCATGCACAACCACCACTCTATTCAGACTGGGAGACTCGGGTCCTCTATACTGGTGATCTGTGGATACCAGTAGTTGAAACCACAAATCAGAAACGGTAGAGAAGTTTAATCCCGTTTGACTACAATATTTTGTGTGAATGGAGCCTAATTTACTATCTTTGGCATAGACGCTATATAATATGTTAACAATTGAACTGTCCAACAATATCCTTTCCCATTTCTAGCTGTGTTAGACATTACACAGCTAGTGGCACTGTCAAAAAATGGTCCAACCATATAGATTACTTTGGGAAAATGTGCTGATGTCTGTGTGCAGTGATCTCACAGGCCTGGATTATGTGGACAATATTGCAGTACCTGGCAATGGATAGGTTAGTTTTTATTCTATATTAATGAAAATGAAGTGAGTGTATTAGGGTAAACTCCTAGAGCCCCTTTATCAACAGACATGACAAGAAATTAACCTGGATATCCTTATGTTTTTCACACTTTTAGAATTAGAGCATTCCAACTTTGTTAGAGATGTACAATCGATATAGCCCTACTTCCAAGACCACTTTTTTTTTTTTTTTTTTTTTCTCCGCCGAAAACTGTGTAGGAAAATTACAAAATCACGTGCAAATGAAACGCTACATAGATGGCATTTATGAAGTTGCTTTCTTTAAAATCCTAGAGTTTTGTAGACGTTTGTTTTCTCTGCTGTTACAGATGGTCTGCTTGTAAATGACTCCTGACTGATATCTGCGTATCTAGCTTGCAAAGATGACCCAACGTTGTTCACACTTCCTGCACTGCTACAAATTGTGACCTAACCTTAACACATGGTGATGGTCTCCACAGTAACCGATGCATTGTAATCATAGTAGTTTCACAATTTACATGAGTTTTTTTTTTTTTTTTGTTGGCAACATTTGCTGGGTGCTTAATTTTATTAAAATGGTTAAAGGAGTTGTATATTTTCCTAATGCTATGTTCCATGAAGATACATGTCTATGCAGGCTGCATCCAAGGGAAGCTAAATTGTTTGCCTTCACTTATAACTGCATAACCAGCTCACAGGAAGGTTGCTTTCACACTAGTCTTGTACGTGAGACTCGGTCCATGTGAGCACTTTATTTCTGGCCTGTAGCTTAAGGTTGGAGAGACTTCTAGCATTATAGTTATGTATGATGCTATGAGTCCCTACCTCCTAGCGACACACTGTGCTGTACTTTAATCACTATGGGACAGTATGTTGTTGGGAGGTAGGGTCTTCTAGCACCTAACTATAATGATGGGAGTCCCTCTCTCAAAGTACAGGTTTATAAGGGGCTCACATGGACAAAGCCTCATGTCCCAGACTCAGTAGTGTGAAAGCAGCTGATGGTGTGCTTGCACATGGCATATCTGTTGCTGAAATTTTGCTATTCTGAATGTGATTGTTTCTGCAGCATGTGCATGGATTTCTTGCACGTTTCATTGAGATGAATGGGACAGTCCTAGAAATTTCAGCAGGAAATCTGTTGTGTGAATGTTCCCAAATACAAGCCCTTTTAGGATAATTGGTAGAATACATGGAGCAGTTACAGCATTATTTTAGTAATACGTTATGGGAAAGACTAGCTGCGGTTTGCCATTGCATAAGTCCTTTTTGGTTTAATATGTCTAGTTCAGATAGTTTCTCACTTTTTTTTTTTTTTTTTCCCTAACTGTGAATATGTAAATAAATGTCCATTAGGTAGGATTGTGTGTTTAGGGTAGGCGGGCACTTACTTTAAAAGGTTTGCTAACAAAATTATAACTTTCATTGTCATATCGACTAAGATCATTTACTTATATTTCAGTAAAAGTCACAACTTCTCATTAAGGCTTGTTTACTTTTGGGGTGGGGGTTCCAGGTTTAGGATGGGTTTACACTGCAATAGCTGCATGCAGTTCATCAGTGAAAAAGCACCATGTAAACCTAGCCTTCCATGCACATGAATGTGTGCTTTCTTGGTGTCCTACCTGCGTTAACTCATTAAATTCTGTGGTCTCATACACAGGATCTGTGTAGGGTGCAGTGAGCACAGGGCAGAACTCTGGATAGGTCCTATTCCTGTCCGTTTTGTGGCCTGTGCTCAACGCACGCATTTTTGTGCATGAGGCTTAAGAGAGTCACATAGTATTAAAGCCTTTTCTCATTGGTTGGTATTCAGCTGCCTATTAGTGTTTGAGATTGTGCAGAGTTCCTGTAGGATGAAACGGGTGCGGCGGTTAATTCACAGTAAGGGCAATATGCCAACAAAGTGAATCTCAACATGCTATGGAAAATACTGGCAGAATAAAAGCATAAGTAACCTCCTTACATATAT
Source organism: Leptodactylus fallax (assembly GCA_947044405.1). Lineage (NCBI taxonomy): Eukaryota > Metazoa > Chordata > Amphibia > Anura > Leptodactylidae > Leptodactylus > Leptodactylus fallax. The sequence continues at coordinate 8,534,140 of CAMRHE010000048.1, read as the reverse complement.
CTTAGTTTTTTTGTGGGTGTGGGGGGGGGGATAAGTCCTGGTACTTGCAACACTCTAGATAAAACTTTCTGTAACATGAACTGATATGGAGATTCCTCTGTGACTTAGTACTAAATATATAATAAAAATAAAGCTTGTTGTGCCAGCTATCTGATTTAAGACCAGCTGTTGTTTTGGGGAAATTATAGGATTTGTGCACATTTTTCTGTCTTCTAGCATTAAATGTGTCATTGGGGGAGTCTGAGCGTCAAATGAGACCAAAAGGGGATTATGAAAGTGCTGTCAGTCACCATGGCCTGCTGGCCCATATCTTGCTGTTGGACAATCCACCAACCTATGTGCCATCACAAAGTTCTCTTCATATCGATGGAGAACAAGATGGAAGACTGTGCACAAACTTTATAAAGGACCACTTCATATTAAGCAAAGTAGCCGTTTGAGCCTTAAAGTGTGAGCCTGCTACATTGAAAATGCTGTCCATATGTTATAGAATAGGAGAAGCCAAGTAGATTGATATACTGGACCTATGCAATTTAAATCACTACTCATTCTGGGATTTAGGTGTCCAGTGGGTGCTCCTGTTTGGTGATAGCCTTCCCTGCATACCGATAGTGTATATCACTGTCCCCAGTGGACTACTATTTTCAGAATGAGAAGTTACTCTCTTCCTGCTCTATAACATCCTGCCTTCAGATTGGTCTGCACTTTCAATGTGAACTGTTCACTTGAATTCAGATTAGGATTTGGTCATCTGCAGTAAGTGTTACTGACTTGCTGGCTAAGAATAATACTACATGGTGAATATTGAATATATGTACTTGAATACCAGAGTGGGGGATGTAAGATTTACTGTTAGATGCAGGTGTAGTTATATAGATTGTGTTCAGTCCATACTTGTACTTTTGTGAAACTTTCCATTTTAGAACTATCCATACATATCTAGTTATGAGACAAAAAAAATCCAGTTGTCATGTTAGTCCATTGTTAATCTCATAGGTGGCCCTCCAAAACTTTTGTTTACTCTCTAAATATCCTACCATATATATTCTATATAGGAGTATGTATGATAGTCTTGCGTGTATCCAGAAGCTCTAACATACATTCAGAATTGTGAAGGATGACTTCTTCACCCTATACTCTTATGTTATTTATTTGCATGGACATTGCAACCTTATTGTGGCATGCTGATGAAACAAGCATACTTGTGAAGGCTGTCTTGATCAAAGCAGAATATATAATGTGTATAGTTACTGTATCTAGTGAAATTGGTCACAATGTCCACTGGCCACACTATAAAAATCTCAAATTCTTGACAACCCAGTTAACCAGATGTTTGTTTTTGACAGTGGAACTAATATTACAAATCTTTCCCATTAATGTGAGTTAAAACTGGTAAAAATAAAGAATTTATTTAGCCAAAAGAGAACGGTCTGTAAAAATGTATTATTCCTACTTACATTGGTTTTATATAGTGCTTGGTATTCAGCTAGTGCGTCCCATATTGTGAAAGTAGAGCCTTTCCCTGAAAAGGCTTGTAAGGGGTTGTACTAAGATTTAAAGTGGCCTACATAAGTGTCCTGCCCTCTGAAGCCCCACCGATCACAAGAACAGTCCAATGCTCCCCAAAAAATTAAGGGACAGTTGACCATGCACACATTCACACCATTCAACTGAGACTCCAGAAATTAAGGAGAAGCAGTGTGCGGGCATACACACCAACAGCAATTGGGTTCAGCTCTCCCTCCTGCAGAATAATGTGAGTATCCATGTAGCATAGAGATGCGATGCACAAAAGCAGGACAGCCGGATCAGTGGTGAAAATTGACCCATGAAGGAGTTGTCCAGCCCTCGCCCATAAAGTTTAAAAACAGGCCTTTTTTATGTATGTGATCATCACATGGCCTGATCACAGCTCAGTCTAAGGCCATCTGTACACGATAGTTTCACCTGTAAAACTCAGTCCATGTGTTAACCAGATTTACCAGCTTGAACTTCGTGCAAGGAGCGGGACTCCTAGCATCCTAGTTATCTTTGATGGTAGGAGTCCCTACCTCCCAGTGACATACTGTCCTGTACCAACTACAGTATGGGACCGTATGTTGCTGGGAGGCAGGGACTCGTAGCATCATAGATAACTATACTGCTAAGAGTCCCGCTCCCAGCATGAAGTTCAAGCTGGTAAATCTGGCTAAAACACGGACTGAGTTCCATGGGTGAAACTTGGTCGTGTTCAGCTAGCCTAATTCAAGTGAATGGACTGAGCGGCGATACCAAGTACATCTGCATAAATGTACAGTGCATTGTAAGTATTGAAGAGGCCACAGTGCTTACAGAAACCCTGCAGCCTCTTCAAACTGCTGATCAACCAGAAAAATCCCTTTAAAAACAGATCTATGTATTTCAAGCTGCAGCCAGAGCCAGTGATACAGCTCAAAACAAGTAGGTCCTATCTCTTGTAAGATGTACATCTGTTTTTTACTGTGATAAAATAAAGGTCTATTTTTATAATTAGTAGGGGCAGAAATCCCTTTTTTGGGATTATCTATTTTGGTATGCTTTATGACGAATCATGCATAAATTTAATCTTTGGACAGCATGTAATAGAGCTGGAGGAGCTGAGCAGATTGATGTATAGTTTTGTGAAAAACTATTCGGTATAACCTGTCATCCATTTATTTTGCTGTTCTCTTATGCTGAAAAGGAGTAATGGAGTGCAGTGGTTGGTACTGGCAGTGATTGACAACCATCTCTGTATGCATAGTCATAGAGGAAAGGCTGCCAGTCACGTCTAGGACCACCCACTAGTCTCGGAAGTCCTCAGCAGAAATAAATGGGTAATTGACAAGTTATACTGTTAGTTTTCTGGAGTGAAACAAAACAGATATCAATCTGCTCTGTAATAGGATGCCTAGCGATTGCACTGTTTTTATGGTGACGGGATTCCCTCTAAATCTTGGGAAAACCATTTTGGGCTAAAGTCCTACATTGTGGAAACACAGCAATTTTGCAAAAAGCTGCATTTTCAAACGTCAATTTTAGCAGGTTTTTTTAAGATGCAGTTTTCTACATGGAACCTTAGCTTTCTAGGGGTTATCCAGTGTTTTTTTTTGTTTTTGTTTTTTTTTTTTTAAATATGGGCCAAATAGCATTTAACATAGCCTATCAAAGGGTGCGCAAGGGAACAGTGAGTATTTAGCACTGCTGTGGATGGATTTGCGGATAATTTTTGGAAACTGGAGGATGGAATCAATGCTATCACTGTCTCAATACACAACATGACTCTTGTAGAGAGAGTCAATATTACATAGTAATAAAAACTAAGGCCTATGGCTTTACAAACTACCATACAAAGGTTTATGCATACTTCTGTATTATGACTCCAAATGGCCTAAGAGCAGTAGAAAGCTTCAAGATGCCCAAATAAATTTATGGTACCCTATAATACCTACATAAGCCTCTCATTTCTGGATGGAGTCATACAGAGGGTTCTTCCCCCCCCCCCCCCCTTCCTTTTCCAGTCTGAAAATGGTGTCATGGTTTTCTGACTGTTTTATGTTGGAATGAAGTTTCTGTAAATTCAGAATTCTGGACAGACTGTCACTGCTTGACGATTAGCCTACCAAGAGTCACAGTAAATGGGTAACAAAACACATTTCTTCAATAAAATTATTTTGGGTGGTCTGTGGCTGCCGAAAGGAATTTATGTGCTGCTTGTACTGGATAATATGTTGACACTGGTCTTTTCCCGCTCAGATGCAATATACAGTGGCACCCATGAGGAATCTCATCTTGTATTACTCATAAGATCTAGTTATATCTCTGCTATATGTAACGTCCGGGTACCCATCAGGAAGAAGACTTAAATAATCTTGGTGGTTCTGAATCCTCCTTTCTCTGTTGCTTCGTTTTAACATTAACTAAAAATAAAAAGACATTTGCAAGGACCAAATTCCTAAACTTACCAAAGGTTTTGGAACAACTCATAGATTCCCAACTGCCTTTAACCCCTTAAGGACCAGGCCTCACTTTTAAAAATTGACATGTCACTTTATATGGCAATAATTTTGAGAACTTACACAAGTGATTTTGAAATAGTTTTTTCGTGACACATTGTACTTCAAGTTAGTGGTAAACATTGATCAATATTTTTGTATTTATAAAAAAAAAAATTGGAAAAGTTCAGTTTTCAAAATGTGAAATTCTCTGCTTTTCATACATAGTCATACCACCCAAATCCATTAATAAATATTATCTACCATATATCTGCTTTATATTGGCATCATCATTTAATCATCCTTTAATTTATATTGGATGTTAGAAGGCTTACAAGTGTAACAGCGATATTCCAGATTTACAAGAAAATTTCCCAAACTAATTTTTTAGGGACCACTTCAGTTCTGAATGGGATTATGAAGGCCTATATAATCTAGAAACCCCCATAAATCACCCCATTTTCAAAACCACATTTGGGAAGTTTGTTAACCCCATTAAGCATTTCATGGAAATTAAAACAATATGGAGGTAAAATTTAGACATTTCATTTTTTTTTTCAATAATACATTTAGCCTTAAAATTAACACCTTCACAAAGGGTTAAAGAAAATGCACCTCACAGTTTATTATGCAATTTCTCCTGAGCACAGAAATAAGCTACATGTGGGTGTAAACTGATGTTTGGGCACACAGCAGCGCACGGAAGGGAAGGAGCGACACTGGGCATTTGAAAAGCAGATTTTGCTGGAGTAGTTTTCAGGTGCCATGTCTCATTTGCCCATAAATTAACAATACAATGGAAAATCTCCAAAAGTGACCCCATTTTGGAAACTACATCCATCAAAGAACTTATCAAGGGGTATAGTGAGCATTATGACCTCACAGCCTTTTCACAGATTTTATTAACATTGGGACATAAAAATTACTTTTTGTCCAATAAACTGTCCATTTAGCAACATATTTTTAATTTTTACAAGGGATTAAAGAAGAAGAAAAAAAAACATACTACAGTTTGTTACACAATTTATCCTGAACACAGAAATGCCCCATATGTGGTAGTAAACTGCTGAATGTGAACATGGTGGGGCTCAAAATGGAAAGAGCGCTATTTGGCTTTTGGAGGGCAGATTTTGCTGGAATAGTTTTCAGGTGCCATGTGGCATTTGCAGAGCCCCTAAAGTACCAGTACAATGGAAACCCCCCCAGAAGTGACCCCATTTAAGAAATTATACCCCTGAAGAAATTTCTCAAGGGGTATTATCATTTTGCGCCCAAGAGTGCTTCCCAAAAATTAATGTACAAAGTGAAAATTTAAATTTTTAAAGAAATATGCAATTTAAATGCCCAATACGTTGTGCCCACTTTGTGTCATCTGAGACATACACTTCTAAAACTATTAAGTGGGCTATCACGGATACAAAAAAGTTATATATTTGGGTGTAAGCTGCTTCTTGGGCACACAGCAGGGCTCAGAAGGGAAGGAGCGGTGTGCTTTTTAGCTTTTAGAATGTAGATTTAGAGGGCGCCATGTTGTTTTTTTTTGCAGAGCCATGGAGGTGCCAGTAAAATGTAACTCCTTAAGAAGTGACCCCATTTTGTAGGGGCAATATTAGGGCCTCTGCAAATCACATGGCGTCCAAAAAAAAAAAAAAAAATCAGTCTAAATCTGCACTCCAAAAGCACATAACTCTCCTTCACATCTGCACCCTGCTGTGTGCCCGAACGGCAGTTTATGACACTGTTGTACTCAGGATAACGTACTTAACAACGTGGGTATAAACTGCTGTTTGGAGGACAGATGGGCTGTTTTGGTTGTGCCCAGCTTGTGTCGGCAGAGACACACACTCCAAAAACTGTTAAGGGAGTATCCCGGACACATCAGTTTTTGGAATGTTCATCTCTGATACAAGCCGGGCACAACATATTACGCACTGAAATGACATATTCTTGGAAAAATTAAAATTTTCACCATCAGCTGCGTATTCATTTCTGGAAAACCAAATTAATGCAACACTTGGGTGTTAAAAATGCTCAATGTAGCCCTCTCGTGAGCATTAGTATCCCAGACGTGAATGCACGGCGGATGGTGAAAAGTGAGTACGTAAGCTGTGCGAAGTACATTGGGAACAATAAATTCCCTACTATTTCCCCTCATCAGCTCTAAATTTGGGGTGTCCCCTGATATACTCTCGCACAGCTTATACATTCCATTCCTGCCTCAGCCAATTATGTTGTAATGTTTTGGCGATTTTTGGGGCTTTTGTCTTCACATTGTGCAAGCTGTTTTTTTTCTGGTGACAGCCATATGAGGACTGATTTTTTTGCATGATGAGATTTATTTTGTAATGACACCATTTTTGGGTGCCTATAACCTTTTGACTAAATTTTATTAATTCTCAATTCGGGCATAGATTTTTACCTTCTAATTTTTTTGCTGTACAGCGTATAGCATAAGTAACATGTTACCTTTATTCTGCGGGACGGTACAATTACGGCGATGCCTAATTTATATTGTTTTTTTATGCGTTACTAATTTTGCAGAATAAAAACCCATTTGGGGACATAAATCAATTATTTTTGCATAACTATCTTCTCAGATGTGTAGCATTTTTATTTTTTGACAGAGTTGGTGGAGGGCTTATTTTTTGCAGGACGACCCGGTGCTTTTCATTGGTAATGTTTTGGGGTACATATGACTTTTTGTTCACTTTTTATAACATTTGGGACTTTATTCATTTAATTCAATTTTTTTTTTCTCTACATTTTCTACATGTTCCACTAGGGAACCTGAACCAGCCATGGGGGACAGTAACATGGTGGAACCCTTTGGATGCCGCAGTCGGAGCTGAGCTAATACCTGCTCCCAGCCAAGGATGTAATAGTACATCTATTTGCGTTAAGGTCCAGGTGGCCAGGACGTACTATTATGTCCTTGGTCGTTAAGGGGTTAAAGGGACCCTTTCAGGTGGGTTTTTCCAAAACTGGCCCCATCGTGTGTACAATGAAGTGATTACCTTTCCACTGGTGTAATGTAAATTATCCTAAGTAGTCATGGTGGGCAGGGAGCAGCTTCAGCCTAGTCATGTCTGCTTGTTAATATGGACACTAACTGTTCAGACAATATTTAATAGAGCATGTGACTCTGGAACAAAATGTAATGCACTTGAATTAAAAATTTAGCTTTTTGCCTGAAAAACCTTTAAAGCTGCTGCCACTAGGTGTCTCCATTCTATCTAATTTGCAGTTCACTCGCTGTTGCTAGGCTAGATTCATCTCCATAGATGCAAGATGGGATCACATTTAGTGGAAGCTGGAGAGGTTGGCCTGTTCACACAGTGAATGGAGAGGGGAGAACCTGATTCTCTTCACAGCCTCACAGATATGTGACAGTGGAATTGAAACCCTCCAGGATCGAAGGATTAAAGAGAATGAATATCAGAGATGAGGAAGGTGAAGCCAGAGGGAAATGCTGTTTCAATTACAACCAGATCTCTCTCTGGAAATGTACAGTGGCATGCAAAAGTTTGGACACCCCTGGTCAAAATGACTGTTATTTTGAACAGTTAAGCAAGTTGAAGATGAAATGATCTTTAAAAGGTATAAAGTTAAAGCTTAAACACACTTGTCTATAATTTTAAGCAATATCAGTGTATTATTATTTTTGAGTACAATTTTAGAGTGAAAAAGGGAAAGAAGTACCTTGCAAAAGTTTGGGAACCCTTGTAGATTTGTGTGCTCAGATAACTTTGACCAAGGTCTGAAACCTTCATTAGCCAGTTAGGGTTATGGCTTGTTCACTATGATCGTTAGGAAAGGCCAAGTGATGCAAATTTTACAGATTTATAAATACTCAGACACCTCTAACCTTGTGCCAAAAACAGCAGCCATGGGTTCTTCTAAGCAGCTGCCTAGCACTCTGAAAATGAAAATGGTGGAGCCCACAAAGCAGGAGAAGGCTATAAGAAGATAGCAAAGTGTTTTCAAGTTGCCCTTTCCTCAGTATGAAATGTAATTAAGAAATGGCAGTTACCAGGAACAGTGGAGGTCAAGATAAGGTCTGGAAGACCAAGAAAAATTTCAGAGACAGCTGCTCGTAGGATTGCCGGAGTGGCAAATCAGATCCCCGTTTGACTGCAAAAGACCTTCAGGAAGATTTAGCAGACTCTGGAGTTGTGGTACATTGTTCTACTGTTCAGCGATACCTGCACAATTATGGCCTTCATGGAAGAGTCATCAGAAGAAAACCTCTCCTGCATCCTCACCATAAAACTCACCGTCAGAAGTTTGCAAAAGAACATCTAAGGAAGCCTGATGCATTTTGGAAACAAATCCTGTGGACCAATGAGGTTAAAATAGAACTCTTTGGCCACAATGATCAAAGTTATGTTTGGAGAAAAAAGGGCACAGAATTTCAGTGAAAGAACATCTCTCCAACCATTAAGCATGGGGGTGGATCAATCGTGCTTTGGGGTTGTGTTGCAGCCAATGGCACGGGGAACATTTCACGGGTAGAGGGAAGAATGGATTCAATGAAATTTCAGCAAATTCTTGAAGCAAACAACACCATCTGTAAAAAAAAAAAAAAAAAAAAGCTGAAATTGAAGAGAGGATGGTTTCTACAAATGGATAATGATCCTAAACACACATCAAAATCCACCATAGACTACCTAAAAAGGCGCAAGCTGAAGGTTTTACCATGGCCGTCTGTGGATAGACCTCAAAAGGGCAGTGCATGCAAGACGGCCCAGGAATCTCACAGAACTGGAAGACTTTTCCGAGGAAGAATGGATGAAAATCCCTCAAACAAGAACTGAAAGACTCTTGGCTGGCTACAAAAAGTGTTTACAAGCTGCTGTACTTGCCCAAGGGGGTGCTACTAGGTACTAACCATGCAGGGTGTTCAAAATTTTGCATCGGGTCATTTTCATTTTTTGTTGTTTTGAAAATGTAAAATATGAAAATATATTTTTTTTCCCAAAAAAATACATTGGGAATGTAGTCATCTTTAACCCTTTCGCAACATCGGCCGTAATAGTTCGGCGGATGCCAGGTGCTTAAATATGGCGGCTGCTCGGGACCCGCCATAGCCGCCGGGTTTCTGCTGTATTATACAGTAGACACCCGGCGCTAATGCCCGCAATCAGTGCCCGCAATGATCGCGGGCATTAACCCCATTAACTTCTATTGCAGGTTACTCTATGTAGCCTACAATAGAAGCACCATTTTTTTTTGGAATGCATTAGCATTGTAATGCATTGCATTAGTGATCAGACCCCCTGGGGTTCAAGACCCCTAGGTGGTCTAATAAATGCAAAATAAAAAATAGTACAAAAAAATATTAAAAAAAATAAAAAATATTAAAAGTTCAAATCACCCCCCTTTCCTTAGAACACATATAAAAGTAGTTAAATACTGTGAAACACATACACATTAGGTATCCCTGTGTCCAAAAATGCCCGGTCTACAAATCTATAAAAATATTTTTCCCGTACGGTAAACGCCGCAGCGGGAAAAAAAAAATCAAAAGTGCCAAACCGCCGTTTTTTCACTGTTTTGCCTACATACACACAGTATATACATACACACAGTACAGATCAAAAGTTTGGACACACCTTCTCATTCCAAGAGTTTTCTGTATTTTCATGACTATAAAAATTGTAGATTCACACTGAAAGCATCAAAACTATGAATTAACACATGTGGAATTATATACTTAACAAAAAAGTGTGAAACAACTGAAAATATGTCTTATATTCTAGGTTCTTCAAAGTAGCACTTTTTTTGCTTTGATTACTACTTTGCACACTCTTGGCATTCTCTTGATGAGCTTCAAGAGGTAGTCACCTGAAATGGTTTTCACTTCACAGGTGTGCCCTGTCAGGTTTAATAAGTGGGATTTCTTGCCTTATAAATGGGGTTGGGACCATCAGTTGTGTTGTTCAGAAGTCAAGTGGATACACTGCTGATAGTCCTACTGAATGAAGTGTTAGAATTTGTATTATGGCAAGAAAAAAGCAGCTAAGTAAAGAAAAACGAGTGGCCATCATTACTTTAAGAAATGAAGGTCAGTCAGTCCGAAAAATTGGGAAAACTTTGAAAGTGTCCCCAAGTGCAGTGGCCAAAACCATCAAGTGCTACAAAGAAACTGGCTCACATGAGGACTGCCCCAGGAAAGGAAGACCAAGAGTCACCTCTGCTGCGGAGGATAAGTTCATCCGAGTCACCAGCCTCAGAAATCGCAGGTTAACAGCAGCTCAGATTAAAGACCAGGTCAATGCCACACAGAGTTCTAGCAGCAGACACATCTCTACAACAACTGTTAAGAAGAGACTGTGTGCAGCAGGCCTTCATAGTAAAATAGCTGCTAGGAAACCACTGCTAAGGACAGACAACAAGCAGAAGAGACTTGTTTGGGCTAAAGAACACAAGGAATGGACATTAGACCTGTGGAAATCTGTGCTTTGGTTTGATGAGTCCAAATTTGAGATCCAATGAGTCCCAATCGAGATGGTTTGGGGTGAGCTGGACCGCAGAGTGAAGGCAAAAGGGCCAACAAGTGCTAAGCATCTCTGGGACCTCCTTCAAGACTGTTGGAAGACCATTTCAGGTGACTACCTCTTGAAGCTCATCAAGAGAATGCCAAGAGTGTGCAAAGCAGTAATCAAAGCAAAAGGTGGCTACTTTGAAGAACCTAGAATATAAGACATATTTTCAGTTGTTTCACACTTTTTTGTTAAGTATATAATTCCACAAGTGTTAATTCATAGTTTTGATGCCTTCAGTGTGAATCTACAATTTTTATAGTCATGAAAATACAGAAAACTCTTGGAATGAGAAGGTGTGTCCAAACTTTTGGTCTGTACTGTATATATATATATATATATATATATATATATAACACACACACAGTAGATATAGATATACCTACTGTGTACTGGTGTGCTGTACATATATATGCAGTATAAAGATATGTAAATATATATTATATGCACACATGCCCAAATTTATATACAAATATGCTGTGTGTATATATATATATATATATATATATATATATATATATATAAACACACACACACACACACACATACATACATAAAAATACATGTATATAGGTATAAGTGAGGATGAAAAACTACTAGATGGTGCAGTTTGCAGAAGCTGGGAAGAGCAGCCTGGAAAAGCACTGATACTCCCACAACCAGGAAGTATTGCATGAGCCTGAAATATGAGGAATTTTGAAAAATGGACCAAACACACATAAAGGTATTCAGCTATCTTTCTGATTCCTATAAGAAGCATTTCATACCCTTAGTCACATCTTCTTAGCCCCAGAGAACTGCTTTAAGGATAGGCTAACATGCAGGAATTTGGCATATTTTGAGGTGGATTCCGTCTCAAAATCAGGGCTACATTCCGCCCTGAATCTGTGTCTCATTGTATTCAAACTTCCTGCTTGATCTTTCCACAGACCCTGCAAAATGTAAGACACTTGGCTGACTAGCCCCATTTGTCTGAAGCTCTGCTTTGGCTTTCAGCCACGTGGAACCAGGGAGCCCAATAATGGAGGGGAATCTGAGGCGGATGTCTGAAAGTAAGGTGCTTTGCCAAAGTTGTCTAGTGTAAGCCAAATAATCCAGTGGTCAGCGGTGGACTGCACATAATTGCAGTTTGGAATTAGCGAGATATAAAAATGGGGTGTAAAAAACAATTGAGTGGAAGATAACTGAAGGGATATTTCAGTAGTACCAGACATCCCTGGTTAATAAGTAAGTTTGGCCTTAAAGGGAGTCTCTTAGGTCCAAAAATACCTCTCAAAACAATAGGAGCAGTCACATATCTAGGTGGCCACAAACTGATTAACTCTAGGTTCATACCTGCGCCCGGTTTCCATTCTTCGTGTCAGCTTGGGGACCCGAAAAACAGAAACCTAATCCACTTAAAAAGCGGTTACCCGTGGAAACCCGCAGACCCCATAGTCTGCCGAATTTCTGCCTGAAAAATGTGGAGAGAAAAGTCCTGCTTGTTGACTTTTGTCTCCCCATTTTTCAAGCGGAATGGGGGACATAATCCCTGAACAGAATCCGGGGACAGGTGTGAACCTAACCTAAGCAATGCAGATAGAATTTTAGCCTAGACAGCCCCTTAACCCCTTCCCGACATCCACCGTAATATAACAGCAGATGTTAGGTATTTAAACATGGTGGCCACTCGGGGGCAGGCTTTATGCAGCCTGCCATACAAATGCTGATATTTTGCATTAGTGATCAGACCACCTAGTGTTCATGACCCCTAGGAAGTCTAGTAAATGCAATAAAAGAATTAAAAAAAAAAGTAAAAAAAAAAAAAAATATATCAAAAATTCAAATCATCCCCCTTTCCCAAGAACACATATAAAAGTACTTAAATACTGTGAAACACATACAAATTAGGAATCCCTGTGTCTGAAAATGCGCGGTCTACAAACCTATAAAAATATTTTTCCCGTGTGGTGAGTGCTGTAGCAGGGGAAAAAAAAAGATCAAAAGTGCCGAACCGCCATTTTTTCACTGTTTTGCCTCTGATAAAAATTTGAATAAAAAGTGATCAAAGCAATAAATATTCCCCAAAATGGTATAACTAAAAAGTACACCTGGCCCCACAAAAAAAGACACACTACGCATCTCCATACATGGAAGTATAAAAATGTTATGGCGACTTTAAGAAAGAATATTTTTTTGCAAAGTTTTGGATTTTTGTTAAGGGGATAAAATGTAAATAAAACCATATAAATTTGGTAACCCCGGAATTGTACCAAAACATAGAATACAGGTGACATGTCATTTTGCCTGCAGAGTGCATGCCGTAAAAACTAAGCCCGCAAGAAAGTCACACAAATGCACTTTTTCTCCAATTCTACCCCATTCTGATTTTTTTTTCCAGCTTTCCAGTACATTTTACAGAATAATAAATGGTACCATTAGGAATAACAATTTGTCCAGCAAACATTAAGCCCCAATATGGCCCTGTGAACGGAAAAATAAAAAAGTTATGGGATTTGGAAGGCGGGAATTCAAAAATGAAAATTGAAAAATATCACCAGTGGTAAGGGGTTAATGTTTCTGGAGGGTCTGTAGGAAAAAAAAAATACAATTGTATCACTTTTTGCATTTTGTTTTCGCAGCATTCCCTCTGCATTAAAAATGACATGGCTGATTTTTCTGGCAGGTCATTACAATTTTGGCAATGCCATAGTTCTATCACCATTTTTTAAAAACAAACTATTTGCCTAGGGGGCTCTCTTTTTGTCAGGCAAATTGTAGTTTTGACTGGTACCATTTTTTGATCACTTTTTATTGCTATTTTTGGGGAAAGCTTGGTGACCAAAAAACTTTAATTTGTGCATTGCAGGATTTTTTAAGGTGGACTTATACACACACAAGGATACCTAATATGTTTATTTTTTTGTTTACATTATATTTATTTTTGTAACACCTCTTTGGGCCGACCTCTGTAGGCAGGGTGTGTTGTAGTTCTCACCTCACTATGGCGCAGTGCCTCCACCCGAATCTTTCTAGGAGCTCTATAGGGATTCAGGAGGGTCTTCCTCTTCTGCTAGGGATTGACTCAGGAAACCCCCACCTAAGCTCAGTACACACTCACAAATGTTGAGGGTAAAACTACTTAACCGGTTTATTATAAGACGTGTAAACAAGGGCAAACTTAAAATGTGAACAGAGAAATGTTTCAGTAATTCACATGACAATGCACATGTACATCCTATAGTATTAACCCCCTAGTGGTAGGAATGGACTATGTGCCAGGCCTGGCGGGTATAATGAACTATAGGGAACAGCACAGGGTTAAGATAGTGAACCATAGATGATAGTCATCACACACATGCACTCATACTGCAGGTAACAGCTTGCACTCCTAAATAACAGCACACAATGCAGAATTACTAATGGCTGCAGCAATAAATAGAACAGTCCATCTGTTGGGGCCCAGATGCCGCGGATGATGGCACGCATTCAGGCAACGTTGGTGCACTATAGACACAGCAGATCCTTTCTACCACAGTTCTTATAAACCTTCTAATAGCAGTACAGCAAATTCCAGCAAAGTCTACTCACTAACTCTTGCAGGGAATCTGGTGCCAGCCTGGAGTCTCACTGGGTGCTGCAGCTTTCAGGTGACAGGATACTAATGGAGTATGAGGCAGGAGTCTTCTTGGATGCGGCTCTAGGTACCTTTTGGGAGTCTGGTCACTCTGGACAGGTGGTGCTGCTGCTGCAGGGATGCTACTTCTTCCCTCAGAGTGAGCTGGCAGGACTGTCTCTATGTCCTGGGTTACCCAGTACCAAGCTATGTGCCCCCTGGCAGTTGCTGGAAGAAGCCTCTTCTGCAGCCCATGTGGCTGCCTGCCTTCTCTCCTGTGCAGACCTTTCCCATAATTCCCTGCTCAGCCAATCAGTCCCTTTCTCTGATACTCCTCCCCCTGGAGTAAGGGGTGTAGGGAAATGTAATCCACTGTCCCTCAGTATAAAATGGCTGATGTCTGCTGTAGTGGGTCCTGGCTTGGCATTAACTGCAGCATCGGCTGTATGCAAAGTGCTCCTTGCAGGGGTTACATTTTTATATTGTAAAATTTTTTAAAACTTTTTTTTATACATTTTAAAACTAACTTTTAGTGGCTGTTATGCAGGCACTCATCCCCAACACCCACAGTTGTTTTTGTAAGGGAAGCCAATTCACTTATCAGTATATTTTTGGCATGCAGGAGGAAGCTGGAGTACTCAGGTAGAATATACAAACGCCATGCAGATGTTGCCCTTGGTCAAATTTGAACCCAGGACCCAACAATGCAAGGGAAGAGAGCTAACCACTGAGCCACCATGTTTTTTTGATTGAACAAAAGCTTTTGTTTCAACCAGTCTTACACAACAAATTACATATGTACTGTGATGCAGTGCATCTGAGTAACAATACCAAAATATAGACTATATCATTCATCCTTAAGGGATGCGCGCAACATACGGCAAAAGGAAATGCATCCTAACACTACATGCTGCACTACAACCTGTTCTAACATACTTTTGATCAAAACAACAAAGGCAGACAAGTGACATAACAGAGGGGGAAGGGAGGGGGAGTCACAGGCCCGGAGCTTTATTGAATGAGCAAACGGGCACTCCCAGAAGACATGCAGCGGTTTCCTCCTGGAAGGGGCACCAGGGGCAGTACCGTGTCTTGCTCAAGTTGCGGGCATGCATAAATGACCTAAGGGGCAGCCCCCCTTGGATGGCCATCCATGACAAGTCCTTGTGCCCGTTGGTCAGCAGATTTGAAAAGACGTTTTCCCAAACGACCTTCGTAGCATCTGCTGTGAGTCCTGGAACTTCTTCCAACGTATCCTTAGCTCGGATGAGCTTGTGGATGGTCTTTGGCTTCCACAGATCTGGCTTCAGGTCCTCCAGTTGGAACTCCCTCACAAACTTGGGCACATCCGCGTAGAACCAAGGGACGGTCGGTCCAGTTGTAAGGGACGGAGCTGTCCCACTTCTCCCAGCCGAGCCCTCTCCAGAGGGGGAGCAGGAACAAACGAGACATGGCCTTCCCCGCAGATCCGTTGACTGTTCTTAGGGTTCTGTGGACACAATCACATACAAAGGCTGACCATAGGAGAGTTGGAATATTAGGGATACCCTTACCTCCCTTGCGAGGTTCTTTGTACATGATGGTCCGCTTCACCCTGTCCATCTTGGAGCCCCACAGGAAGTAGAAGACAGTCCTGGTGATGGCCCGCACCACTGTTGCCAATGGGGCCCAACCCTGTGCGGTGTACTGAAGCACTGGCAGGATCTCATTCCTCAAGACGAGCGCCTTCCCTTCGATGGTAAGCTGACGCAGGCTCCACAATCCGATTCTTTGATTGACCTTTGTCCCAAGACTTCAGGGCAGCGCCTTCCTTTCTGAACCAGACTCCCACATAAAACATTCACAACTTTTGCATATGTTGCTTGTCTCTTTCATTCTCCGTATGCATCTACGATGCCGCCAGGTAGAATAGTTAAAAATAAATAAAAAATGTGTCTACCTTAAACGTAGCTGCTGCTGCCTCTAATCACTGCGGTGATCATGTGTGTGAACCAAGTGCTAGCAAGACCAGCCCCCTCCTCCTCCTGGCTGCTCTGGCAGTCAATAAAGTTTAGACAACTGCTAACTGCTGCTTACATCAGTGATGACATCACACTTGTTGTGGGAATGGCTAACAACTGAATTCATGTGCACAATGAAGGGCACATGATCAGCACCAGTAAGGACCTGATTGTAATAGACACTATGTTGGTCATGCATTTCTGCAAAAGGGTAGAAAAATTCATTTCAACACATTTTTTCTGTCTATCTGTAAAAAAGAAAAAAAAAAAAAAAAATCTTGGAAAATCCCTAAATAACAATTTTATTGTCTAGGTTGAAACTATTACAGTGTTACTATGTATATATATATATACAGTACAGACCAAAAGTTTGGACACACCTTCTCATTCCAAGAGTTTTCTGTATTTTCATGACTATAAAAATTGTAGATTCACACTGAAGGCATCAAAACTATGAATTAACACGTGGAATTATATATGTAACAAAAAAGTGTGAAACAACTGAAAATATGTCTTATATTCTAGGTTTTTCAAAGCAGCCACCTTTTGCTTTGATTACTGCTTTGCACACTCTTGGCATTCTCTTGATGAGCTTCAAGAGGTAGTCATCTGAAATGGTCTTCCAACAGTCTTGAAGGAGTTCCCAGAGATGCTTAGCACTTGTTGGCCCTTTTGCCTTCACTCTGCGGTCCAGCTCACCCCAAACCATCTCGATTGGGTTCAGGTCTGGTGACTGTGGAGGCCAGGTCATCTGGCGTAGCACCCCATCACTCTCCTTCTTGGTCAAATAGCCCTTACACAGTCTGGAGGTGTGTTTGGGGTCATTGTCCTGTTGAAAAATAAATGATGGTCCAACTAAACGCAAACCGGATGGAATAGCATTCCGCTGCAAGATGCTGTGGTAACCATGCTGGTTCAGTATTCCTTCAATTTTGAATAAATCCCCAAGTGTCACCAGCAAAGCACCCCCACACCATCACACCTCCTCCTCCATGCTTCACGGTGGGAACCAGGCATGTAGAGTCCATTTGTTCACCTTTTCTGTGTCGCACAAAGACACGGTGGTTGGAACCAAAGATCTCAAATTTGGACTCATCAAACCAAAGCAGAGATTTCCACAGGTCTAATGTCCATTCCTTGTGTTCTTTAGCCCAAACAAGTCTCTTCTGCTTGTTGCCTGTCCTTAGCAGTGGTTTCCTAGCAGCTATTTTACCATGAAGGCCTGCTGCACACAGTCTCCTCTTAACAGTTGTTGTAGAGATGTGTCTGCTGCTAGAACTCTGTGTGGCATTGACCTGGTCTCTAATCTGAGCTGCTGTTAACCTGTGATTTCTGAGGCTGGTGACTCGGATGAACTTATCCTCCGCAACAGAGGTGACTCTTGGTCTTCCTTTCCTGGGGCGGTCCTCATGTGAGTCAGTTTCTTTGTAGCGCTTGATGGTTTTGGCCACTGCACTTGGGGACACTTTCAAAGTTTTCCCAATTTTTCAGACTGACTGACCTTCATTTCTTAAAGTAATGATGGCCACTCGTTTTTCTTTACTCAGCTGCTTTTTTCTTGCCATAATACAAATTCTAACACTCCATTCAGTAGGACTATCAGCTGTGTATCCACCTGACTTCTGAACAACACAACTGATGGTCCCAACCCCATTTATAAGGCAAGAAATCCCACTTATTAAACCTGACAGGGCACACCTGTGAAGTGAAAACCATTTCAGGTGACTACCTCTTGAAGCTCATCAAGAGAATGCCAAGAGTGTGCAAAGCAGTAATCAAAGCAAAAGGTGGCTACTTTGAAGAACCCAGAATATAAGACATATTTTCAGTTGTTTCACACTTTTTTGTTAAGTATATAATTCCACATGTGTTAATTCATAGTTTTGATGCCTTCAGTGTGAATCTACAATTTTTATAGTCATGAAAATACAGAAAACTCTTGGAATGAGAAGGTGTGTCCAAACTTTTGGACTGTACTGTATATATACACAGTGCCTTGCGAAAGAATTCGGTCCCCTTGAACTTTTCAACCTTTTGCCACATTTCAGGCTTCAAACATAAGGATATAAAATTTTAATTTTTTGGTGAAGAATCAACAACAAGAGGGACACAATCGTGAAGTGGAACGAAATTTATTGGATATGTTAAACTTTTGTAAAAAATAAAAAACTGAAAAGTGGGGCGTGCCAAATTATTCGGCCCCCTTAAGTTAATACTTTGTAGCACCACCTTTTGCTGCAATTACAGCTGCAAGTCGCTTGGGGTATGTCTCTATCAGTTTTGCACATCGAGAGACTGAAATTCTTGCCCATTCTTCCTTGGAAAACAGCTCAAGCTCAGTGAGGTTGGATGGAGAGCATTTGTGAACAGCAGTTTTCAGCTCTTTCCACAGATTCTCGATTGGATTCAGGTCTGGACTTTGACTTGGCCATTCTAACACCTGGATACGTTTATTTGTGAACCATTCCATTGTAGATTTTGCTTTATGTTTGGGATCATTGTCTTGTTGGAAGATAAATCTCCATCCCAGTCTCAGGTCTTTTGCAGACTCCAACAGGTTTTCTTCCAGAATGGTCCTGTACTTGGCTCCATCCATCTTCCCATCAATTTTAACCATCTTCCCTGTCCCTGCTGAAGAAAAGTAGGCCCAAACCATGATGCTGCCACCACCATGTTTGACAGTGGGGATGGTGTGTTCAGGGTGATGAGCTGTGTTGCTTTTACGCCAAACATATCGTTTTGCATTGTGGCCAAAAAGTTCGATTTTGGTTTCATCTGACCAGAGAACCTTCTTCCACATGTTTGGTGTGTCCCAGGTGGCTTGTGGCAAACTTTAAATGAGACTTTTTATGGATATCTTTGAGAAATGGCTTTCTTCTTGCCACTCTTCCATAAAGGCCAGATTTGTGCAGTATATGACTGATTGTTGTCCTATGTACAGACTCTCCCACCTCAGCTGTAGATCTCTGCAGTTCATCCAGAGTGATCATGGGCCTCTTGGCTGCATCTCTGATCAGTCTTCTCCTTGTTTGAGATGAAAGTTTAGAGGGATGGCCGGGTCTTGGTAGATTTGCAGTGGTCTGATACTCCTTCCATTTCAATATGATCGCATGCACAGTGCTCCTTGGGATGTTTAAAGTTTGGGAAATCTTTTTGTATCCAAATCCGGCTTTAAACTTCTCTACAACAGTATCACAGACCTGCCTGGTGTGTTCCTTGGTCTTCATGATGCTCTCTGCGCTTTAAACAGAACCCTGAGACTATCACAGAGCAGGTGCATTTATATGGAGACTTGATTGCACACAGGTGGATTATATTTATCATCATCAGTCATTTAGGACAACTTTGGATCATTCAGAGATCCTCATTGAACTTCTGGAGTGAGTTTACTGCACTGAAAGTAAAGGGGCCGAATAATATTGCACGCCCCACTTTTCAGTTTTTTATTTTTTACAAAAGTTTAAAATAACCAATAAATTTCGTTCCACTTCACAATTGTGTCCCACTTGTTGTTGATTCTTCACCAAAAAAATTAAAATTTTATATCCTTATGTTTGAAGCCTGAAATGTGGCAAAAGGTTGAAAAGTTCAAGGGGGCCGAATACTTTCGCAAGGCACTGTATATATATACAATTTTTATATTTTTTTCTACATTTTACTACTTTTGCACAATAAAAACACTTTTTCTTAAAAAAAAAAAATTGCCCTTGAACACAACTGAGAAAACGGTGTGTGGGCTATAGTACCCGATTGAATGTGTGCATAAAACTCACTGCATCATAGTAATGAGTTATGATGCAGTGAGCTTCCCAACAGCTCAATCACATTTGTCTCTATGGCCCCATACACATGCCTGTGTATCACAGGCCGTATATGCGGCAGTGAGCCTAGGGCAGGGGTAGGAAACCTTCGGCACTGCAGCTGTTGTAAAACTACAACTCCCAGCATGCATACTTGCTCTGCTGTTCTTGGAACTCCCATGGAAGTGAATGGAGCATGTTGGTAGTTGTAGTTCCACAGCAGCTGGAGTGCCAAAGGTTGCTGACCCCTGGCCTAGGGCAAAACTCAGAACAGATCCTATACTTGTCCATTTTGCAGCCCAGGCTCACTAAAGTGAATAGAGACACATATAGTGGCGGAACTACCCCAGCAGATTACAGACCCTATTTACTTACGGGTCCCTGCTGGCCATCTTCATCCCTCCGGGGGCCCTGTGCATCTCATACCACGTCACTGACGCTAAATAGTGTCAGGACGTTGCTGACCATGATACGATATGTGACGCATGGGGAGGTGGCAATGGTAGGAGTGGGGACCGGTAAGTAAAGCCGTAATACTTGGCATTTGTTGGGCGAACCTTGTGAGACATTATTCCGCTATGGGACATTATACTGTGTGGAGGGGCCACTGTGTGACATTATAGTGTGCGTAAATAGGGCGTTATACCGTGTGGGGGCCAGGAAAGGGGGTGCTATGGAGCCCAGTGTATGCTAGTTACACCCCTGCACACAAAAGTCATCCATGTACTGTCTGCGCTGTTTTACAATGGAGCCGTAACATGCACTTTCATGTGCATGTAGACTTATGCTGTGTGTGCAAGATTTATCATGTGTTTGCGCCTGTCATTTTGCTGTTTTGAGGAAAGTGGGCTTCGTCTATCTGTAATCATTTATGATGCATTTATGCAATTTGTGCAAAATGGAGGACAGATTAAACCAATTTACAGTTTTTGGTGCACAAAATTTTTGGCACAAACAAAACCAACAATTATGTGGTATAAATAAAATAATCTAAACTGTATAGTCTAAGGGCTTTTCAATATGACCATGAAAAAATGGCTGACAGCCATTATGACAGCACTTAGAATTCAACGTGTATATTCACTAAGCCCATTTTTCATGGCAGTCAAAAATACTGACATGCACTATATTTGTCTTTGAAAACGAAAATAGATAGTGTCATGTGAATAGGCCCATTAAAATTCATGGGTCTATTTATGGCCATGTGATGGGTGTTTAAAAAAAATCGCCATCGCGTGACCATTATTCACTGCTATGTGGATAAGGGCCATCTGCACTTGCACGGACAGACATGGCAGGTTTTTTTTTTTACATACATTAGTGAGTAAAAAATGGCCACTCCAGACATTTTTAGAATATGGGCGACTTTATCAACGCATACATGCCAATTTTCTGACATAGATATGTGACGCATCTTCACAGCAAGGCCCTTTCTTTCGCCAGAACAGTTGCAACACATTCCCTGCTCTGCGCCTCGCTCGCCACTTTTGTCACATGTGGACAGGCTGGGCTAGGGACGCCTTTTATTTATTATCACTCTCTCCTGTTTTCTAGGGTGAATTATACAGAAATTCTACACTAGTTACTGGTTATCTTTAGGAAGACTGGTGTGTGTATATCTATCTCTATAGACTTTGTAGTTGCAGAAATTTCTGCATGAGATCCGCAGCATGTGAATTTGTATCCTAATACAGTCCCCTAGGCAGGTATCAGAACACACCTGCCCGGTGCCCCAGGCTTGCACTAGATACGGAAACTGCTATGTACAAAGCCCTGGTGACAAGGGAGCAGTCCAGGGGCAGATTGCGCCATTTCAGCGCTTACACAGCACTGCCGCTAGTCATTTACCACGTACACAGATTAATACAACGAGGCGTTCACAGCCAAGCCCCTGTCGCATGTCCCGGGTGAGCGGCGATTTTGTGGCTGTGTACTTTCTATTCGTGGCGGCGGCTTCCAGCAGCTTTCAAATGACGCCCCGGTTACTATGGCCGTGCGGCTGTGACTGGCGGCCCCGGGGTGATTACTTTCGAAAAGAACATCTACCATTCGCCGCCTCTGGAGTTTGAATGGAATGCGCACGCGCACTGCTGCCTCTGCACATTGACGTTACAGGCAGCCCGGCACAGCCACCCCCGGCTGTCTGCAGTGTACTCGGCGCTGTCACAAGTTTCTGCTGCTATAAGGTAAGACATTTCTATTCTGCTAAATGACTGGACGCCTCTGAGGCACTTCTCAGGCTGACCGGACATGCAAGCAAAATGTACACACTAGTGTCCTAATATTCCAGCTGTGGAGAAACTTCTATCCATAGGTTCCTTGGGCAGTGCCAAGTTACAAACCATACACATCACTGTAGGGCTCTGCAACCTGTGGCTACAACTGCTGTGGAACCACAAGCCCCAGCATGCTGGAGAGCCATAAGCTGCAGAGCACAAGTCTATAATATACACTTATCACAGAAGTGTACCCTATCTATCCATCCATCTATTTATCTAGCCATTCCACTAAATCATTTCATCGGATTATACACATTATTAACATAACTTTATTGTGCTAAAGACCTGTAGTAACATGTGGGCACATAACTGGGTGCATTCACACCCTGCTGCACTTGGCAAGCACCATCTAATCCACCTAGGGCAATATGTAATGTCTGGGCATCATAACTGTTATTTGCACTTCTAATCGTTAGCATTGTCCCTAACAGTGCAATGTTTTTAGTCATTAATTTCTCATTACTACACTTACCCTGTATTCAGATTGTGCAGATGCTGCAGCAAACCAGCTCTGCACCCCCTGCTGGCAGCAAAGTCCACAATAATTTCATAATAATTCATATTTATTTAATTACAATAATATTACGACAGACTTTCATTAAAGCAAGAAAAACAGACAAAAATATTAATTCATACAACACAAAGAACTGTCTGTGTATGTGTGTATATGCATATATACATACATACATACATAAAAAAAATATATATATATATCGATTTTACATATATATATATATATATATATATATATTATGTGTGTGTGTATATATATATATACACACACACATATTTATATATAAAAAACAGGCAGCACTCCAATATAATATGCTAATAAGTGAGGGAAGTTTATTATTCCATGCACCGTTTCGGTCCAAATACAAATGGACCTTGTAGAGCCTATTCCCAGGGGTAAGCACCCATTCTTTGTACTGGTGCAGTCTAATTTTTGTTATATATATATATATATATATATATATATATATATATATATATAAAATATTTTTTTCTCTAGATGTTTTCTCCAGGATTCCTTATTTAAGCACCATAGATTTGTTCTGCACATCTGTACCACCAAATATATGAGACATTTCCTCTTCTATATTTTATTGACCGATTATTAAACTGAGGTTTATTTCATAGACAAAGAAACCAATATTTTAAGTATTCAGAGTTTTTAAAATTGCTCTAAATCTGTACTGAAAATATTAAGTGTCTCATCTTTGAGTACAGTAAGCAATTTGTATTTAACACCTTGTACAGCAACTCAAGGAAAGCGAAGGTCCTGTAAGAAGAACCTAGACATTTGTAAGAAAAAAAATAATCATTTTTTTTTTAATAAGTAAAAAAAAAAAGTGCTAAATAGAATTTTTTTATGCGTTGTGTTTTTTTTGCATAGAAAATTATTACATGATTAAAATATGAGCCATGGTATAGTGAATTAAACTAGGACTGGAAGTTTTGAAACAGTCAAGAATTAATATTTAAAAAAAGTGTAAAAATATGTTCAACATAGTTTGTAAAATTCTAAAATATTTAGGAACAAATTAAAGAAAAGGTGCTGTATTCATTTGAGAAACAGTGTGAAATATGGGAAGGTGTTGTGTCATTATATTGCTTTGGAGTTTATATTCTCAACACCTAAAAAAAAAAAATACTTTTTTATTAAAATTATTTTATAATTTTTTTTATCACAATTGTTAAATAGTTGTTATGTAACAACAAAACGTATAGGCCAAATTAATTGTGAAATCAGTGAATCGGTACTACAAGTGACTTATTTCCCAGAATGAAAATCAGAATATTTTATAAAAGGCTGTTTTGGTGTTATGTATAATAAATATAAATAAAAAATATAATAAAAAAAAAAAATATATATATATATATATATATATATATATATATATATACACATACACAGTAATATATACAGATATTTTATTCTATCCCCGTTTGCCTTGTACTGTATGAATAATTGCTGTGTTAATATAAAATAAATTAAAAAATTTTTTTAAAATAAATAATAAAAATAAAAGATATATTTTATCCACCAGGAATAAGCTTTACATTGTTATGATATATTAAAAAACCTCTTTTATTAGTGATGATGCATTGTCTTACCCTTGCCATATCCTGGCACATTTCTAGGGCCACACTTTTTTTCTTTTGTTTTTAACTCTCTTGTAACAATTGATAATGCGGATAATATTGGAATGATGAATATACTAAATAATATACAAGGTACAATCTGTATAATTATTGCTCAAAGTTTTTGTCCTATTCATTAGATCTATATATTTTCTGTGCTTTACCATTATGCTTTGCATTTTCGCTTCTTCTCTATGAGAAGTAATTGGGACAATATAATATATATGTATATTTGTATGTATACCTAGAAAAATACTGGATTGCACAGTAAAATGGAATTATTTACTACAGAACTGTCAAACAAAACCCTATTTAACTCCTGTTGTGCTGTGCACAGAATGATGTGTACTTTCCAATAAGTGTAGCATCCTTTCTCATATGTTTTCTCTATTCTATAAAAGTACAGATTGTGAATTGATGTATGTCATAGACTGAAATAAATGTGTTTGATATATGTATCATATGTATGTATGTATAGCTCTGTTTTTATTGGTCAGTTTAATGTAAAGAACGGGCGTGGCTAGCCGATAGGACTTTGGTGGCAATTTTATCAACATATTGTACATTTTATGAACGCCAAAATATGGTGCAGTTACTATGCAAAGAAGAAGTGATATACGCTGACTGTAGAACATCACAAGGGAGATTATATATATATATATATATAGATATATTTAGATATATCTATTTATAGGATATTGAAATGCCTGCTCTGCATTCAGTAGACTGTAATCTTGGTGATACTTTAATTTTATGGGAAATATCCATTTGAGTGTCTCACATTTCTATCATAGATACTGTACGATGCTGCATTGTTTCTGCTGACTCATTGTCTGGATTCACCCTAAAAAGACTAAGACGGCAGATTCATGGCCAGACAGGAGCAGGTCTAGTTTTTCAACCCTTGCAGGCCCAGTGATTTTCCAGCCTGCCCAGTGATGCTCCTCTTTAATATTAAATGGTACTCTGCCATGAAGCAGGACACAAATTATATAGTAAAATAACAGTTCATCTCAATAAACATTTTATTACGTATTGATCGGCCCATGGGTAGAAAGGAGGAGTGTTGGGGGAGGGGGAATTAAGGAACAGCTTGTTAAATATAGTCTGCCCGCTGTCTGAGTGGTACGTGGTTAAATCATGTCTGAGACAAATGCAATTAAAAGGACACTAAAGCTGGCCAACCTTATAAGAATGGCATTTTGGTCATCAGTTTACGCCCTATTCCCCCCTTCCCCATTTTAACATGGACTAACATGCATATTAATCCCTATGGAGGAGGGTGGAGTGAGCAGCTGCCAGTCACCTGTGGCGGCGATTATTCTGAGGAGAAACAATAGAATTGGACAGCAAAAAATCCAACCGGTCGATAACTGCTCTCCCCCTAGAGGAGACATCTACGTGTGTCTGAAACACCACCCTCCCCACACCCTCCATCACATCCGCACTAGATCTAATGTGTATTGGGGGCTTATATACAGCAGAAATCTGTTGTTTTAGGGGGCACAGGGGATAAAAATATATATATATATATATATATATATATATATATAATAGTTCTTTGCTGCCACTGTTTGGGTAGCAGCACACTCCTGAATGATGACATGTAATCCATAGGGAACACATGTTATGTGGCAGGCCAGCCCACCCTAGTGACATCAGTATGGCCAACACATCACTGTAGTGGGCTGTGAAAGCCCGGCCTGCTCACGTGGCACTACAGCACCGAACAGATGTGGTCAGGACCCCAAAAACCAATAATGAGAGAATGGTAAAGAATTCTCAAGAGTATATTCAGAAATTTTATTACTTTACCACTCGCTACATTTATTTTAGTCCCTGGAAAACCTTTTCATCTTTCTACTTTGCAGATCTTTTGTTCCCTGGAATCAGCCATTTCATGCTAAGGAAAGGCCTGTTCTTTACTGAGATATAACAGGAAGTGCAGAAAATGGCTGTTCAATGTATCAGATATCGGAAGGGTTATCTGTTCTTTTGATAAACTGAATTTTTATAAACTGCATATTCTGTGTACTTTAAAAAAACAAACAAACAAAAAAAAACACTTTAACTGTTTGACTGCATCTAAAGGGCCAGTTATCGTGGTCGGCTATTTCTGTATGATGGTGACATAGTACCAGGGTAAACTACAATGATCACATTCATGAAAACTGTCTAAAAGAAAAACTTCTTTTTTTTGCCCAAGACGTCCAATCTCTGTGCAGCTTTCATTTTTCAACTACAATGTAAGATATGAAAGCTGCACAGTGATGCATTACTATGGGCAACAAATGTTTTTTCTGGAAGAAGTTTAGTATATGTCTAATCCATTATCAGTTGGCCTATTACTGAGAAAGGTGTCAGACCTGAATAGATATTTTCCATACTAAATATTATTTTTTTTTTTTTTACTTTAGCATTGAGGGCCTATGGATGTGCAGATTGATCCATCTGCCTCCTGTTACTACTGTAAATGTTTTAATATTTATAATTACAGCTAAGGCTAGGTTCACACCATGCGCCTCGTCTACATTCAGGGTTTCCAGCTTTAGAGTTTGTAAACTACAACCAGAAGTGGGTTAAGAACCCTGAAAGAAATATAAATCTTTCCAGCACTTTTTTCTCTGTATGTTCCATTTGTGGCTTTGACTTAGAATATACTGCCCTGTGAAAGTGGCCTTACAGAAGTACCGGATTTGGTGCTTTTTATTTTTCGGTGCCTTTTTGGTGGTGGAAACACTGTTCTATTCAGATAATTGATAAAGCATTCATATTGACGTGCGGCCATGTTGACAGTCTTTGGTTTGTGTGACACCCTAGTCTTAGTTTCTTCCTTCTGAACTTTAATCGTACTGTCTACCATTTCTTTTAGGAAATGGAACATTTAGAAGAAGAGATGACTTGCTCGGTCTGCTTGAGCATATATGACGATCCTCGAATTCTGCAGTGCTCTCATTCTTTTTGCAGAAAGTGCCTTGAAAACCTAATCAGGTCTACAGAGAGCTATTTATGGAGATTGTCAATGGGGAGATTGAAATGTCCAGCCTGCAGAGGGATTACAGACGTTCCTGGCGGAGTTCATTCCCTGCCAGTCAACTTTGCATTAAAGGCTATTGTGGAAAAATATAAAAGTAACCAAATATCTAAAACCTGTGCTGAACATAGTAAACATCAACTAAACATGTATTGTCTTAAAGACAGAAAATTGATATGTGGCCAGTGTCTTACAGTAGGACCACATAAAGGTCACCCTGTAGATGACCCTGATGTTGCTTACATGAAAGAGCAGCAGACAGCTTCTAAATTACTGGCCGCCCTCAGTGATAAGAACTTCACCGGTGTGTCCCCAGTCATCCGGGCACTAGAGGAGCAGATGACCAATTGTAAAAACATTGTTCTGGAAGACAAAAAGGAGGTGCTTATGTTTTTTGACAATTTAATTGAAGTCCTCGAGCAGAAGAAGCAAGATATGCTAGCTGCCCTCAATGATCTTAACC
Organism: Leptodactylus fallax; assembly: GCA_947044405.1. Lineage (NCBI taxonomy): Eukaryota > Metazoa > Chordata > Amphibia > Anura > Leptodactylidae > Leptodactylus > Leptodactylus fallax. Next base: position 8,506,290 of record CAMRHE010000048.1, on the reverse strand, counting down.
AACAAGTGGTTGGTGTTTTTGCCCCACAAATAGAGGAGATGAAGCAAATCAAAGATGAAGAATTGGATCTGGTGTCTTTGTGCAGCTCCGCTCAGACGGAAGACTCTTCACTGGTATACCTAGAGACTATTCATGACATACAGCAAAGAATGAAAGCCTTAAAGAAGCAACAGCTGCTTCCCATTCGCCCTGTTGAGATCTATCCTAGGGCTGGGCAAATATTAAAAGACAAATGGCTAAAGACAAATACTGGGGACATTCCCCTTCTGCCCACACCAAAGTTTGCCATTCATTTTCAGGAGGACTACAGGACAGTTCCAAGCAGTCCTCCGTGGACATGGATAGTAGTCGCTTTTCTCCTATTTATTAGTCTTCTATGGTTATTCATTTACTTTAGTGCAGAATTATCATCAGACTTCACTACCCGCTATTTGACATGTCTTTCTGAAATCATGGGACCGATGCTTAATTTTGGGGAGAATCAAGTAAATACGGTTTCTCACAGGTTTTCTAGCTTATACAAGGACTTTATTGCTCATCTACATACTTTACTTCGGTTCTAACTAGTATATACCATCTCTTTATAGTGAATGGAGCCAGTCACATGTATATTTTTTTTTGTTTTTTATTACATAGTGAGAGACAAAAAAAATGATGGTACATGTGATGTCTATGTTTTATTGGTAGACAATGCTGATAAATGGAAATACACTACGCTGTACGTGTTTTTTATATATATATATATATATATATATATATATATATATATATAACCAACAAAACGATTTACTCCTAACTCTTTGTTAATACACAAATAGCATATATCTTTAGCTTTATACAGACAGGTGTGTTCAGGATTTTTATATGAATCCCAGATACTACACCACTATGGGAGAATGCTTACTGCTATAATATGCTTACACAATATCAAAAAATAATGTTGGTGCCCTCTATTGGATACTGTATGTTGAGCCATATGCACCGTTTAGAATCACTGTTTTACTAGTTCTAGAGAGGTATATTATGCAATGTAACAATACTGATGGTGATATGGAGCAAAATACTCAATACTGTGACATGAAATGTACAGTTGTGTACACAAGGCCTTAGACTGGGGGCTACACCTAGTTTTTTTTAGTTTTTTTTTTAAAGGTGCACAAAGGGGAAGGCAACACTCAAGCATAATGAAAATCCAAGGAAAAATTGCATTCACCCAGTGGAAACATTTTTTAGAAGTATCTGTAGGCTGAGGCCCCCACATTGCAGAAACACAGCTTTTTTTTTTTTTTTTGCAGATTTTGCTGTGGTTTTTTTGCGCCAAAGCCAGGAGTGGATTGAGCAGAAGGTAGAAGTATAAGAACTTCCTATATATTTCCCATTCCTTTTGTAGCCATTCTTGGCTTTGGCTCAAAAAAAACGCAGCAAAATCTGCATTTCTGCAACGTGGGGCCTTATTCCCAAGCAATTTTTGAGCTAAAATTTTATCTATATTTTTTTAATATAGAGGAAGCAAAAGAGTAAGGAGTGATTTTCATTATATTGTGAAAAAAATGTAGCATCCAGCAGCTTTATATTTAAAAAAAAAAAAAACACTGGACAGCAATTTTTAGATCGTGAGATAGCCTTAAAGTGTACCTGAACTTTTAAAAAAGAACATTTTCATAAATCAATAGTGCAGGGCATTATAGTAAACCTAGCAATATATTTTAAGAAAGAAAAGCATCTGTTTCTTCACTTATTTCCCCACCTACTGTGTTCAGCTTTAGCTAGCAGGCAATAGAAGTCTATGGAGAAAGGAAAGAGCAGAGAGAGGTGACACTCGCCCCAGTTCTGCTGTGAGAGAAATGACTCACTAGATGCTATAGTTTGTCTCCCCCTCTCAATAGACAATCATAAAATGATCTGTGTACAGAGACAAGGAGGAATAGTGGTAGAGGTTTGTGTATCATAGAGCTAGGCTGTTGCAATGTTAAACTATACAGAACTTTGTGGCCTTTCTGTACATGCAGCTGCATTTTATGATCTGGGTGTCCCAGTGTAAAAACATGCTGCAAAGGTATGTAATAATATTATACATGTATACAGGTTCTGCAGTGTTGGTCATTTGGGTGTATGAGCTGCTGGTCTAGGATGTTATCAATATAATAAGGTAAAACTGTATAACAGCTTGAAAATCCTGTTCATTTGTTTTGGTACCATTCAGGATATTGGTGCAATGCGGATAATGGATTTGACCAATTTCACCTAATATTGTGGAGGTTGCCCTCAGCCAGGATCCTGCTGGGTCTCCATGAAGGGGTCTTGTATCTACCACCAAGACATTAGCAGTCTTCACAATTTGGCCCCTGCCAAAGTTGCTCAGATCCTTGCTCAATTTAATGGCTTACAAACAACTTGTAGACTATTTACATTGTGCTTAATAGGTCCCATCCCTTGAGGCTGGGTTTACATGGTGCTCTTCCTAAAAAGAACTGCATTCAGTTTTTAATAGTAATGATAGCACATTCTACATGTCAGCTTTTCTGCAATATGTGGATGAAATTAAACAAAATCTCTTTACTTTGCTGGTACTGTAAAACACAATTTTTTTTCCCCATAATAGCCAAAAATGCTGTTTCTATAATGTGGGGCCTTGGCCTTAAGTCACAATATAGCTCTACTGAATTTTCCTGGAGGTTTTTCTGCTACTGCAAGAAACTGTTGGAAAATGGGGCGATATTTGCAGTGGCATTGCTCTTGGAATCACTGGGGGTATTCCAATACATTCACCCTTTACTTTGCAAAGTTTGATAGTCATGGCGAAAACCAGCATAAATCTGGCCTTTTGTGTGTTTAAAACTCTCTGCTAGGAGGTCTCATGTAGACCTGGGCTTAGTCTTCGGAAGAAAACTGAAAACCTGTTTTATATATGCACTTATCAAGTGTTATTTGGGTAACATGAAAATGTTACTTACAGAATGACTTCCAAATGCTGTAGTCTAGTGACTGTTTTATATGATGATGGGAATAATATTTAGCCATATTAAGCTCTTAATTCCACTTTACTCTCTGGTAAAAGGATCAAAAGGACCAAACACATGGGTATGATTTACTGTGTATAAAGTCTTATTGATGGGGAGCTGTTTGATGCCTACTTGAATTTACGAGCTGCAATAAGAGCTCACCCATATATTAGGGGAAAAAAAAAAAGCCTACGCAATAAAATGTTCAACCAATTGTATGTGGACTTAAAAAGCAATGCAACATTACTGACAATGAGGTTTTTTAGACAAAACAGGTCCTTTTTGTTATCTGTACTAGTAAATGATTAAGGGCTCATATATACATCAGTATTAGGTCTACACAGGTCGTGCAAATTTGACAATTTCCTAGCAAGCTTTAAAAAAAACAACCCATTGTGTATAAACAGATAATTGCTTGAGAATTTTACTGTAGATTGACTTCAATGGGGGAAGTCAATGAAGATAATCTACTATAAATCTGTGAACATTATACAACAGAACTTGACATGCGGCAGATTTTAAAAGTTGCATTGTAGTTCAGTTTGTGGCGTTTTCAAAACGTCCGCCCTAGGATCTGCTGTGGATATTCACTACAAATCTGCAGGGAAAATACTCAGCAATTCCTTTACTTGGTGACTTACACTACACCAGGGTCAGAATTCTATTGAGTAGACAGTTTGTCCATAACTATGAAGTTGTTGACCAAAGCCATGGGGACATTCAAGCCCTCATAGCTTTTGTTTTGTCTGATGTATTTTTATTATATGATTGACTTTTCAATTCTATTTATCTTTCATTCAATACATATATGAAATGTATAAACTTGTGCCATAAAAGGAAACCAAGACACCAAATATGTATATAGTAATTTCTAATAAACTATATTACTGACAGTTCTAGGAGTATAAATGAGGCTCCATTCAGATCAAGTTTTATATCTATTTAATGAATGTAAAAATGAATGCAAACAGATGACCATCTGCTTACATAGACAATATGAAAAGTGAGGGGTTTTTTTGGATACAAAAATGTAGTATACCATACTTTGTGTCAGTCTGATAAAAAAAAAAAAAAGCACAGAAGCCATTTTTTTTTTTAATTATTATTAACATCCAAGTCTATGAAAAGGGGGGACCATTCATTTGCATCTGTTAAAGGGGTCTGCTAAACATATGTTAAAAAAAAAAATTTTAAAAAAAAATCTCTGAATTTGGAGTCTAACTTAAGGTACAGCAGAATATGCCCTAACTTAACCCATAAATACTGTGCCAGGTCTTAATGACTTGACTTTAGTGCTTTTCCACAGCCAGTTCAAAAGCTGCAAATGCAAGATGTGTTTAAGTGATTTGCTTTTTCACAAATAGTTATTTGATTTCACATTTTTATACACATGCAAGTTTTTACCTGAATTATTGGTCTTTTAGTTTATATAGGTTCATGAAAAATTTACATTTTTCAGTTAAAGTGTTCAATCACATACAGAACCTTTACCATGGAATCATTCAGGGCCAGAGGATGTTGCTAGATTTTTATTTTCATAGTATAATATTATATACATACACACACATAAAATTATATAATATAATGTTACACACACACACACACACTTTTTTTATTTTAAATTAGTAACTTCATCTGCAACAGGAATGTACTAGATCATCATCAATAAAAGGTACCATATTATTGTATCTTGTATCCCAACTATCACACAAACACCACAGACCGGTGACCGGTAAGGTTATTATTATTTGGCAACTACTTATCTGCTGACCCCTGCACTTGAGCCAGAGGTATTAAGCATTTATACAGTACCAAATGACAAGTCTGACAATCATTTTCAGGATAGCTGATACACGTCCTCCAAAGCAAAACTAGCTCTTTGTAGTTCCTTGATCAAGCTACCATAAGGGGTACCCACCCTAAAGAATTCTAAAATGTCTGCAGATCCTTTGAAATTAGATACATATAAAACACACAGGGAAATGCAGGGTAGCAGAGAAATAAAAGTAAGGTTCACTAAGTAATCATGCATCTCCAATACTGTCAATAGTGGCCTTTTCACAAAACATATAAAAACTCACATGTATATTATTAACATGCAAAATATTTATAAAATATGTAACATTTTGCAATTTTTCTGGGGTTTTTTTTCCCTTAAGACACCATTTGTGTCTATTAAAGGCAACTTGTCACATGAAAAAAATATCCACTCTTTTGAGTATGTTCTCTGGCGTGATGGCTCTTTTTCCCTGTCAGTGCACAAATCTGGTTTTGCTGATGCCCAGAGAATGCTACCTACCATTATACATAATGACTACTGTAAAGTGCAGTGAAGGAGAGGGTAATGACATAGTGCTGTTTTTGGCTAAAGCCCCACGTGGTATAAACGCCGCGGCAGAAGCGGCGTGGAAAAAATTGCAGCATTTTACAGTCAGAGCAAAGTGGATGGTATTCTATCCCATGCCCACTTTCTGGAAAAAAACGGCGCTGTGGACACGCGGCAATTTCCAAAACAGGCACGGTTTTGGAAATCGTAGCGTGTCAATTATACCTACGGAAACGCCAGAGATTTCCCCATAGGTATAATTGAAACAAAGTCTGCAGAGGAAACCTCTGCAAACTTTCTGTCTAAAGCGCTGTGGGAAGAACCGCAATGTGATCCCACCACGGTTTCTCCCGCAGCGTTTTTTTTGCTGCGGGATGCCAACGTGGGCCCTTAGCCTTTAATGGCTTAGTCCAGGCCCCTTATTTCTATTGAACAGTGTGTTGTGTTAACATTAACTTTAAATGTATAAAATTATAAAAGAAATACCTACCAGCTGACAGAAACTCACTATATTTTATTTTAATACAGTGATCATGTAATACCTATGTATTATATATATAGATTGTACATTAATTTAACAGGATAAGGAGTAAAAATTTCTGTAGATTTATTCCTGTATTCCCAACAGTAACAAGTAAACACCAGTTGTACGTTGCAAATATAAACGATCCATGTCTTGGGTACGTCAATGGTCAAGTTTTATTGAAAATATACAGAATTATATGTAAACAAAAAAACAAATATATACATTTAAAACATACGACACAATGTTGGAAGATAAAGGGGGTGTGCAGCAGCAGAAGGAAGTGTGGGTTGTATTTACCTGTATTGAAGGTTAGGCCAAGGATACAATGCAACTTTTTGTAGCGCTGCTAGTTGATTTTTAACTATTGAGTTACAGTGGAAGTCCAAATGAATTCATTGAGTTGTATGTAATCTTGTGGCCTGCACCTGTCACTCAGTTAAAATCCGCGCTACAAAAAGAAATAACACAAAACTATGTAGCCCTGGCATAGAGAGTTTGAGCAAGTTACCTATATATAGGAGGTGATACAAGTACCTAACCCTCCCACTGGTAAAAAGCAATCCAATGTTTCTGCTGCATGTAGTACAGACAGTTTTCTAAAATAGATTTCTTGTGAAAGACAACAGAACCAAGGCCTGGTGTCACAATAGCAGCATCAGAAGAGTTTATACTTCAAGGAGTTATACATTGATGGGCTATCTTAAAAGGGTGTTTCCAGCCCAGCCAAACATGGCCAAGATGGGAGTACACAGCTCACTCTCCCGACCACAAGGTTGTGAGTTACAGAAGAAGCCAAGTGCTGCTGTTCTATACATTATGTAACTCTATGGGCATTAAAGAAAACCAGGTCACTGTGCTACACTGTTTGTGCAACTGTTATCTACCTTTACGGGTGTAGAACAGAAGCAGTCAGCTAGATTTGTAACTCCCATTCACCTGAGGAAGGTAGAAACAGGGCTATTCTCATCTTAGCCATGCAAGGCAGGGAACATAATATCCCTTTAAAAGAAAAATAAACTATTAAGGTTAAGTAGGGAGGAAGGTAGGAGAGTTTTGTGTAAAAGGACCGAAGTGTTTCTTAAAAAGAAAGGCAGTCCATATTAGTTATTTCCACGCCTGCAGCCTTATGACCAGCATGTAGGCACCATCTCTTTAGGCACACTGCGTTGCACCAAGTTCAGCAAGTCCTTTTGAGGCAATAATTTTTGGATTTGTTGCCACACTTTTGGTTGTGTTATGAGTCTTATAAATTCCAATGAGCCTGTCAGCAATCTCAAACATGTTGTTACGCAAGGATATGATTATGAATTGGGCGTTTTTAGTTTGTTCCTAAAAGAGAAAAAAAAATAGTTTATTGTACCTTAAATAAAGTCAGTTTGTGTATATCACGGCCAAAAGAGAGAAAATAAATATATATCTAAATAAAAGAAAAACTTGCACAACAACTTAACCTTAAGAGGGGACAGGTAATGGCATATTCACAGGATATACCATAAATGTTCTATAGATGCAGGTCCTATAGAGGTGACTACATCACTTTTGCGTTCTTAAAAGGGGTTGTCCCATTACAGACATTTATACCCCATCTACAGGATAGGGTATAAATGTCAGATCGCTGTGTGTCTGACCGCTAGGTCCCCCATACCTCCTCCATGTGAATGAAGCACCAGTGTGCTTCTGTGACAGTCGCTCCATTCACTTATATAGGGCTGCAAGAGACTGCAGTCCCAGCAGCCCCATAGCAGAAATTGGAGCGCTGGGCACACAATCACTTCATTCACATGAAGGACTTTCAGTTCCATGTTCTCCCGATTGCTGAGGGACATAGCTGTCAATGTAACACTTAATTCATCTAATGGATTGGGGATAAGTTTCTGTAATGGTGAAACCCCTTTGATAGTCTGACTCTCCACTCACAGCTCACCCCCATTCAAGGTGTGGATCCTAGGGATGGAACCTGTATCTATAAGACATGTATTGCAGACTCAGTAGACATGACATAAATATCCCAGACGGGAATGACTGTCTTCATTTTCTTTAACAATAATGCTCATAGTTGACAAGAAGTTACAAATAAGAACATTGTGAAGATACTTACATAAATATAGAATGCAACAATGGACACATTTTTGAAATCCAAAGCTGCATCAATCTCATCCATGAAGTACAGAGGTGTTGGCTTATAGTGGTGAAGAGCAAATACCAAAGCTAATGAACTTAGAGTCTTCTCCCCACCTGAGAGATTAAATATCTTCTTCCAACTTTTCTTTGGTGGTCTCACACTGTAAAGAAAGAGGAGACCAGAAATAACACACACAGAAATATGCACTCTAACCTTTTAAAATGAGCAAAATGTATGTAAGAAAATAAAATATGGAGACCTGGATGTTGATGTAAACCATTTGAACTGGATTCCACATTACCTGCATCAAATGGCAAGAATTCTCCTATTCCCCAAATAGACAATTTATACATGCCTGGTGTAGTTGGAAGGTAGCTACATTAAAGGTACATCCATCAAAATGTCATATTTGGACCAATCACTTTGGAGTAAATACATTCTGTACTGTGTAAGGGTTACACAACTTAAAAGAGGACCTCTCTTCCTCCAATAAGTCCAGCTCTTTACTTCAATAGGTGCTGCTCCACTGATGGCACAGTTGGAATTTTCTTCTCTAGCCCTCACTGTTCCTGAGCAATCAATGCAGTTAGTTTTGGTGCCTGATGTGCTATTTAGTCTCTGTACTGTCAAAAGGGAGGTGTCAGGCAGGACCAGGCAAAGGGTGTGATTCTGAACTCTTGACACTGGCTGCCTCTGATTGAAACTCAATCACACCCCCTGCCTGACACTGACCTTTTGACATTACAAAGATGAAATAAATCAGGCACCAAAAATAACTGCTTGTTGCTTGGAAATGGTAGAGACTAGAGAAAAAATTCCAACTGCGCTGGAATCAGTGGAGCAGCACCTATTAAAGGATACTAAGAACTGGAGTTGGCGGAGGTGGTGAAAGGTCCACTTTAGACTGCGATAGTCACGAATATTCATTCAATTAGGCGCTAGTTCCTGACAACTTTCTAAATGAGAGACCTCAGGGGGGCCTCTATAAGGGACCAGAAAACCTGTGTTTTTTTTAGCTAAAGCCAAGAATGGCTACAAAAGGAAATGTATCGCAAGTATTTATACTTCTACCTTTTGCTTAATCCACTCCTGGCTTTGGCTCACAAAATCGCAACAAAAAAAAAAGCTGCATTTCCGCAACGTGGTGCCTCAGCCTAAAGACATTATCTGGTCCCTAATAGAGGTTTCATACTGATGATCTATCCACGGGATAGGTCATCAGTATCTGATGTGGGGGCCCGACATCCAGACACCACACAGATCAGCTGTTCTGGCAGCATCACTCCTGCAGTGGACAGGGAGCGGGACCAATTCTGCTCCTATTCAAGTGAGACATACTATAACTCAAGAGCCGCGATCTTGGACTTGTACTGAAGCCTGTAACCCACCTAGATTTTGAGATATCACTAATTAAAGCAGAGCTAATTCTTGCAGCTGACAGAGGAGGAATTTTTTAATTCTCCCGCCCCTTCAGAGGACTCCAGGGGAGATGATATCACCCCCTCGTTCTCAAGAAGAAAAAACACAGGAGAAGCAGGACTGACCACGCTGGGAGACACCAGAGCACCAGGGACAAGAGAGTATGGTGCGTCCCCCCCCCCACCTTCTCCAGCCTCATATTAAAAAAAGAATTAGAGGCTATCCGGGCAAGCCCTTTAATGAAAGAAACCACCACATCTGTAAAAACCCTAAAACATGAGTAAGTTATTTATTCTACATGATAACCAAATAAACCTTAAAATTCAGAATTTATGCTGTTTCTCTCACCTCTCAAAAACTAAAAAGTAATAAAATACTGATCAAAAAGTTTAATGCACCCACAACATACAAGGTCCCGTAATGCTACAATAAATAAAAACAAAAAAAACCCATCATGAAAGTGTGAATGCAGACAGGGGTTTGAAGTGTTACTGGTTTAAGGCTAAAAATGGGTTAGATCGCTAAAGGGTTAAAATGTACATAAGGCACAAAAGAGATGCACCAGCTATATTTAATTGAGCCATAAATTCGAAATCTGCAATATAAAGAACATTTTTGGGAGGGGTTTTGCAATTTTAATGTGACTGTTAGGGGGTTAATGAACTCAAACAGTGACAAATGCACTTTAACCCTTTTACTGCCAAGGAGATTAGTTAGCTATATAGTTAGATGCCATGCTTACCTCAGCTACCCCTAGTCCTTTGTTCAGGCAGTGTGTCTCCTGTACACCCTGGTTCACAGAGTGCCACGGCCAGAATCACTGGCCTCAGGTGTCACCTCACCTTCTGCCTTTTGGCCCCAGCAGTCTCTGGACAGGAGGAATGGGGCAAATGCCGCTTGAACCAAGGAGCAGGAGTAGGTTTTTGTTTTTTTACCCCACACACCACAGTGACATTATGTCCAAACAACCTCTGACAGCATTAGGGGCAGCCCCACCCATCAACACAAAGGAAAAACAAGGCAAGGAATAAATAAGTGAATATAAACCAAATACAAGGAGCCAATATACACATCACTAAAATACAATCTGATAATTCTAGTTACCATAGGGTGACAAGACCTACCTCATCTGATAGATGCATTCACACAAGCATTTTGATATTGGTTTATCTAAAGCCATTCAGCCTTTGCAGACATACAAGCTCTGTTAGTATTTATGCACATTAAGGTCTATTAGCCATGTGGGTGGTAACACTTTGGTTTCTCTTGGGGAGGCGTCTCTATGTGCTGTATGTCATACAGTGTTACTGCCCACTTGGCTAAAAGACCCTAATGGGACTTATATCTCCTAATGGGGGTTAAACTTCCCTCATTTGGAATATTTCAAAGTGTTGTCCCAAAATCTTACACTTATCCATAAGATAGGAAACAGATTAGTGGGGGGTTTGACTGCTGGGACCACAACCTGATCATGACAATGGAGGTCCCATGTCCTTCTGTGTCAATGGGGCATGGGTTGAGCACATGCTGCTCAATTCATCTCTCTGGGATTGTTAAATAGAAGCAGAGTACAGCCCTCTGCCAGCTGTTTATGTCCCACACACCTACATGGAGTGGTAGCGTGCATGCTGGACCCTAGTGCCATTCATACAAGAGGACACGGGATCATTGTCCTCAGGATCTGTAGGGTCCTCATGGCTAAGATTTCTAACAGCTAGTCACTTATCCTGCATGTAAGTAACAAGTTATGCCTAGGGCAACACTTAAGTGAACGGTAATGATGCATGTATTGGATAGAATTGCAACTTCTTTCCTTGTCTTTTCAATTTGACATAATCACATTAAAGTACATTTATCAGTTGTCCGATGCTTGTAGGCAGACAAAATTATTTTCCACTTTAAATGGAATCTGAAAGGTCCAAAATGCCTCCCAAAACAATACTTGTGCTATGTAGGAGTTTTAATAGGAATCGAAATATACCTTTGTGACCACAAACTGATAAAGCAAAGCAGATATGGATATGCAAGTCAGCCTGCAAGTGCATTGGGGGATGGGCTCAATTTCTCTATAAACAGCTGTGGCAAAGGCCTAAAATGTTATTCACTGCAACATTGGGAAGCAATTTTAGAGGACATTCAGAGCACTTTTGGCTATCTGTAGGCAAATCTGGCAAGTCAAGCTCACCCCAATGCACTAGAGGCAGAGTTCCAACATTCTGAAAAGATTAGCATCTCTGCATTGCTTCATTGATATGTGGCTACAAATCTGTTTTTTTTCGACTATGAAAAGACGCCTACAACACAGAGCTATTATTGGCATGGAAGGCATTTTGGAGTTGACAGACTCCCTTTAAATATGGTAGGCCTAAATGATCTAAAACTCAAAAGTATGCACATTAACTGAGTCTTCACAGCGTAAATAGACAAGTAGTATTGAGAAAATACTTCACAAACCTAAACATGATGCCTTCTGAAAATGGATCCAAGCTGTCAACAAGTTCCAGCTCTGCGTCTCCTCCCAAAGTTAACATCTGGTAGTTCTCTTTCAGCTTATTTGTTATGACATTAAATCCAGCCATAAACTCATTAAGCCTTTGTTTACGAAGATCTTCATAAGCTCGTCTAAATCGGTCCCTCTCATTTGTAATTTCATCAAGTTCAGCGACTCTTTGCAAGTATAGTTCTTCCTATTCATAAAGGACATTTTATTACAACAATTTATCAGGAAATTTTGCACATCTTTCAGCTTCACAATACAGACATGTAAACACTCATCTACAAAGACAAGCACTGGTATGCAGTTCACATGGGTAACATTCACAAAAAGAACACTGCAAATCAAATTGCAAGTGACCAAAGGCTTGATGGCTATGGGAACCTCTTATTGCTTTAATGCATAACGTAGTGTGGTTAACAGTCTTGGCCAAAAGTCTTGAGCATACAGCCCTTATACAAAACTGTGCATCTCCATAGTTACAGACTGCAAGCAGTTTGATACTGCTGTACTTTTCGTCAATCTCCGTCTGAGGAGAGGAGCAACATTTTACTGCAGGATACGACAACTCAGGGTTTGTAAGCCACAGACTGCAAATGAAATAAAGGCCATCTGCAAAAGTGTTTTTTCTTTCAGTTTTAAATACAATAGAGCCATTTTTTCATTATGTAAGGGGGAGGGGAAAACATATCTACTTACCTTTACTAACCTTTACTGTCGAAGTGACAACAGATACCCTGAAATCTATGCCCAGCTGTCACTCCAAAAGGTTTACAAAGGGATCATCAGTCACAGACTACATATACTTATAGGGTAGGTTTGTTAGCCAAACCCAAATATGTATGAAAAAAAGGTCATACCTTCTTTTTATACTCCGCAATAGCGCCAAGATTTGGCTTCATCTCATGACTCTTTGCTTCCAGCAGCGCTATTTGATTATTTATTTGATCAGGATCCTTTATGGCTTCTAGTTCTTCCTGTGTTAGGACAGGAAGAGCTTCATCTTGATTGTCTTCTATTTTATGGAGTGAAAGTTTGGATATCTGAATGAAACACACACAAGTTATATCAAACATTAACAAGAGCAATACATATAAATGATCACAACTTTGGTCAGGAAGGAAATATTTAAGCTCATCACCCACTGATCTAAACCCTACCTCTTTTTGCCAGTATTTTATCTTAGACTGATGTTCAGCTATGTGACCATCTATTTGCTCAATTTTCAGTCGGATGTTAAGTGCGTCCTTTTGAAGGGCATGTTCCTTCTCTTGAACGCCTTTAATTTCTTGCAGCAAATCTTTGTGCCTTTCTTGGATCTCACCAAGAGAGCCCTATACAATGAAAAACAAAAATGAAAATTAAAAAGTTATATTAACAACTGCTCACTGACCAGTAATGCTACTTTCAAAACAGGAGGGTTCACAAAATAGATGCCAAAGTGGTTTTGTTTTTTAAACTTGAAACCTATGTGGAACAGTACGGTCTGCACCAATGAAGCTGATATTAATCAAAAAGAGGCCATCTATGGGTTCATCTGTGCACTGAGCAGACTGTGCAAAATGTTACCAATGGACACCAAAAGATCCGACAAACCCGTTAATGGGATTTGATCTGTTCGTTAGTGTCAGTGTTCACCAAATCCATCACATATACTTTTTTTTTTTTTTTAGCGGACCATAAGAGGTGCAGGACTTTAGTATCTGTTCAAGATAATGGACTTATGACAGATGTTAAACGTCCATTTTTTTTTTTTTTTTTAAATAGCAATGTCTATGGCGAACACTGATTGTAACGGGGAAAAAAATAAATAAAGGACAATATAAAACCAGACAATAACTGATGCTAATGTGTCAATTTTTAACTGACCCTTATCAGAGTGGACATCCAGTGGTAGTGAAGCCTCCTTAGAAAAGAATGTAACAAGTTGTTTTAAAGTAAGGGCATGTTCACACACCATGTTTTTCATGAGGATTTCATAAACCTGACAATGCATCAGGAAGATTTTTTTAACTTTACGTTTAAAAAGAGAGCATTTCTCAATGTACAAAATTGTAAACAATACCTCAGCTTCTTTGCATTCATTCATGACTGCTGTTGCCTTTTCCTCCAGATTTTTTAGTTCTTCAGATAATTCTTCTATGGATTTATCATTGTCAACCATTTCCTTTTCAGTGCGGACAACGGTTTCCCCTGCTTTTTTGAGGTTTCTTTGCAATGGGAGGCAAGAAAAAAAAAAAAAAATTAAATCTGGTCAACACAGGGTAAGGGGTTAACACATGCATGTTTTATATGGAGAGGTGATGTCCTCATGAATCAGAGAATGCATAGGTTTAGAAAAACAGACTTAAAACTGATCAAGAACGGACAACACACGAAAAGGAGTAGGATCGTGACTGTGCATGATTAACACAGGCGTGTACCTTCGTGTACAGAATACCAGGATTTTTGTCTCCCATATGCATTAGAGTAGACAAACTTACATACCAAACCCAAATAATGCACAATTTGAACAGGCCATAGATTCCACTCAGACCATTTCCTTTAGAGGTCCAAGCCCCATTTCTATGATGAAAAATTCTCAATCACATGCATAAAACCAAGTCCTTTTAAAGTACATATGAAGTGATGAAAAATATTTTTTCTAATTTCTACTTTTTCAGTTATCACTGCTTAAAATTACATATTTAAGGTATGAGGAAAATTGAACCAAGAAACTGGAACAGAAAATTTTAGAAAAGTTTAAAGTCTATGAATTTTAGACACTTTCTGCATCTTGTAAGATGCGACACCTTGCACCAAAAATGTGCTGAAAATTTTGGCACACTTTGTTTGAAACTAAGCCAACTAAAGTTTACACTTTTTAACAGCGCACCAAATTTATTAGATCTATTGTGATAGATCTAACTGTCTAACTCTACATTTGTACTGTCTTAAACCGTATTAGTAAATTTGTCCTAATTTAATAATATCTCCATGGCAACACTGGTTACAAACTTCATGTACACTTCACATACTACTTATAGTTCCAAGATGTCAAAAACAAAATGGTTCAGATGTGGAACTGCACTGGGCAGATCACTTGCATCATGCTGCACTATTACCTGTCTGCAGTCTTGATGGACACTTGGGCTTTTGTTATAGAAGACACACATTCATCCATCTCCTTGTTGATCTTATCCAGCTTATCCTGCTGTGCTTTCAACTTGTGATTGTTAATATCAACTATAAGTTTGTGAAGTCTTTTTACTTCTGCTTCTACTTTTCCAGCAGTTTCAGCCGCCTTCTCAAATTCTTTAATTTAAAAAAACAAAACAAAATTACAATATGGTTAAAATGTACTTCCAAAAGCAAGACGGTGTATGCAATATAGAAATTAACAAACATCCCTGCAGCGTGGGGGTCCTCCCTCACAGACCCAACTATAACATCTTTGCAGATTGCATCATGAGGTCTCTCTTCCCCTCATCCTAGGGTCTCTCCTTTAGCATACGTTAGCTGCCTTTTACATTCTGTGTCTGCTACCACCTGGCTTCAATGTTTTTTCTCTTGCAATCTACATTTCAATAAGCAATATGTAGTGAATAGAGGAGGGGGAAAAAAAAAAAAAACCTCAAAACCTTAAACGGCGTAAAAAAATAAGTTACACCACATCAAAACAATCCACTGATCACCTTGTTCATCTGACCCTATACATATTAGGTATCAAAATGAGATACATAGGCAGGCCTTTGAACATGCATATTGTAAAAAATTTACACTAAATAAATTATATATATATATTTTTTTATTATAATAAGTAATTTTGACCAACTAGTACTTCTAGGCACAACTCTCACCTTTTCTAAAAGATTCTAATGTTTTCTCCATTTGGCTTTGTTGCTTCTTGTCTGGTGCAGCAGCAGCTACATTGGCCTCTAACTCTTTGACTTGTGCTTTCAGGTGTATTTCTTGTTCAGACAGACTCTGAAAAGGTAACAGTATTGTATAATTATTTCCCACTTCTATAATGGCAATAATTCTGCAAAAATATTATGTCAAGAAATAACACTTGGGTCAAATTCATAGGAACACACAATACGTGCAATAAGAAGGTGGAAAAACCCAAAGCTACAAACTATATGCTGTAGTAACATAACTAATAAGCTCTGCAAAGAAACACCACTGACCACTTTGCTGCTACAATATTAACTTAATGCATATTTGGAGTGAATAAGATTAATCCTTTCACCACCTGAGTTTGCACCTAATTTATTATGGGACACACACTTCGTCAGAGATTTGGCGCATTTTCCAGGGTCTGTGTGCATAAAGAGAAATTAAACACCAGCTCCTTTGTTGGCAGACATTTACTGCATCATTTACAGAAAACCAGCATAAACGATAAATCTAAAGGGGCCAATGGTCCCAGCCATGCCCTGCTGCACAACCTTTGAGAAAAGTGGGGTATGGGTCCCAAAACTTAGTTAATATTTTTTTTTGCAAAAAAATTTACACCCCCCCCCCCCCCGTACAGCTTTCTGGCACAGAGCCAATGATAAATCAGCCACAATATACTTATTTACCTGCAGACTGGCAGTATACTTCTCAAACGTATTTTTCATCTCTCTGGTTGACTGTCGCAGTTTAGCCAGGTCTTCCTCAAGATGTACCTTGCGATCTTGAATAGCTGTAGCTTTTTCAGAGTCAGTCTTAAGTTTAGCCTCCATCATTTGTAACTATATATATATATATATATATATATATATTTATTTGAAGGGGGGGGGGGGAGATAAATACATTTACTTCACAACAAAACCAAGTATCACAAAACAGGAAAATTTTGCTTTCACAAATTCTAACCTGTTCCTCTGAAAACTCCACAACAACTGAATTTCCCATTCTGCCTTTCATCACTTTGCCACCACCACCAGTCATTGTACCTGGAAAAGAAATGAAACCCATTTATTTACAGCATTTACATTTATTGTGTGTTTTGTTTAAGGTCACATGTAGGAGCATTAGACTTCCTCATATAATACTTACAAAGCAAATATTGTTCAATTTTAGAAATTAAAAACAAAAAAATTACCTGACTGCTCTATAATTTGTCCCTGTAAAGTCACCACTCTCCATCTCTTGTCTTTCTGAAAGGCTACTCTGGTTGCCTGATCCAAGGTATTTGCAACAAGCGTATCCCTTAGTGCAAAGTAAAAAGCTGGTTTTATCAGTTCATCTTTAACTTTCACCATATCAAACAAGCGAGGAATGTTTTCAGGGGTCTGAATAGGGTTTAGTCCTTTTTCCCACACCTTCATCTATGATGAAGCAGAAAATATTGGTTTTCATATAGGCCATAAAACACATACTTGAATGAGAATTTTCCCTCTATTTTACAAAGGTAGGGTAGTTACCTTATCTAAACCAATAAATGTTGCTACTCCAACATTCTGTCTCTTTAGAAAATTAACACATTCCTGTGCTGTATCAATAGTATCCACCACAATATGATCAAGGGCTCCACATGAGGATGAAATGGCAACATCATATTTTTCTTCAATTGCTCCAAGGTCACCCTAAATATATATATTTAAAAAAAAAAAAAAAGGGGGAGGGGAGGGTGTCAAAAAATACAAAAACAGAAAGTAAGGATAGGATTAGCCCTTTAAAAAAAAAAACAAAAAACAAAAAAAAACAAACACCAGCAATCTGCATATAATATTATAAAAACTATGTTACTCAAGTGGGCCATTTACCACAGGAAACAGTGAAAGAGTAAATGTCTGGATTATATCTAGGTCAGTAAAGAAATTGCTCGGACCTGGACACACGCATTCATCTTAATGGTGTTATCCAGGATAAGGGAACATGGCTATATGACCAATAGATATATTTCTAACCCTGAATAACCCCCTTGAATACATTTCTGACAAAGCACATGCAAAAATCAGCATACCAATCTCCCATAGATGCCTGGGATTTTTCCCAATTTCTTTTGCTGAATCAGAGCATCAAGGACTTTTCCTCTACTACGGTTCGCAGATAAAGAGCTTCTTGCTTCTTCCACTTTTTGACGTATAACTCTTACTTCATCTTTCACAGCCATTTCTTCTTGCACAAGAGATTCCAGCTCACTCTCTTTCTGTAAATATATTTTAGGAAGTATATTAAATACCTATTCAAGTCGTCCCGTTTCTGGCAGAAATAGAAAACATTTGTTTACCAAAAGGTAAAGCCTAATGAAATTATTTGTATAATTATACAAGACACTGGGTAAGTTGTTGATCTGATGGTCTGAAATATGTAGGCATAGACCAAATTCAAAATTGTGTAATTCTTATGATAACATATTAAAGAGTCAGACTGACTCATTTTAATAGAAAATTTAATTGCAAGGCCCCTTACATCAGTTTTCAGGATTATTATTATTATTTTTTTTTTTTTTTTTAAATATCAAATTATTTGTTTTTTTTCTATGCTTGTGCATGATTATCCAGTTCTGCCATCTTGCCTGAGATTCTGCTCACAGCATTCACAGGTATGCTTTACATAAATCGCATGGGCATAATGGAAGGAAGCTCTTCATTGGTTTCTATGGGAACATGTTGTGGGCATGCTCTGTGACTGATGCAGACAGAGGTCACTGTGCAGGGAGAAGTGTAGTGACCACCACCAATTTTGAATGGTGTGACCCAGTGTTATCTATATATGGTGGTCATCTTTCATTTGTAATGTCCACTATTTATATATTTAAAAAAAAAAAAAAAAAAAAAAAAATGCAGAACAGTGATCTCTACAGAACAGGAAGAGATCAGCCTAACATGATGCTCAGTGGTATGAAAACGTTAATTGTTTCATGGATATTAAAAATAGAAAAAAAAAAAAAATAGCAAAACAGTATCAATACATAATATTATATGTAAATTAGCCCTTATTCATTTTCTATAGGAAGAACAAAAAGTTACCAACCACTTAGTAAATAAGAGGCAATTTAAATATAATCTTCCAGGGGGCCATATCTTTTGAAAAGGTGGACAAAATTTTAAAAATAAAAAAGCCAAATTGATCAGGGGCAGAGCAAGAATCAAATAAGGCATGTCATTTAGCATTTTGTACTTTGAGTCAGATCCTCTAAGCATTAGAATATGTTCCCACATTCGGGTTTCTAGTGCATTTTTATGCCATAATCTGTAGTGGATTTTATATATATCTATATAAAAGGACACAACCACCTTGCTTTGGCTTCTGAAACTGCACCAGAAAACCTAAATCACATAAACTCTGCCTGAAACATCAGAGGATACCCTATATTCCTATGAATTTCGGTGTTAAAATGCAAGCATGTTCACTCAAACAGAAGCCCTAAAATTACCAGGATTTTCCTTAACAGCTAGCAAGAAAAAAAAAACCAAAAAAAAAAAAAAAAAAAAAAACAAACCTTTTTAAGGTCTTCCTCCGATTTCGGAAGCTTCACCTCCAATTCTTTTACTGCAGTTTTTCTCTCCTTCAGTGTAGTTGCAGCAATGTTTAATGCTTCCTTAGCTTTACTGAGCTGGGACAATGCTGTATTATGACGACTCAAATAAATGTCAAGCTCAGACTGTGCCACATCCATCTTTGAACGCGTTTCATTCACACTCTTGTTCAACTCCATCAGTTCTTTCTCTTTTACCTTAATGGTAATATTGCAGATTGAAATAGAGTAGAGCAATTTTAATACGAGTTTTGTATATTACATAAAGAATACCCTACAATTTTCTACAAGGAAACAAGGCCTTCCTAAACATTTTTAATGCTAAGCCACTAAGAAACCATGCAATGTTAGGGTCTATTTACATCACATTTTTTGCATCCATTTAACGAATTCAAAAAACTGAAACAAATATATGACTATCTATTTACATAGAGATCCAGGTATATGTTTTTGTATCTACGGATGTAAAAGATATGATGTGAATGAAGCCTTACTCAAATACACTGACCAACATGTAAAAAAATTTAAATATTAGTGATTCTTTTAATTTAATACTCTGCAGACAAAGCATACATAGGCAAGTTCTTTAATGCCGACTAGCTTTTATGGATCAAGGATGGACAATGTTTAACAGACCAGGAATAAAACTAAACATGGTGACAGACAGATGTAGCAAATTTAACTCAAACTTCTGCAATTGGTTAAACTTCTGCAGAGTGATATCTTATCACAGAAGACAACAAAAACCATTGAAAAATGTTTTTCCAATGACTCTTCATTGTTTTTGGTTGCCTTCTGTGATAAGATATCACACTGCAGCAGTTTACAAAAGCCAGTTAATGAAGTGGAGTTCCGATCTCGACTAAAAAGTAGTATATAAATAGATGAATAAAGCAAAGAATCTTACTAGTCACAATTGATCTATATTCTATGTGCAATATTTAGGGCACATAATTCTTTTGCAGCTAGGGAGCAGCATGCATACATGTACTTTTGGTTTTGTACACAAATGTGTCTAAGTACAGCGGGGGGAATTTACTAACCCATCTACACTATCTTTGGCTCTCAAGACTTTGAGTAAAAGATGCGCCAGAAATCTAATCTGAATTATACCTGAAATCTATGCTAGTTTCTGACTGACTTAGATTTCAGTTCTGGCACACGAGAGAACAGCTAAATTACAAGGCCAATCTCTCTTAATTCAGGGGCATCACAAGCCAGCTGGAGATTTGATTAAAACTGGCATACAGAACGCCAGTATTAATAAATTCCCCCTAGTGACTTTTCTTCATGCATGAATTCCCCCCCCCCCCCCAACCTCCACTCCATTTAAACTTTTCCCCACTGTGGTGACAATGCTTGGGATCTTTTCTAGTGATTGATGTGGATCACAGATCAAGACATTGATAATCTATCTTATAGATAGGTGATAAGTCTGTGTTGTAAAGCAATCCCTTTAACATTTAAATAATGTTGGTTTACACCACTTATAATAAAAATTGTTCATTAGCAACAATGAAACAACTAGGTCAATTTGATTTCTTCTGCGCAGACATTACTGTAGAAGCCAGTTTTTTTTTCAATTTTTCTAGACAATAAGAATTTTCATAGATCTTTCTAGGCACAATGGCTACTTGAACCCTATAAACATATGTGACTACAATTTACATTGCTAAATTCTTACTTTTTTGGATCAAAAATTGCCTAGGTAAAAATATAAAAGTGACAAACCTCCTTTTCCTCTTGTAAACCTTGGGTTTCTTTTTTAAGACTATCCATAACTTGCTTCAGCTTTTCCTCCTCCTTTTCTTTTTGCTTTTCAAGAACTTCTTTATTTTTGCTTGCCTCCTCAATTACCTTCTGGCTGTTAGCAGGGACACCTCTTAATTCCTCCACCTGAAGAAAACAATTTACTATTAATTTCACTCATGGTCCTATATGAAAAGGAGGAACCTCATTCTTTTTCATCTCCCAATTTTAAATTATTACAAACTATAATATCCTTTTGAAGAATGGTAAAGTCTACATGCCATGGTGGGATAAGTGAAATCTAGAGTTTAGTCGAAAATTACCTTTTCTTTGTCTTTTTGAAGTTGCTTCTGTAGCTTTTTCACTTTGCTCTTTGCATGCTTCAGCTTTTCACGTACATCAACATCTTGCAAATCCAACTGAGTAAATTTTTCCCTATTTTCCTCAATAAACTTGGTGATTTTATTTATTTGCCTTAGTGAGCAAAAAAATAAAAAATAATCAAAATGGTTGCAATATGTTACATAAGCAAAACAAAAGAAATAAAAAGTTTACTTTTCAACATCTTTCAAAGCTTTATTCTTCTCTTTCATTTCTTCGGAGAGTGAAGTGCTTTTTTCATTGATCTCTTTAGTGTCTACTTGAATTTTCTCTTTTTGGGCTTCCATATCCTGAGTACGTTTCTGCAGATCAAGTCTAGATAGAAAATTAAGTTAAGTTATTGGTCACAACTCTGCCATGACTTGAAAATATAATCCAAAAACTATAAACAAATCTAACCCCTTAATAGGGTTTTTCCCATCCCCAGGATCATATTTAAACTTGAAGCTTAAACCAACTGAAGTGTTTTACCCAATACATTGCTTTATCTATAATCTCCTCAACGCTTACAGCTCTTTTCTAGGCATCAGACCACCTCTCTGGAAAGGATGATGACTCAAATCCATGTTCCTGGTTACCTATATTCTCTACTCTTTCTCTGTAAAGTGCTCTCAGCTGCTAAGCCCCGATAAGACCTTAAACAGTTCGTTGATCAGTACCTCCACTATCTCTATCCAAGTTCAGAGATAATTGCAGTTTAGAACAAGCACACTAGTCATCTCCGAGGTACTGGGCTGGCCTGACCAGTACATCACACAGGATAAGCCATGAACGTGTTACTAAAACCAGGAAATGGAGGTGAGTAGAGACAGCAGTTTGCAAAGGCCCAGAAAAAGAGGGAACGAAAAAAAAAAAAAAAAAAGTGTGACGTGATGTTCTAGGGCAATGCTCTTCCCAGAGGAGGCAGCCAGTATGCATAATATACAGCAGAACTGAAAAATTGTTGCTTTGTCAAAGAAAAGCTAGTCTGGACATCTATGCACGCATATATACCGTGAAAAGTCAGTATTACCAACAACTTCATATATCGACTAAAATGCGGTTATCTGATTATCACACAATTTGCAGTGTACACCTTAAAGAGGACCAGTCACCTCTCCTGGCATATGTTTTAGTAATCACTTGTATTTTCTATAATCTGACAATATTAAAGTGACATTATCCGACTATGTAGAGACACGCCCCTCTGGCAATGGGAAATTAATGGCATAATGCATATATAATAATATTCTGGAACATACTTTCTTATATTTCATAGGCATGCAGGTATTTAGTAAAACATACATTTTAGAAGTTGTGATACGTCATTTTTAAGTATGAACCATGATGGCCCAGATTTTATTTCCTTATAGTCTATTGTGCCACTTACATATAATACTGGCAGATCTGATTCTTCTTTTTGAAGGCTTCATTTTCCAAAGTAAGAAATTCAATGGCTTTATTTTTCTCGCCTTCTAATGCATCCTTTTCTTTTTCTACTAGTTTCACTCTATTGAGCTTTTCAAAAGGAGACAAAAAAAATGCAGCTATAAAAACAGTATTTCCTTCTTATAGACTTCATTGTTTAAGCAGCTATTTTATCTAACCTTCTCTTTTTACCCTGTATCTCCACCCAAGAGAAAAGGATGTGTTTCTACATTGCAGCCATTTCCATTAGTTCATATAGATATAGGTCTTGTAAAAGGCAACAGTCTGGCACATGGCTTACAAAAATTTTCAACTGCAAAATAGGGCCAATTTCTGAAGGGTTCACAGGAGCATTTCATTTCTAAGTATAACTACGATCAGTACAGTAGAGTAACAAATTGGGTTAGTAGAGAAACCAAGGACTTACCTTTTCCCCTCTCTGCTGATTTAAGGATTCTACTCTGCGACAAAGAAGTTCAATTGGCTCCTTTAACCTCTCTGAGCCAATAATGTCTTCTAAATATTCCAGCATACCTTCATCATGCTCAGTTTGTCCTTTTGGTTTCATCATTGCAATTTGTTCAACTTCACCCTATCAGATTAACATGGAGGAAAAGATATATGAACTGAAGTACAAAAAAAACATTTTTATTATATTTTGTTTACACAGCACTAACACATTTTGTAGCACTGTACAGAGATTGATCACATCAGTCTTTGTCCCTAATGGTGCTTACAATCTAATTTCCCTAGAACACACACTGGGCCCAGTTTCATTAGAAGCCAATTCTGATGCAATCTTTTTGTGCTTTGCAAACTTACTTGACACTACATTCTCAGTAACCTGAATAATAAGGAAAGTAAAGTGTATTTCCCAAACACAAATCCCAATATAAACACCAAGCAAGATGCATTTTTACACATTTCCCAAGGAATGGCTGGAAAGAAGATCAAGAATTTTATTTTAAAAGGGAAATGATCAAATCTTTAACTTTAGTTCATTTAACTATTGTTCTATTATAATTAAAAAGCAAAACTTCCGCATATATTGGACACACTTTTTTTTATGGCCTGTACTTTAGAAGTATATGTGCTTTGTGGCAGCTGAAATGGATGAGTATTAATGATCAGAGAAATGTCAATAGACTTGGGGTATATTCAGATGCAAGTTACTTCAGTTTTACTTTGTTAATTTTTTTTTCCATGTTTGACCTGTAAAAACCACATTGAGAAGTGCAGTAAAACTACATCTGTTTAATCACACCAACTGAATAGAACCTAATTTTTTTGTTTTTGTTTAAAACACACACATTTTTTCAAGTTCAGAATCAACCCCACCCCTCAAAAAAAAACAAAAAACAAAAACAAAAAAAAAAAACACGACACCTTGGGACTGAGGCCATGTGACTGCATTTTATAGTCCCAGTATGAATGAGATTTCATGCACTCCCACACTTCTGGAGGAAGAAAAAACAAAAAAAACAAAAAAAAAACAACACACACACCACTACGAAAAACGCAGCATGTTAATTTTACCTGTGGGAACACAGCGTTTTCCCCATTAGGCTAATTCTAGGAGGAGGCACAAATGGGGGGGGGGGGGGGGGGGCATTTTTTGCTGCCTTTTTTCTTCTGCATATCACTAAGTGTGGCCTTAGTCCAATAGAGTATTCAGAACACGTCTCTTCCTCAGAATACAGCTCTTCCTCCCATGTGATCAAGGAGATGTATGCAAGAAATTGTGTGTGGGGTGCATATTGGTGCCATTCTGCTTCATCCAGCACTATAAAACAGATGTCCCAGTCTACACTGCAAAGCTGACAAGTGAGCTACATAAAGAGTTTTTATTTTTTGCAATGAAATTAAAACATGTCAGGGGAAAAAAAAAATACCATACCTGCTGTTTGAAGCATCATTGCTTATCCTTTTTATACAAGGGTGTATATTGTGTAATAATGGGATAACTAAACTGACAAAACCCAAAAGGTTTCATTCAAACAGGGACAAGAAATTCAAGCTGACAAACCATAGCACAGCTATCTTTTCCCACCCATGTATTTAATTTTAATACATGGGAGGGGGAGAATAAAGTTGGTAATCTAAACTTAGCTGCGACTACTACATAAAAAAAAAAAAAAAAAAAAAAAAAAAAACCACCACCATCTCTCTCTCTCACACGCACACCAATATGAATTGGTGAGTGCACCAAAATGATAGATCCCACAAATATTGAAGAGTGCATCAATACCTTTAATAACTCTTTCCTGTTTTAAACATGCTGGATGTGTTTGATTTCCTGTAATCTTTTGCTCTTAGCCAAGTCTTTACTACAAACCTAATAAATTTTGATCACCCGGTCATATATTGCTGCTCTCATCCTACAGTTGTTTCAGTGAAAGAGTGAAGTGAAAAAGACTCAATGTATATATCAATACTAAATCTGAAAAAAAAAAAAAAATAAAAAAATAAAAACCACAAGTAAAATTAATTCTTCATTGCCTTCACAAGGGCATCTAATAAGCACCAAGATATCAAGCATATAGTAGCACATTGCATATACAATGCCCAATGGACAGTAAGACCAAGTAGCATAGAATTTAGCGCCCGTTTACATGATTAGATAACTGGCTCCTTCACAAATGTTAGCTAATGGAGATGCATTGTCAGGAATGTCCAGCAGCGTTCAACTAGAAGTTGCAATGTGACTACATTCACACACAAGTTAAGTCGTCACAAGGGGACCCAGTGATCTTTGGCTGAGGCCAAAGTCACCATGTAGCCCTAGCCTTATAGTTACAAGTCTAGCAAACCCAAGTATCAGAACAATTTACAGTATGAACACTAAAAAGTACTGTATATTATAATGAGGACCTGTCAGCAGGTCTGAAAAGCCCAATGATATAAATCCGATTTTGTTTGAGTATTTTGGTTATAGAAATCCATTCCAAAGATATAAGCCCTTTCAGCTATGATGCATATCAGAGTATATTAGCCAAGTGGGATGACATACCACATGACATACAGAACACAAAGTCCCCGTCCCCAGAAAAACCACACAGTGTTACTGCCCACTTTGCTAGTATACCCTAATCTGCATCGACACTAAAAGAGCTTATATCTTTGATGGCTGAACAGATTTAGATAAAACACCAAGTCAGATGAGGTATGTCATTCGGCTTTTTAAAGCCTCTTTAACCCCTTCCCGACATTCGCCGTACTATTACAGCAGATGTCGGGTATTTAAATATGGAGCTCAACAGCCGCCAAAGCTGTCGGGTCAAAGGCTGTATTATACAGCAAAGACCCGCTGCTAATGCCCGCAGTGCCATTTTCCCAGTAGTGCACGGGTGCTTCCATTTGGGGTCCGGCAATCCATTGCTATGACAGCCGGGAAGTTATTGAAGGCTCCCAGGTTGGTCTCGCCATCCCTCCTATTACATGCTGTTCTATGCAGCTTATAATGAAAGTAGTGGTATTTTGCAATGCTTTAGCATTCTAATGCATTGCATTAGTGTTGAGACCCCCTGGGATTCAAGACCTCTAGGGGTCTAATATATATATATATATATATATATATATATATATATATATATAAAATAAATAGAGAGATGAAAAATTTAGAGTCACCCTTTTTCCTAGAACACAATAAATAAAATAATAATAATAATAATAATAATAAAAAATAATAATAATAATAATAATAATAATAATAATAATAGCGACACACATGCACATTAGATATCTTTGTGTCCGATAAAACACGGTTTACAAACTTCCACAAATATTTTTCCCATATGGTGAATATTATGGGGATATTAAAAAAAAAAAAAAAAAAAAGTTACAATATATATATTATATTATATTATATATATATATATATATATATATATATATATATATATAATATATATTATATAATATATATATATATATATATATATATATATACACACATATACACACACACACTTGATATCCTGGGAATCATACCGACCCATAGAATACAGGTGACATGTCATTTCGGTTGCACAGTGAACGCCATAAAAACAAAGCCCGTAAGAAAGTTGCACAAATGCACTCTCTCCAATACCCCATTCTGAATTTTTATCCAGCTTCCCAGTAATTTGTATGGAATATTAAATGGCACCATTATGAAGAACAACAATTTGTCCTACAAACATGAAGCCCTCATTTGGCTCTGTGAATTGGGGCTTTGAAAAGCGGGGAGTCCAAAACGAAAAAAAAAAATGCCCGTGGCAGGAAGGTGTTAAAGAAAAGTTGTCTATTCCTACATAAAACTGTTAAAAGGTTGTCAGTCAACTTAAACTAAATATAAAGTCACTACTACATGTAAAATTAAATTATTTGTTACATTATGGACTGCGAGTGCAGAATTCACTCTAGCCTGGGAGAGAGAGATTTACAACTAGGCACTACCAGTTGTGGGTGACAAAACTGACTACCAAGAGAGAAAAATGGTAACAACCAGTTAGCAATTTATTCACAATTTTCTAAGAGTAAAAAAAAACCCCAAAAAACACAGTATAACAGAACAGTTATTCCATAGGGAATGTCAGCAGAACAGATAGGTCCTCTTCAGAGGTGTTGAAGGGCAGGATAATTTTTTTTTTTTTTTTTTTTTAAAGATACTTGTCACAGCCAGCCATCTGAATTGGCTCTTAATGAAAGCAATCTCTCAAAGGGAAGAGGAATTATGGGAATCGTAGTTCTTTATGTGGCAATCCCACCTACAGCAAGCTCTGGCAGCATCAAAACAAGGTTGCAGCACAGGGTCAGGCAAGATAACGAAAATGGTAAATAACTACTGATGTCTATGAACCTAATCATATATAACTCTGTAAAAAAAGTTAAAACTTTTGTTCAAACATAATTAAACATTTTGCTGAGTTGGAAAGATTTTCTCTAACCATTTCAGTGCTGACAGTTGTCTTGATCAGGTGCCAACAGATACGACCATGAAGGCAGGAACTAGCACTTCACAGAAGCCATGATTTCCTTATTGTGCCCAACTTATCCTGTGATTCCTTTACTGCTCACAATAAGGAAATCAGGCTGGGTTTTTGATCAGTCTCTGACCATAGAAAGTTCCTGCATTCATGGTCGTATCCATCAACAACTGATGAAGACAAAAGATTGTCAACTCTAATGCTAGGTTCACAGTAGCGTTTGGGTCTCCGTCCAGGGACCCGAAAGACGGAAACCCTATCTGCTTAAAAACCGGTTAAATGCGGAAATCCACGGACCCCATAGACTACTCATTGGGTCTGCCGGATTTCTGCCTTGCAGGACTTTTCTCTCCAGCGATTTTAAACGCAATGGGGGACAGAGTCTTGTACGGAGAGACTCCATTGCTAGTGTGAACCTAGTGTTAGATGGTTAGAGAAAATCTTTACAACTCCGCTAAATTTTTAATTATATTTGCACAAGTTTTCTGCAAATAAAACTTTTAAATAGTCTACAAACTTAAATATGGTTATGTTCACAGGAAACCCCTTAACCTTTTATTAAATAATCAAATAACTATGAAAGGACAAGACCTGTAACAATTCCACTTACAAAATACAAAAGAAACATAACCAAGTTTAAAATTTATATACAATTGAAAAACATTTTTTGAAAATACAAAAAAAAAAAAAAAAAAATTATACTATTGTCCTGATCATCTCTAACCATCTTATTGATGTGACAGTCTTGTCCTGATTGGCAACCAATGGATTCAACCACGAATGCAGGAACTTTCTATCGCCTTTAACGTCAGAAACCCAGCCAAGATTTTCTTAATGTGGCCAGGTTATCAGACAGGAGCAGTATATGCATGAGAAGATAACTTGGCCACACTAACGAAATCATGACTGGGTTTCTGACAAGAGCCAGACCACAGAAAGTTCCTACATTCATGACCCATTGGCAACCTATGCCAAGCCTGTTACCACTAAGGTTAGATAAATCTTTAAATATCTGAAAAATTTTAAATAACTTATATTTGCAAAAATGTTTAACTTTTAACTTTCTACAAATGTAGCCAGGGTTGCGTTCATGAGAAAACCCCTTTAAACCACACCCCTTTGTTGGACCAGGTGAACAAAGTGTCTAAAACCCACAATAAAAGCAACACACAGTATGTAGATCAGAAGGAATTCTGCTGCATTGAGTTTATTAAATCAGCCCCGTTGTCTTATTTGTCAGAACACAAGAATAAGCTACACAACCATTTTGTTGTAAATCCACAGCATGCCATTTTATGCTGCAGATCTTATCTGTGGATTTCATCCTTTACAATGCATGGGGCAAATATGCATGTAACACACAAATTATCCTACAGATTTACAATGAATTTTTGCCGCAGAAAACATATACTGTATGTGTGAGCCAAAACTTTGTAGATTTTAAGTAGTGATCCAAAAGATTACTCTTTTATGGCACTAGAAATTATATTTTGACAACATGAAAATATGTATGGAGCCAAATGGCCAATTGATATTAATATAGGACCGATAGATGTCTGAATGAAAAACTGGCCTGAAGCAAATTATTAGAAAACCAAACACACAGTATTGATCAGAGCCAAAGTCTAGACTGATCAGTTTATCAGATTAAATACAGATTTACACTGAATAATCAGGATTATGAGCATGGAGAAGGATTGGTTGTTGATAAAAATTAAAGTGAAGGTGGTAAAAAAAAAAAAAAAAAAAAAAAAAAAGGAGGCAAGGCCAACATACCTAAAACACTTAACCCACTTCCTGAATCCCTTAAGGTTAACCTCATTCATCTGTGAGAGGTGCAACTTTCATTAAAGCGTTACCACAAATGAAGTTGTAAACACCACAAGACACTTCATTTACTTATTTTCACAATTTCCGCAGAGGAAAAGATATTTATTCAATGGAAAGGACTCAGAAATCATATCTAAAGTCACTAACAGCAAACTAGAGTCACCAATACAACATTTATACATACACTAAAATGACTAAATAGCAACAAAAAAACAAAACAAAAAAAAAAAAAACAAACACACACACACACAAAACACATGAAAAAAAAATAAACACACACAAAAACCATTTATACAGTGCATGCCAGCTCAGGAGACAGAAAAAAAAGCCAACACACAGCATTCTTAACCAGTACAACTACACCCATAATGTTTTTCCTTTTCAGGTAACTTTATAATATCAATGTTATTTTCTAGGAGTAGCAAAATAGACAATTAGGACGAATGAAGCAATTCTTCATATGACACATGAAGTAAAGAGATTCTCTTAGCAAAGCAATCAAAAAACACACAAGCATCATAAAGCAATCCCAACAATGAGCAGCACTGAAAATAAAAAAAAGTCTACACTTATGGGGGTATAAGGCTGATAACGAAACCAGACATTAGTTTTCTAGTACAGTTTACAAAATGAAAGCAAACAGCCTGATTGGATGTTATCTCTTCTCATTGCCAAATGTGATCAGGTTATGAAGTGTCAGAACTACTACAAGTATATAAATCCTCAGTCACGTCATGTGACAATTGGGCATCAGCAGCATATACTAAGTGGTTGGACTTGGACAATCATTAATATCACCAGCACAACGTGTTTTTCGGTTCTAAAGCCTTGTGGTTTGGAAGTAGCGTTTTCAACACTATCAGCATTTCAACAGCTCCAGAACATGAGCATTAACCTGCAGATCTGTTCTGGGTGATATCATGTAATCATGACTTTTTTTTTTTTTTTTTTTTTTATAAAGTACTAAGCAAAGAAAAGCAGCTGCATCTGAAAGTTTCTGTATAGCACTTGTTGATATATTAACACCCCAATAAAACCCCACTTGTTTAACACACTATATTTGTCTGCTAAGGAACATTATACATACAGACATGGCAAATTTATTTTTAATTGCCTTTTCTATGTGTAGCTCTGATCATCACAAAATAAGCCTTCTCAGTTACTAAAAGGGTCATACTTTAGTTTCAGAGTGTGTTGTGTTCTCTACTACTGATACTGGCATACTTGGAGCAAGAATAGATAGGATATGAGCATCCATAGAAAAAGTCTTGTAACTCAACAAAATGCTGATGAATTACCATCTGTGAGTACTGTATATGGATGTCTAAGTAAAGGAATAACAATGAGTAAAGTTTATGGAAAGTGGGAAAACTTTAACAAGGAAAACTTCATAAAACTCCCTTAGGGCTTCTTCAGAAATCCAGGAGTTTTTCAATGGTATTTACATACAAACATATGAGGTGTATTTTTTTAATTACTTTGAAATGCTTTTCTCTTGTATTTTAAAGGACAATATAAAGGCCTAGATCATAAGCACCAAAAGAGGGAATGGAGAATGCCACCTACCAAAAAAAAAAACAAAAAAAAAAAAACAACCATAGACAAAACACTTTGTATGAAGAGTTTTATATTTAAAAAAAGACTTGGTAACATCGCAAAATAACTTTTTTGATAAACGAAATCTCACACAAGAAAAATATGATGGTTTTCAGAAAATGCTGTGTGTGAAACAAGTCTAATGCTTCAAAGTTCCAGAAAGTGGGGAATAAATGTAATAACCAATGTATTGTCAACTTGTAAACTTAATACACAAAATAGCCAGTGCTACCTTAAATACCAAAATATATATGCTACTTTGCCAAATTAGTTATAACCAAGAAAAAAAAAAATTCTAAATATATATCTATGTGTATATCCAGAAACAATAGTTTTCTTTGGTATCTTCAATAGGCCTAGTTACCTGGAATGCACTCCTAGCAATGTTCTATAGTGTAGTTATCATCTAACAGAGGCTGGATCTCTGCATCTTACAGATAGGAACCCACTGTACTAAAAGATATTTACAAGTCCAGGATCACCCACAATATAATTTTAAACCATTTTTTTACCACATCTTTTTGCCCTAAAGTAGTAAAACAATGCATGGCAAAAATAAACTTGCTAACAGTTTTCTCGTGTTCTCACTTTTAGAGATCTATAATCACATTTTTTGCAAAGCCTGATTGGGGGGTGGGGGTGGATTAAAATGTTTCACACAGAACACAGGCGTTAAATAGTTAAAAAAAAAAAACACAAAAAAAAAAATAAAAAAAAAAAATAGCGTTTTATCTTCATAGTGGAAAAAAACAAACAGGAAAATAAAAATCCACCACACTTCCAGGAAAAGGTGAATATGTATGTAATGATTGTTTTATAAGCTTCTCCATAAACATCTGAGAGTAATAACTAATGTAAAAATGCAAGCCAATAGAAACGTATATAACAAAGAACTCACTAAATGCACAAATACAGACTCATTTGTAACACACGAACAACACCAAAATAAGCAACATGGCCTTACAATATCTGGACAAAAGAGACCAACACGTGGCACATAAAGAGTTAACAGCCAAGCCCCAAAACTTAAGAGTAGGCACCATACCTTCTTGGCACAAATCATTTTACACAGAAAATATCAACTACTATAGCAGAAAATTCAAGGGTGACAGCCTTAAACAGCAATTCAATAATAATAACAATAAAACACACCCCACACACAAGTATTATGTCATGCCAACATCCCATCCCCAGATATTAGACAAAGAAAAAGAAAAAAACAGAGGCTGCCCAGACTGCTTTAATATACACTTTCAGATATATTTTCAGGAAATAAATAAAACAATCCAATCCTATTATTGCTCTGACCATTCGGTCTGTGAATGAAGCATACAAACGTTCAGAGCTGATGTCAAATTCTTGCCACACTAAAGCAGCACAATAATATTGGGGTCCACTATTTTAGCACCCAATATTTACGTGCTGCTAAAGCAGAACAGATATAGCTGCATTGTCTTCCTCAGGCATCTTGACACTCTGACAACACTGGTCACTTCCCATAAAATACTGAAGCAGCAAATAATGATTAGTATCTTTAGTATAGTATGCAAATCATGATGTGCTGCTACAGCTTTTCAAGGACTCTTCTCCACTCCTGAAGAAACAATATAAAACCTAGATGTACTCCACCGCATATTAAAAGACACATGAAATATGCACAGACTATGCAAAATGATTCCTCTGACATTACCTGTAGAATAAGAAACCTGTTGTGATCCAAATCAATGCCGTGACTTCGGAGTAAAACACCAACATCCTTAAAGGATTTCTTTTTGCCACTAATATGGTAGACTGAGGAGTTATCTTTATAAGCAGTCCTGGATACATAGAAGTTGCTGTTAGGAAGGACTTCAAAATCATCCCCTTCCTGTCATAGAGAACAATAAAATCCTAGTAAGTTCTAGTTTTGTCATTAGACAGCGATGATTATTATTACAGCCTAATAAAAGCTTTATGTCATATGTACAGAGATGACAGAACTTAACGTTCTTCTCTGTGCACAGTGGCTGATCTCTTATCAACTAACACCTCTTTATTCTGATAGCAGAATGGTTTGCTGAAACAAATGAAGACCCGTATAGTTCCCCACTGATGGTGGGGATGCCACAGAAGGATGCCAAGGTAGGCTCCTAAATATAAGTACTTGCTCGTATAATAAAGGCATAGGACAATAGAAGATCAGCATGCAAACAGGAAACAAACAAAACGAGAGCTGGGAGGAGAAGAAAGAGACAAGATATGAACAAAAATAGAATGCCGAAGCATGCTAAAAAACAACAGCCACACATTTTATAACCAAAAATATTTTTTTCCCCTTCTCTTTAAAAAAAAAAAAAAAAAAAGAAGACAGGGCACAGAGGAAAAAAATAAAAATGGTTACCTTACACCACAAAGAAGGTGTATATCTATATAGACACGCTAAAACATAACGACAAGTGCAAGATTTACATTTACACAAATGTCTAAATCGACAATTCCAAGAAACCAGTGAAGCCTTACCTTGTCTATAATTTTCTGGAAATGAACTTCCACCGTACAACTCTGAATATCTTTGTGTTCATCGGAATTATGGATCAACACCGACAGCTTTTTGGATCGGATTTTTTGAGCTCGATAGCCAAAAACAAAGAGCATCGAATCAATCACATTGGATTTTCCACTGCCATTGGGCCCAATAATACAGGAAAAGCGCTGGGCAAACAAAACGACAGTGTAAGCAGAGATACGCATCTTTATTACATGATATTCTCTTACGCTTATACTTTTTTTTTTTTTTTTATAACCAAGTCATCACTCAGTCTGCCAAAGAAACTACTGTGGAGTACAGCAGCATAAAACAAAGTGAATTACATGCAGATGTTTACATTGTCAGGGCAGCAGTCTCCACATAGGCAGTCATCTTATATATCAGGCCAGATAGCAGGCTCTAGGAGAGCTCTTACCTTATGGAAAGGCCCCAGAATGCGTTCTCCTGCGTACGATTTGAAGTTCTGGTTTACAATATGGGTTATCATGAGACGAGGAGCTCCAGCTTCATTGGTCATTGCTGGAGGTGGGGGAGGAGGGATGCTACTCAGAATCTCCTCTAAACTTCTATTATCCAGCACCTCGGTAGGAGTCTCTAAAATGACAAAAAAAAAAAGCATTCTTCCAGCAATAGAAAAAACTGCCCTAAAAAGACAGGGGCAGATACAGGTTGTACTCATCCGAGTAGTGCCACAGGCTCTGGGATCTTGATAGACGCCCTTCCTCCTCCCGCAGCCCCCACCCCTCCTATTGGGATTTTACACCCTTTTCTAGATAGTAGGCACACAACCAGCCAACATAACGGGAAAAGTTCTATGGACCAGTCCCATGCCCCGATCCGTGATCATATGTAAAATCGCAGCTGCTACAAGTCGGCAGCACCTGGAACAATACACACACAGGATAAAGCCGCAGGCTGCAACTTCTATGGATGACAGCCCGCGTCCATCACGGTGCCCCAGCACAGGAACGGTTAAACGCCTGTCACTGGCCCAGAACTCCTCACACAAAGGCGCCCCCTCCCCAGTCAGCACGGAAAGCGCCAGCTCCCCCAAACATCGCAGTCACAGCGGAGGAGGAGCAGGGGGGCGAGAAGCCTGCACCCCCAACACTTCGGCGATCACTGGGCGACGTCTGCCTGGGATACGATGGGCATCCATTCACTGCCCAGATGATCGGGGTGCCTGTCAGTGGCATCCATACCTTGAGTAGCCGACTCCACACCGTCAGCCTGGACTTCCTCAGGAGCTGGCAGGGCTGTGTCACTTTTATCCAGGGCCATGGCTGTGGGCTCCCTGGCTGCTGCCGTGGACGATTTAGTCTTTTTAGGCGGCATGATGATGATGATGACTGAGGCCAAAAAACAAACCAAATCCAGTGATAAGAGAGGCACCATGTGTACAGCTCTATATAATCCAGCACATCCAGATGTTATCCACAGCAGCAGCTCTACTCACTGACATCGGCTCAGTACTCACTGCCCTCAATTACAAGGTGGCTCTATAGAAATATATATACATATAATATCTGGTCAAAGACCATAGCTTAGACTTGGATGACACTATGCGTTAGCCGTGTCATCGCTTTCCACTGATGATCGCTGTGTAAAAAGTCCAATAACTTTGGTGTAGGTGGATTTATAAATAAATGAAGTAGAATTGCTATAGTTAGTGACCTTTCCATAGGGCTCCACACAGTATACTCGGCCACCAGGCAGGCTATATGGTGAGAGGTATGACACACATCAGTTGTCATCTAAAGTAGAAATTAGAATAGGTCTCGCCATCACCCGTGTCTCATGATGGAGGGAGGACTTGTGGAGCGGGATGCAGGAGATAGATGTGAGGGGAGAAGAGCCGCAGCCGTGTGTGTGAGTGTGGATGACAGCTGTGTGTGTACACACTCCCCCCATCCTCCGCCTGTCACACCGGCTTCTCTCTGCTTCATCCCGCTAAAATTAAAAAATGACAAAGTGTCAGGAAAATCACCTGAGAAGCCGCCTCAGCCCTGCCGCCCGCTCACCAACAGCCCGCCTGAATTTTTTGCCGATTTTTCGAGGTGTTTTTGAGGGCTGCCGAGCGCTTTTTCCCTGTTTTTCCGCGGGATGCTCAGTCCTTGCCTGCAAGCGCCTCAGCTACTCCACTCGAAAATGGCGCCCAAAATCTAAACTCGAACCGAAGTTCGTTACAAACGCGCGCTGCATGCTGGG
This sequence comes from Leptodactylus fallax, assembly GCA_947044405.1. NCBI lineage: Eukaryota > Metazoa > Chordata > Amphibia > Anura > Leptodactylidae > Leptodactylus > Leptodactylus fallax. Next base: position 8,470,283 of record CAMRHE010000048.1, on the reverse strand, counting down.
AGCCTACTCAGATTTGAAAAAAAAAAAAATGGGGCCGGCTGCCATTTTCCAGAGGGGAAGACAAGCGACAGAAAGCTAGTGACGCCGCTGCAGGACGTCTATTCAGCGGGGCTCCTGAGGGGATGTAATGAGCGTAGGACGCCAGCACGGGCGCTGTAATAACGGTAATTAGAACGAGCAAGATAATAATTGACGGTTACTCAACTACTAGGCGGTTTAAGGAGGCGGGGCTAGGTTGCGGAGCAACGGAAAGAGACGTCTATTGGAGGCGTGGCTATGCAGAGATGGCCTAATGGGCGGATCATGACGGTCTTCAACGTTTAGAAGCGCTGATAGGACAATCTCAGGTCATGTGATCTATCAGGAGGCTACACGGCCGGCCATTTTTAAGTCTGCCATGAAGCGTATTTTGTAGCGTATTATAAAGTATCCAAAGAGTGACCAAAGATGTCGAGAGTGCAATAAATACTATGTGACTGGCAATTATATCCGAAACGTTCTTTATTGTGAATGCAAGGCTTGTCCTTGAGCCTATCCTTAAGGATTCTTTGGTACAGATGGCTCCAATCACTTCTGCCAAGATCAAATATGGCGGTTAATTCTGTCCCGTTTTCGGATTCTATTTGGTTTACGTTAGCTTTGTGTGTATTCTTCACTAAATGTACGATAGGTAGATTAGTGACTCCCGCTCTATTCCTCAGCTATGTAGGACGCGACACGGGACGTATTTCGATAGTTTAGTCTTCGATAGTTTAGTCTCGTGCGATCAGACAGCTCTCGCGATAGGTAACCATAGCGACAGAACGCAGCCACTAACTGGAGGGGGAGCATAGCTGGAACTGAAGCAGGGAGAAGAGGCCTCATCGTGCCTTAGCCCAGGACAGGTAATGTGAGGGGCAAAGCTCTGCGTCTGTTCTTTGTGTGGCCACCTGTGCTTCATCTGCAGCACAAGTCTGCCATATAGACATTGTATTATGGGGGGTACCCAGTCCCAGGGATCCCCTGGAATTACATAGGCATGAGCCCAGGACAGGTAATGTGGGTTCATGGGGGGCAAAGCTCTGCATCTGTTCCTTGTGTGGCCACCTGTGCTTCATCTGCACCAGAAGTCTGCCATACTAATATGGACATTGTATCATGGGGGTGGAAACCTGTCCAAGTGATCCCCTGGGAAAAGAAAAATCTATGTATATTTACAGGGGGAACCATGACCAAAATCCAAGGTGAATGCTCATGGAGGTGTAAGTAGATCCACCTGAGGATCTGTTCCATTTAGTGGGGCAAATCGGTGTTGAGCTAATCTGCAGCTTTTTTCCGTGGCGTGGACAAAAATCCACATGGATGTTTCCTTTGCATGTTAATGCGTAATCATTTATGAGGATTTCAGACTGCTTTCTGTTTAGGAATTTGCATGAAAACTGATAGAAAGATAGATATATCTCTGCCTCTCTTGTCTCTTTTATAGTTTCCAGCAAAAAAAAAAAGAAAAACACATCATAATTCACACAGTGCTGATTTTCCTAAGCACAAAATTAATTTCTGCATCATGGCAATACTTTCTTGTGGCTGAAACCACGACAGGCAACAACACTCCATTAAATGGGTCTATACCAGCATGTGGATGGGTGACAGATATTCTAGGCTCAGCCCTAATTTTCTAACATGGATTCCATGGCTACATTTTCAAGTACAGACATACCTTTACCTATGGTTTTCTGGGTTTTCAAAAAACAAAAAAAAAACCTAAAATTTACAGCTGCATTTAGTATAACATAATGAAAAAGCCACCCTCCAGTGACTTTATTATTTTTTTTTTCCTTCTCCTGCTGTCAGTTGCTTCAGTAAGTCACATGATCAGAATGTCACTGCTTTTTTTTCAAGCATGGGTTGCTGTACAAACAAGAGGTGTCTGCTGCCTGTCCTACCCCCTGTTCTTCTGTCCTAAGTCTGTCAAAATGCCTCCCAGCTCCTCTTGCATATAAAAGAAAAAACCTCTGGAGTATGGCTTTAATTCCCACTGCTCTTTACAATACAGTTTACATTGATGAAGCTGTGATGTGCTGTAGCAACATTTGACCATACCAGCTGACCCCTGACCACAGTCATGAAGTCATCAGCATATTATATAGCCTGTAAGTAGGGTTGGCCCATTAATGAAATTAATTCACCCTGAAGGTTTCTGGCAATTCTGTTTTTTAACAGAATTGTCTAAATTGATTTTTCCCAGTGTCTGCCGGGGCTCTAAATATGGTCATAGCCCCAGGGCCTCTGTTGTTTCATACAACAAAGACGTGGCAGAAGTGCCTGTGATCAGAGACCTCTGATTGCAGTCACTCAACTCTGTCAGGTGTGACCATTGCACCTTAGGAGTTTAGGAGTTCTGTTGTTTTCGCCATCCTGCACCCAATGTCAATCCCCCCCTTCCCCCGCTGAATTTTATCTTCTGTTACAAAAGTAAACAAACATGAAGGAATCTTCCGTCATGTTGTTTGCATTAGTGTCAATGGGAATGGACACAGAATCAGTGACCGTTCTCTGTGACCGTTTAATGTCCGTTGCTGTCATCCTATGACGGAAGACAGCAACAGTAGTGTGAACTCCCCCTGTGGGTGCTGATGTTTAGGGAAAAATCAGTGAAGGGAAATCAGGGCTTAACTAAAAAAAAAAAAAAAAAACGCCTTTAAACAGAATAACAAAAAAAAGAATGCTCCCCTTTCAGTTTCCCCGACAATCCAGCACTGACTTTCTGGCATTTCCCCCAGTCTCTGCCGTAAATGCAGATGGCATGTGACGCCTGGAGTCAATCAATGGTCGTAGTGGTAATGTGCCCTCTAACCTGCATGGGAGCCATGATAGCAGTAATACAGAGCTGAGAGAGTGGTTAAATGGATGACCACAGGTTATCTTTTTATTTTATCACATTCTGGACAGCCCCTTTTATGTATTTAGAAAATATAACTACAAAATACTGATTATTATGTAGATGCTTCTATTGTTAATTCTCAATTATCTTCTAGGTCTACATTTTATTTACAGACATATTGAGTTTCTGAACAATGAGGCTGAAGACTTCTTTACTGAAAGAACCAAAGCATATCCTTTACAATGATAATCTGGTACTGATCCATTGGTTGATTTATGGTGTGTTCCTGGACAGGAGGATGCTTGGGCAAAACAGTGTCCCATCCCACGTTTATAAGACAGCATAAGCTAGGTTTTGTTGAATAGAAGGAAATCATCCAAATTTTGGTGAAAATTTGCACTGCTCAACATCTGCTCGTAGTACATGGACATTTCATTTTCTCTCTGCCAGACAGGTAAACATGAGTGCACCTTAAATTTGTGTAGATCCTTGTAGCTGCCTTCATAGTTGATGCTGGGATTAAAAACTACAGTCTTATGCTAAGGCCCCACACAGCATCCTGCAGCAAAAAAACGCTGCAGGAAAAACCACATTGGCAACGCAACCCGATTTTTCCCATAGCGCTTTTCACAGAAAGTCCGCAGAGGAATTTCTGCTTCAATTATACCTATAGGGAAACCGCCGGCGTTTCCGTAGGTTTAGTTGACATGCTGTGATTTTCAAAACCGCAACAGTTTTGGAATTCGCAGCGAGTCTGCTACTCGTATTTTCCTGCAGTTGGGTTGGGATTCGCTAGAATGCCATTTACTTTGCTGTGACTGTAAAACGCCGTGGCTTTTACGCCACTTGGAGCCCCGGCCTTAAAGAGGTTTTCCCATCAATGCAAATTAGCCACCATCCATACGATAGGGGGTAACTTACCGATCAGTTTTCTGAAACTATAAATAAATATGAATTATTATATAAATTTCAAATTTGCAAATCTGCAAATATAAATTATTAAAAATTTTGCTGTATTATAAACATATTCTCTAACTACGGTATCTTGTGCTAAGTTCACACTTCCGCTGGGCTCTCCGCTGCCAGAATCGGACAGCTAGAACAGTGATTACCCATGGACCCCATAGACTATAAGGGGGTTTGTTGGGTTTCCGCCGATTTTATACTGAAACCGGCGGTGAAAAAAAGTCCTCTGTGCAGGCCTTTTCTCTCCACCGATTTTCTGCGGTTTCTGGGGCAGAGTCTCCAACAATGACTCCGGCGCAGATGTGAACCTAGTCTTAGTGCTGACAGTCTTTTGTCTTGATCGGTTGCCAATGGATACGACCATGAATACAGGAACTTTCTATGATCTGGCACTGGTATGAATGGTCTGAAACGCAGCCATGATTTCCTTATTGTGGACAGGTTACCAGGCTGGGACACTGCATGCATGAGAATATTATCTGCACACAATAAGGAAATCTTGGTCATTCGTCGCTATATCCATTGGCAACCGATCAAGACAACAGAATGTCACCACTGAGATGGCTAAAGAAATATTTAAAACTCTGCAAAATTTTTAATTATTCGTATTTGCAAAATTGTTTACGATGTAAACTTTTGGACAACTTTTGATTTTCTGGCAGTATGTATGTCATAAATACATTCAAACATTTTGGCTTCTTTCTGTGATATCCTACATTTTTTCACTCTTTCCCTTCCTTCTGTATTGAGAGCTGTTTCTGCCTCTCACTGAATGTTACTGTGTATGATGTACAAGTGTGTAGATGTTACACACCCCCGTACTCCAGAGAAAATGAGGGTGGGGAGGGTCACTTCAGTTATATCTCAACATTATAAAACGTAGACTTGCTTTTATTGTTTTAGAGCCATGTGAAAGAAGATAATCTCCTCTTTCATATGACACCAAAAGCAAGTTTGTACGTTTTATAATGTCCGAGATATAACTTTGTGAAGTGACCCTCATTTTCTCTACATGTTACGCAGCCGATACACAGTAACTTTCAGTGAGAGGCAGAAACAGCTCTCAATATAAGGGAAAGTGAAAAAATGCAGGCTTTCACAGAAAGGATCCAAAATTTGTTAATAAAGTATATTACATAATTTATTAATGACACAAATACGGCCAGAAAATCAAAAGTTGTCTAAGTTTGGTTACGTTTAACTTTTAATTGTCTGCAATTTTAAATTCTGATTATGTTCATGGTAATACCCATTTAAGGTAACAGTCCCAGAAAAAGGTTGCCATTCACTATCTGGCCCGTTAGAAAGGTATATGATATAAACTGTAGTAAAGGTAATTTACTGATGACTGTATTTGTGAGTTATCTACTCCCTTATTTTAATCTTGTAGCAATGAATAGAGAAACGGACTTTCTGTCTACACAAGGTGCTGTGCCACTTGGAGAGTCAGAGTGTTGGTCACATGAAACAGCTAAGGTCCAGAACAGAGTGAATAACTCACAAATGCAGCCACTGGTAGAAATATTAAAAGACTACCTTTTCTACAATTTATATCATGAACCTATCTAATGGGCCAGAGAATAGAAGATTTTGTGGGAATCCTGCTATAAGAAACATGAGAGATTTCCATGTTTCCATAGCTCCAGTGAACTACAATGGAGAAGACCTCTAACAGATATTTTCTGGTGTGCCAAATGTTACCTGTTCATGCATATGTTTGTCCTGATGGCTGGTGACCACATGGAACATCATGCTGGGCTGCAAGTTTTGCATCTTAGAGGAGCTATACAGTCTTAATGTGGAAATCAGTTTTATGATGGAGCCATCTATCGATGCAATTACACCAGCTTTGTGGTATAGATACCACTGTTTTTACATTGAAATAAAGCACAGCATCAGGACTTTCACTTCCAATATCATCCTCCACCAATATGGATCTTAGAAAAGTGATAGTGAAGTCACTTTATTACACCTGGCGCAGTTCTGTACTGTACATTGCATTCTGTAGTAGCAATGCACCATGTTAGTGAATTCAGTACATCACTCTCTTAGCTTGCACCTGCTCTTATATGTAAGAAAAATGTCTGACTTATCTTGCACTTTAAGATGGTTGTCACGTGCCTATAATAAAGGAATGAGAGGACGTGGTTTAGACTGTAGAACAAATAAAGGTGGAGTGTTGTCTTGACTGTGCCATTATGTTCAGCTGCAGTGACTGCTTTATGACCCTTTCTAGGCTGGTGGTTACAGCTGTGGTTGTCGAAGATGACCTTCTTAGCTTACCTCTGCCTGTACACATGACAAACAAAGGGCTTACTATGTAAGGAAGAAGCTATTTTTTTAGTTATTTGTATGCATTCAGTTTTTTATCCAAATGACTACAAAAGATTATGACACTTTGTGATATTTTCAGGAATTTCCAAGTCCTGTGGATCTTAGCTTGGAGACACCATTTCAGTGTAAGTGGTTGAGCCCAGAAGCCACATGCCCAGCAACCAGTGGTTTGGAAATATTCCCTATTGTACATGGGACAAAGATGGCCCCAGTGTCAGATTAACAAGAATTCACCAAACAGGCTAGCATTGGAAACTCTCATCTTCTTTTCGTCAAGGCTGTTCTTTTAGTTTCCTGTGCAATCCTTCCCTCTTGTGCCGACGTCGACACAAGCATTCAAGTGAATGTTTTCCATGTTTTCGACAGACCGCATACAGACACTTTGATTTCTATATGTATACAGAAGCATGTTCTAGTTTTTGTCTGTTTTATAGATCAAACAAGCCCATGTAAGTCAGTAGATCCATGAAAAACAAGGATAGCACATGGATGCCATATGTGTGCTGTCCAGTTGTTAAGAGACCTTGCTCGAAGACGCTAAAAATTACATTTGCACAGTCATGTGACCTTTTCAAGTGGTTTAGGCCTCATTCACGTGACCATGATGCAAGGTGACTGAGAAACAGCCATTTTTCACAACCAGTGTGCATCCATGTGGTGCCTGTTTTCCTGGATTCCTCATAGATTTTTGTCTTTTTCAGGGATATGTGAAAAAGGATGTCTAATTTTTTATTATTATTTTTTTTTATTCTGGTGCTTGTGCAGCTATTTTGTTAAAAAACAGCAGTCGCACAACCGGTTTTGACATTTGTGTGAGTAGGGCCTCATCTCTTTCCCTTTTTAAATGGTTGTTAAAAATAGATGACGTACGGAAAGAAAACTGATGGGAAAACAGACATTGTCACAGATGAAAAATGGACCATTTTTCACTGACCATAAACAAACACAGATGTGTGAATAAGGCCTAAGAGGTAAGGAAAGAAATTCTCAAAGGGACATCTATACTGCCATGGTAGGTACTCTGTGATTGACTATCTATCTACTCGCATAAGGCACTTTGTGGTCACAAACATGCCAGATTATCAGGATTATAGAGCTAAACAGCACAAGAGCACAGGATATAAGTAAACTACAATAATCAGGAATATTTTCACACATTGACATATCATTCATAATCCGTTTGCTGAATTTGTAAAGGCACGTGCCTTGCAGATATGGAGAAAAGTGCTAGATCGTCTGTGTTTTATTTGTCAAGTGTTTTTTGCAAGGCCATATGTTAAACTCCTTAACTCCTCTGTACATAAGGAGCTGGTTAGCTGTGTGGGCTGGACCTCTGCCGATGAGCTCTATTCCTGCGCTGATGACCACCAGATTTTGAAGTGGAACTTGCTAAACGGCGAGACATCTTTGGTTGTAAAACTCCCAGATGATACATATCCTATTGACCTTCACTGGTTCCCCAAAAATGTGGGCAGCAAAAAGCAAGGGCAGTCTGATATGTTTGTGCTTACAAGCTCTGACGGTGAGTATCTTTGCCGAATACCAGCACCCATGTATTGACTAGTTTACCATACTGACTGTTTATATTGTAACATATATGTGACCAGCTGCTGTAATGTTCCACCTCACAAATCATAGGTGGGAGAAGATCTGCAGCATATACAGATATAGCAGAGTTAACCCGAACTTTTGTAATGGGTTAAACTACTGCCACGTGATATCTTATTATCTTATTATATCTTGATTTTTTTTTTTTATTGTTTTTTGCTGTATTCTGTGACAAGATATCACACTGCAGCAGTTCAGGCAGAAATTCAGGTTAACTCTGCAACATCTGTATATATCTTTCTCCTGATGGGGGGGGGACAATTTACTCTTGTATTGAGTGTATATATACTTCCTGATAATTTTTAAGCAGAAATTGAATTTTTGTTCCTATTCCAAACAATTTTTGATGATGATATTATATATATTTATTTATTTTTACTATATATATGTATGTTGAAAGTTTTTCAGGTGTTGCAGCTACTATAGGATTTATCAGTAACAAAAAATACAAAATTTAGAAAAAAAAAAAAGTTAAATGTAACCATTGTAACTTACGTAGTTGATACATCAAATGTTTTGGTCCCATAGACATAATAGTCATTAACAGTCACACTTATCTAAAAGTGGTCAACTACTTCACACTGTGAAGTAGCATCATTGTGGCCATGACAATTTGTACAGTTAGACCAGTACTGCACTATGAGCATAAGGTGACCATACACATTATATGAACATAGGCCAAAACTGCAAATTTCAGGAAGACCAGCTCCCCAGGTGCAGACGTTAGGAGAAATAAGGGTCAGGCATATTTCAAAATGCACAATCCGCTTTTCTTAGGCGAGATGAATTGAAGTGTATAGCAGCTGTATATCCTAAAGTGACAGAATGTGTCGGGGGCACCAACGTGGCATTTTACAGTGTGGAGAGCATTAAGGAACATTATACTATATGTGGTAAGGCAGTAATGGGGCATTCGTGTCCCCCTACACAGTATAATGCCCTATTAGTTGCCTCCACGCTATAATGCACTATTGGTCCCCCCCCCACAGTATAATGTTCCTTAGTGTCCCCCATACTTTATAATGCTGTTGAGTGCCCCCCCACGAAGAATGGAAATTGACAGCGGTCAGGATAAAAACTCATCTCCCTACCACTGCACCCTAAGTCCAGGTACCTTTTAATAGTGACAGTAGGTACAGTTGTTGAGTATCCCCTGTCCTATGGTTTAGGGTAAGATCTTCATTAAATCACATCTCCTTATGCAGGCTTCAATAGATGTTTTCATCCATGCATCATAGTATATTGTCCCATTGTCCAAGAGTTGTTACAGGAACATAATACATTTGGTTAGTTTATATACCCTCCACTGTTCACAAAGGTCAACACTGTACAGGATGATACATACGTGGTTATGCTTGTTTCTTTTAACTGTTTGTGTCTTCTTATTATACATATAATATGTAAGATCTGGTAGAAACCTAGTCTACATGGTGTTTTTATGGTGACAATTTTATGGCGCAATCCTGGGGAAAAATCACAATTCTGAACTGGAGCTATGATTTTGTTTTTCCTTCCTATTGTGATATATATGTATAATAATAATGTATACCCGAGAAGGCTGTATGTTTTTCCTACATTTGCATTGTTGTGCACTAATGTGATGTACCTGAACTCATACTAGGAAAATTCCATCTGATTTCCAAGTTGGGAAGAGTTGAGAAAAGTGTAGAGGCTCACTCCGGAGCGGTGCTCGCAGGTCGCTGGAATTATGATGGAACAGCACTGGTAACAGGTAAAATGTGGCTGCATTAGATTAGACAGGGTGGTAGTAGTAAAGTATGTGAAGTTAAACACACTGCATATGTGTAGTGGAGGGAAATGGTTGTCTGAATTATTAATATCATCAACCATGGGCATGGATAAAAGGAAGTTGTAAAATGCACCCAATTTATTAAATTGTGACTAACTTTGATTAAATCAATGAAACTTTGTAATATTTCTTATTTCTGCTGTTATCAAGTCAATTTCATGCTCCCCTCTCTTTGCTAAACTGAAAATTCTGCTATATCCGTCTCAAGATGGACTGCATATCACATGACTCCGATTATACATGTCTATAGAAGTCTATTGGGGGGAGAATTGAAAGCGAAGAGAGACAAATAACAGTACAAACGCATATTATGGGTGATGCTGGAGATAAATAAGAGCTTTTTATAACAACCAAAGCATTTTACTCACCTCTATATAGGTCAGTAAAATTATATATACATCATGCAAGATCCTGGGGCTGATTCTGAGTGAGAGAGACAGAGACTGTTATATAGCAGATTTTCCTCTACTTTGAGCAGAGTAAGACAGCTAGTCTCTATCCACCAGCTTAAGTAGGCATGCAAAGGGGAAAAGTACCAAATGCAGAAGAAGCCAAGTAGAAGCCACGTAATGTGCAGAAATAGTGTTTTCTCGCTTATTTTACTGGGGGACACAGCACCATGAGTATAGACCCGGCCACTTGGAGGCTGACACTAGGAGAATGTTGGCTCCACCTCTGATCTATACCCTCTCATAGACAATGTGCTAAGCCAGTTTTAACCTAGTGTCCGTAGGAAGCAGACACGACCTGACTCATGTCTTTTTGTCTTACATCGTTTTTATTTCTATTTTTCTTTCAGGTGCAGGGGGGTCTTCAACGTGTACGTGCACCTCGCCTGTCACCTAGTCCCCACTCACCGTATCGGCAGCCAGATAGCTGGTGATCCCTCTCCCATGTGCTCCCGATGGGGCACGCCCAACGTCAACATATTTGCCTCCTGCCTAAATCACAAGGTCCCCCGCTACGTGGCCAAGTCCCTGGACTCTTGAGCCATCGCCGCCGACACTCTCATGATTCCCTGGTCGGACTTCCACCTTCTGTTTCTGTTCCCTCCTCTTCCTCTTCTCCCTTGGGTTCTGAAGAAGCTCAAGACCGAGGGGGTTCCAGCTATCCTGGTGGCTCCAGATTGGCCCCACTGGGCCTGTTACGCGGATCTCATGTTGCCGCTGGCAGACAGTCCTTGGCCTCTTCCTCTGCAGGTTGACCGCTGTTCCACCCCACCTTACATGAGCTGCGTTTAACGGTGTGGCTGTTGAAGCCGAAGTTCTGAGGCATCATAGGTTTTCAGAGCTTGTAATCCAGATCATGCTCAAAGCCTGGAAATCCCAGTCAGCCAAGATCTACCATCACACATGGAAGTCTGAGAGTACAGTGCTGACCAAAAGTATTGGCACCCCTGCAATTCTGTCAGATAATACTCAATTTCTTCCAGAAAATGATTGCAATCACAAATGCTTTGGTAATAATATCTTCATTTAATTTGTCTTCAATGGAAAACCACAAAAAGAATTGTCAAAAAGCCAAATTGGATATAATTCCACACCAAACATAAAAAAGGGGGTGGACAAAAGTATTGGCACCCTTTGAAAAATCATGTGATGCTTCTCTAATTTGTGTAATTAACAGCACCTGTTACTTACCTGTGGCACATAACAGGTGGTGGCAATAACTAAATCACACTTGCAGCCAGTTGAAATGGATTAAAGTTGACTCAACCTCTGTCCTGTGTCCTTGTGTGTACCACATTGAGCATGGAGAAAAGAAAGAAGACCAAAGAACTGTCTGAGGACTTGAGAAGCAAAATTGTGAGGAAGCATGAGCAATCTCAAGGCTACAAGTCCATCTCCAAAGACCTGAATGTTCCTGTGTCTACCGTGCGCAGTGTCATGAAGAAGTTTAAAGCCCATGGCACTGTGGCTAACCTCCCTAGATGTGGACGGAAAAGAAAAATTGAGAGATTTCAACGAAAGATTGTGCGGATGGTGGCTAAAGAACCTCGACTAACATCCAAACAAGTTCTAGCTGCCTTGCAGTCCGAGGGTACAACAGTGTCAACCCGTACTATCCGTCGGAGTCTGAATGAAAAGGGACTTTATGGTAGGATACCCAGGAGTTTGCCAAAACTTACCTGAGAAAGCCAAAAACTTTTTGGAAGAATGTTCTCTGGTCAGATGAGACAAAAGTAGAGCTTTTTGGGAAAAGGCATCAACATAGAGTTTACAGGAAAAAAAAAAAAAGAGGCCTTCAAAGAAAAGAACACGGTCCCTACAGTCAAACATGGCGGAGGTTCCCTGATGTTTTGGGGTTGCTTTGCTGCCTCTGGCACTGGACTGCTTGACCGTGTGCATGGCATTATGAAGTCTGAAGACTACCAACAAATTTTGCAGCATAATGTAGGGCCCAGTGTGAGAAAGCTGGGTCTCCCTCAGAGGTCATGGGTCTTCCAGCAGGACAATGACCCAAAACACACTGCAAAAAGCACTAGAAAATGGTTTGAGAGAAAGCACTGGAGACTTCTAAAGTGGCCAGCAATGAGTCCAGACCTGAATCCCATAGAACACCTGTGGAGAGATCTCAAAATGGCAGTTTGGAGAAGGCACCCTTCAAATCTCAGGGACCTGGAGAAATTTGCCAAAGAAGAATGGTCTAAAATTCCAGGAGAGCATTGTAAGAAACTCATTGATGGTTACCGGAAGCGGTTGTTCGCAGTTATTTTGTCTAAAGGTTGTGCTACCAAGTATTAGGCTGAGGGTGCCAATACTTTTGTCCAGCCCATTTTTGGAGTTTTGTGTAAAATGATCAATGATTTGACTTTTTTTCATTCTCTTTTGTGTTTTTTCATTGCAAGCAAAATAAATGAAGATATTATTACCAAAGCATTTGTGATTGCAATCATTTTCTGGAAGAAATTGAGTATTATCTGACAGAATTGTAGGGGTGCCAATACTTTTGGCCAGCACTGTAACGATTATCATCCGCTTTCCTTCTCTCTTCCCAAGACCCTGGCTTTTGTCCGGTCTGGATCAAGGTCTTGGTCTTTCTTCTCTTAAAGGACAGATTTCTGCCCTCTCTATTCTTTTTCAGAAGACCCTGGCCTTCTGGCCTCAGGTGAAGACTTTCCTACAGGGAGTGGCACACTGCACCTTCCCCCACTGTCCACCTGTGGGATCTTAATCTTGTCCTTGAGGTGCTTCAGGCTCCCCCTTTCGAGCCTTTATGGGATATCCCTCTTTGCCTTCTGTCCTGGAAGGTTTTTTTGGTGGCTATTGCCTCCATCTGCATGGTCTTCGACCTTGCTTCCCTGTCCCGGCAGTCTCCCTCTCTGGTTCTCCACAGGGACAAGGTTGGTTTTCGTCCACCACCGTCTTTTCTGCCTGATGTGGTTTCCTCCTTTCACATCAATGAGGACATAATCTTGCCATCCTTCTTTCCGGACCCCAAGCATCTGCGTGAGCATTCCCTTCTCTCCCTGGATGTTGTCCAAGTGATTCGGGTGTGTTCGTCCTCCTTGATGGCCCTTGCAAGTGCCTGCTTGCTTCCAAGGCTTCCATCTCCGGATGGATCTGGTCTGCGATCAAGGAGGCCTATTGTCTTTAGGGTAAGGACCTGCCCTTCTGTGTGACTGCTCACTCCACGAGAGCTGTCGGAGCCTCCTGGGCTGTTCCGCATCAGGCTTCTGCTGCCCAGGTCTGCAAGGCTGCCTCCTGGGCCTCCATCCACACTTTCACTAAGTTCTACTAGATCGATTCTGTGGCCTCTGTTGATGCCAGTTTGGGTTTCAAGGTTCTCCAAGCGACTGTGTGCTACTTTCTTCGCATGGCCGTTTAATTCCCACCCTCTTGGACTACTTTCGGACATCCCATGGTGCTGTGTTCCCCAGTGAAATAAGCAAGAAAAGGGATTCTTTTTGTACTCCATCGTAAAATCTGTTTCTTGTTGTATTCACTGGGGGACACAGATTCCACCCTTTTACTTTCGTTCTTGGCTGAGCTGTTTTGGTTCTTTTCGGGTTCAGGACATCTTGGTGGTTGTTGGTTCCATGTTCTTTTTTTGTGTCTGTCTCTTACTGCTGCAGTAAAAACTGGCTTAGGACATTGTCTGTAAGAAGGTATAGACCAAAAGCGGAGCCCACAGCTTTTCATTCTTCTAGTGTCGACCTCCTAGTGGCTGGGTCTATACCCATGGTGCTGTGTTCCCCAGTGACTACAACGAGAAAAGGATTTTATGGTGAGTACAAAAACTCCCTTTATTCCCATGCACATACGTTGTACTTTTGATTTATGCAGAGTTTATTTAACTATTAGGTACAGTTTAAAGACTTACGCAATTTTTTTAGCACTCATGAAAGCCAGACGTTCAGTGGCATAAGTATTAGAAACGGGTCCAACATGACTAGCACATTGCTCCAAAAGTATTTAATCCCAGGTTCACTACTTTGATTGCACTTGGCCGATTATAGTATGAAACTATTGATAAATCAGTCTGATGGTCATTAACAAAGAAACATTTATAACCAAGGCTTTCTTTCTGAAAAGTGTCTAGTTGCTCATAGCAATCCATTTACAGCTCAGCTTTCACTTCTTAAACTGCTCTGGAATAATGAAAGCATACATTGCCAAACTTTACCAAATTCAACAGTACAGTATGTGTACATTAGGAACACTATGGGAGAGATTTATCATAAGGGGAACTCCGTTTTCCTGGAGTCTGTCTTGCATTATTTTGTGCCAAGTGTATCAAATGTTACACAATGTTAGAATAATTCTGTTCTGAGATTTTTCTTCACTCACTATGCCACCCCCTACTGGAGGGACATCTCATTTGATAAATCTGGTAAACTTCCCCTCTAAATTGTCCCCACTTTTTCACCAATTTTATAGAAGTAGAGTTAGCAAAGCAGCATGGGAAGTGTGTTTTTTTTTTTTTTTTGTTTGTTTTTTTTTATAAGCGCCAAAATTGCCAAATCCCTATTTTGCTGTTTTTTGACTCCTTAATTCTGGAGTGCAGGACTTCTACCCTGTATTTGGCCATTATAAGACTGTCTCTAATTCTCAGTTTTCGTTGAGTTTGGTGAGTGGAGACTAACTGCTATAATATCTCCCATAGATAACATATGGAGAAAGGAATGTCTGCTCCCAAACTTAAAAACACTGTAGGATACGGCGTGGGCGATTTATGACCTACATTAAAATTGTGAATAATGAGGCATTTTACCTCAATTGTTCGGTTTCAGTTATTTTTTGATTGATCACCCAGCCCTACTGTAGGACATGCGCACTGCTGTGAAAAAGCACGTGGCATGAGATAGAAAACTTACTTGAGCTTCAGCAGCCTCTTTCTGTTCTTGTGCTTCTCTATTATCACTCAGCTTTGCTCATACCTCCCCCGCTCTTTGGCAAAGACTTTATGCAAAGCAAGTGACTATTGAAAGTTTGGCTGTGATTTGTTGCTATGTGCTACACGGCCACTTTAGCTGTTAGTTTTGGTAAATGAAGCCTACTAGTTTTAGGCTTGGTTTTTGAGTTTCATTACATGGACTTTTTAAACTACTTGTTTTTTTTTTTTCTTTTTTTCTATGAAAAACATAAATCTGCATTTTTAACAATGCTTGTCAATATCACTGTATTATAGATGTATCTTTTCCTTTTACGCCTACTGCTTTTCTCAGACTCTCAAACTCATGACTCATATCCTAATAGAAACAAAACTCAGACTAAATAGACTTTTATGGCACAGGCTGCACCTTGTGTGTGTAAACATTATTTTTTATTATATTGAGGGGAGGCCACGTTGTTTTTAATACTAAGAAGTAAGCTGTTGAATTGAAGATTTATGTAAAAATTGACAGATGGAAAAATCACTTGCCTGTGAATGAATAGATTGGTGAGCGAGTAATGCAGCCAGGAGGCCCATGTCCACATAGGGAGGTAGTTCATTGAGGACATCCCATTATCTTTGTTAGCTAGTGGGAGACATATGAGAGATATTCCATTTTGACTTGCCCACACACAGCTTTTGCGTCATCTCTAACCTCTCTTTCACCTTCCAGTGTCAGACTTTTCTTACCACTCATTGCCTCTTATAGTTATTTTGGTAATGCAAGCTGAACTCTGGAAGCATAAAGTCAATTTTGTGATCCTAAGAGCATGGAGTTTCCATAGTTTAATGGATGCTCACTATCTGTGAAACTGGCCATACGCATTAGGTGGCTGGATGCTCAATCCACCCACAGGTATTCCTCCTGAACCCACATACACAGGTTTGGCTGGGTGTTCATGTTTTCTTAATGGAGACAGATGTAGAATCCACTGTCAGGGCCCCATTTGCGGCTTATCTTCCCCAGCAAGCAAAAGATCGGGCATGTCGAAATCCAAATAGCCGATCCTTCTCTCCTTTGATATCAGCTTTTGTGGGAGAGTTTGGAAGCCCTCAGTACATATTAGATGCTCGGCCAATTCCTACATAATTGTTAGGTTCGGCCAAAATGTAAATGTATGGCTAGCTAGGCTGCCTCAAAATTATGTCTGTGGCATGTGTGGAATATGTAAGTACTTGTATTGATCTATAGCCTTAGAACGTACTCCCATGTTTCTACATCCCACACTCCAGAGTAAAATTAAAATATATAGTTGTAAAAGAAAAAAACAGTTGGGCCTTATTCACATGACCATGCCAAGTACAGGAAAAATGTACTGTGTGTGCTGGCCATATGTCCCAAACTCATAACAGTTAAATTTCAGTTCAGTATAGTATTCCTCCAACCATTCGGGAACTCACTGATAACTCACTATGGCGGTCGATTCACACAACTTCAGTTCAGGAGATACGGCCAGCACACAGACTCTATTATACCTCCTCCACCTCCATGGCACCCTGTTTCTCTATTGACATACCCCCATTATACCCACTCGTTTCCCACAGCCTCACTGTTCCTCTATCTACATACCCCCAGCCACCCATATGGCTCACTATTCCTACATTACTTCCCCCACAGCTCACTGTTCCTCTATTTATATACCCTCTTGCCCACACAGCTCTCTGTTCATCCATTACACCCAATCCCCACCGCAGCCAAATGGAGCTCTGACCTAGCAGACAGACCCTGCTCTCTATGTTGCCTGGCAAAGAGGAACTGGAGAAGTCCTGGGGTGCACATTACAGGTGATTTCAGGACTTCTGCGCATCTTTGCTGGGCAGCATGGGACACATGTCTTCATCCTAGCAGAAGTATGCAGCACGCGCCACGTCTGTCTGGTAGGTGAACAAGGCAATTTTTTTCATTTGTTTATTTTTTTTTTAAGGAGACAGCGTGGCAGTTGTCATCATATGCAAATTCTAAGTTTGGCCCATGTGCACCTTTTACCTCTCTTGCCCTCCCTTCAGTGCACATAGTGCAGAAGCTTGTGGAGAAGGGCAGGATTGGAGGGAGAATAACACTGCCTTAATTTAAATAGCCACCTGGCAGCAAATAGGATCATTCTGAGTAGCACAGGGAAAAGGACTGAATGGTGGGAAGTAGGACACAGTATCGTTATCACATTGGGCGCCACATCATGTCTCTACTACTGCATGTGTCTCCTTCTACCTAATTCTCAAGGCATGCTACCTTAGTGAAATTTTGTCTGCAAGACCTGACACTAGTGTTCTCGGTCTAGCAAACAGCTTCAAGCCACACATGAAGAGACTATGAGCCATGAATTAGGGACCCGTGCTTTTAAAGCTTGGCACATAGGAAGTGTTCTCCCAGCAGCCAGAACCTTGGTATTTATAAAGAGGAACCCCCACTCACCCCCTTCTTCTATGAATCAGAGCAGAGAACTGCTACGGAGAAATGTTTGGCTTTTCTGAAGCGATTGGGGTGATGAGATGTAAGTGCTCACAGAAATCTGAGGAGTATAAGACATTGCAATATGACATACAGTGCTGGCCAAAAGTATTGGCACTCCTGCAATTCTGTCAGATAATACTCAATTTCTTCCAGAAAATGATTGCAATCACAAATGCTTTGGTAATAATATCTTCATTTATTTTGCTTGCAATGAAAAAACACAAAAGAGAATGAAAAAAAGTCAAATCATTGATCATTTTACACAAAACTCCAAAAATGGGCCGGACAAAAGTATTGACACCCTCAGCATAATACTTGGTAGCACAACCTTTAGACAAAATAACTGCGAACAACCGCTTCCGGTAACCATCAATGAGTTTCTTACAATGCTCTGCTGGAATTTTAGACCATTCTTCTTTGGCAAATTTCTCCAGGTCCCTGAGATTTGAAGGGTGCCTTCTCCAAACTGCCATTTTGAGATCTCTCCACAGGTGTTCTATGGGATTCAGGTCTGGACTCATTGCTGGCCACTTTAGAAGTCTCCAGTGCTTTCTCTCAAACCATTTTCTAGTGCTTTTTGCAGTGTGTTTTGGGTCATTGTCCTGCTGGAAGACCCATGACCTCTGAGGGAGACCCAGCTTTCTCACACTGGGCCCTACATTATGCTGCAAAATTTGTTGGTAGTCTTCAGACTTCATAATGCCATGCACACGGTCAAGCAGTCCAGTGCCAGAGGCAGCAAAGCAACCCCAAAACATCAGGGAACCTCCGCCATGTTTGACTGTAGGGACTGTGTTCTTTTCTTTGAAGGCCTCTTTTTTTTTTTTTCCTGTAAACTCTATGTTGATGCCTTTTCCCAAAAAGCTCTACTTTTGTCTCATCTGACCAGAGAACATTCTTCCAAAAAGTTTTTGGCTTTCTCAGGTAAGTTTTGGCAAACTCCAGCCTGGCTTTTTTATGTCTCTGGGTCAGAAATGGGGTCTTTTTTATGTCTCTGGGTCAGAAGTGGGGTCTTCCTGGGTCTACCATAGAGTCCCTTTTCATTCAGACGCCGACGGATAGTACGGGTTGACACTGTTGTACCCTCGGACGGCAGGGCAGCTAGAACTTGTTTGGATGTTAATCGAGGTTCTTTAGCCACCATCCGCACAATCTTTCGTTGAAATCTCTCGTCAATTTTTCTTTTCTGTCCACATCTAGGGAGGTTAGCCACAGTGCCATGGGCTTTAAACTTCTTGATGACACTGCGCACGGTAGACACAGGAACATTCAGGTCTTTGGAGATGGACTTGTAGCCTTGAGATTGCTCATGCTTCCTCACAATTTTGCTTCTCAAGTCCTCAGACAGTTCTTTGGTCTTCTTTCTTTTCTCCATGCTCAATGTGGTATACACAAGGACACAGGACAGAGGTTGAGTCAACTTTAATCCATTTCAACTGGCTGCAAGTGTGATTTAGTTATTGCTAGCACCTGTTATGTGCCACAGGTAAGTAACAGGTGCTGTTAATTACACAAATTAGAGAAGCATCACATGATTTTTCAAAGGGTGCCAATACTTTTGTCCACCCCCTTTTTTATGTTTGGTGTGGAATTATATCCAATTTGGCTTTTTGACAATTCTTTTTGTGGTTTTCCATTGAAGACAAATTAAATGAAGATATTATTACCAAAGCATTTGTGATTGCAATCATTTTCTGGAAGAAATTGAGTATTATCTGACAGAATTGCAGGGGTGCCGATACTTTTGGCCAGCACTGTAAGTACTGCATATTTATAGCACAGCGGGGTTGATGTATTTCTTGTCTAATCTTTGGGTATACACAACACTATGGCCTCTTCTGAGTTAATAGTACTACTGTACAAGTACTGCTTTGTCATATGACTTCATTATTGTGGCTCCCAAAAAGCAGGTCCTCTACTATATGTCATCATGTCAGTAATTTGCTTGTGGATAAAACTGGATGCTTGTTCAGTTGCTTTAAGCCCTACCTGACATTTTCTTTTTCCTGAGGAGCGCCACTGATAGGAGAATATCGGGAAGTTACTTGCTGCAGTAAATGATCAACTCTGATGGAAATTTTCATAGCAATGCCTTGAACAGGCAGACTCCAGTCCATTACAGATTAATGGAGTGTTACTGTATGTTCCATGGGTCACATAGCTTTTGGCCACAGTCCTACAGTAGTTAACCCTCCAGTGTTATAGCATATTCTCTTGTACAAAAGGGGATCTTAAATCTTTGTTTCCTATATTAAGTATTTTTTCATTAAAATATATATCATTATTTTCTAATAATGAAATATGTTTGCGCTATTGCTTAGTAACAGATGTTGCTGTCAATGGGTGACTACACTGGATGTCCGCACTCCTCTGGAAATCTGGTGTGGTCACTCTCCATGTGGGTGATATACGTAACCAGCTGGCCACTACACAAACATTGTAACTTGTCCCCAGAGCTACAGTCTTTATTGTTAACTGTAACAATGTATCAAAAAAACACTCATCACATGTACATTTATCACAAGGACATTCGCAAAGACAAATTCTATCACACAGGCAATGCAGTTGTATAAGAATAGTTGGATAGCCAACTACTTGACAAATCAGATATATATATTTTTTTTCACTGTGTGAATGACCAGTTTTGTGCTGCTAAATGTGAGCAAACTTTTACCTTCCTGCTACAATAGTATTTCAGGACATTATTGTTCAGTGCCTATCATCCAGTCGTGGTAAGACACAGTAAATGTTTTTCCACCACAGATCTTACCGTATATATCTGCAGCAAATCCTTGTCAGAATCTACATGTGTTAACTATAGAGTTTGCCCCAGCTTTCACCCTTTGCAAAAATCTGTGGCAGTTCTTTGACATAATAGACATGTTGTGCCACACATGCTGCTTATAAACAGGGTTTTGTAAACCCTAGTCACATGAATTTTGTTGTATTTTGATACAGGTTATGGTGCGGAATTTGCTACAAAACTGCAAAGTTGGAACTTTTTTTTTTTTTTTTTTTTGTGTGGTGGACCAATGCTAATAGATGTGCTGTGGACTTCAGTATGACTTGTATCTTTATATCCATACAGCTGGGTTCCTCTGATCTTTTCAGTGTTTCTTATTTCCACAGCTGGTGAAGATGGACACATAAAGATATGGTCTAAAAGTGGGATGCTGAGATCCACATTGGCACAGAACGGTTAGTGATAAATAACTATACATGTTTTGTCACTGCAGTACATTCATGTGTCAGATTTTCCCTTTATCAAAGAAGCATTTTTTGCATCTTCCCTATATCTTTTTTGTACATTGCTTATTGTCTTTCCTTGAATATATAATACTGTTTGATAATCATGTTGAACTGGTAACGGGTGAGAAACAAGTCATGGGTAATTTTAATATTCAAGATGAAACATACTAGATACCATTGCCTATAAACACATACTTTTGTTTAATGAAAAAAAAAAAAAAGATGTTAAGGTTTAGTAACTTACATGAAAAGGATAAGTCTCCAGCACAGTAAAACATGTCCACTTTCTTATCGAAGCGTATAAAATCCACAGAAATCCACATTGGCAATGCGATGCAGGGCTGGTGGCAACCGCCTACGTTTCAGATGCCACCTGTGTCCTTCATGGCAACTGGAATAAGGACGCAGGTGGCATCTAAAACAGATAGGAGGCTGCCACCACCCCTGTCTTACACTGCCTATGTGGATTTTCATAGAATTTATATTTGCTTTGATAATAAAGTGGACATAATGTTGCTGTTTAGTATTTCATCTGCCGCTTCTAATAATTTGGAAATTGATATACAACAGTAGCCTCCAGTGTCATATTTTTACCATAATAACATATATAAAAGAATGCAAATACAATTTCAACCGTATAACAATTGAAAAAAATGTATAAATTGTATAACAACAAACAAATAAAGTATTATTGTGAAAATAGGAAGAGACTTATTCATTGTCACTAAAATGCCAGACCGTCCCCATAATAAGGAAAAATGGTCTAAGATTTGCCACAACTATGCACAGGGATAGTGTAGTAGTGTGTGTGTGTGTGTGTGTGTGTGTGTGTGTATGTGTATATATATATATATATATATATATATATATATATATATATATATATATTCTCAGCACATAGCACATTCACTAGAATGAGACCACACTGCAATACCTAGAATAGCTGCTATAAAATATGGTGGTTTTTTTACTCTATTTTTTCCACAGCCCGACTTCGACTCCTACATAAATGGCTGACAGCCTTGGTCAGACGGAAGCAGTAAAAATCCTCAAATTTATTAAACAGACAGTGATTGAATAACTATAAAAGTAAATATGTAACAAATTATGCATGTAATTAAATCTACAATATTGATAATTGTATAATATAATTAATCATTTTATTTTGAAGCCAGAGTCAGTAACTTTTTTCGACTCACGCTTGACCCAAAACTGGCCCTAACTTCCTGACTTCTGACCCCACAGCCCTGGTGAAGCGGTGAAGCTGCCACAGTGCTCCCACAAGTACCACAAACTGCAAACAGCTGATCAGTATATCATGACTCTTCTGTGGCAGCTCCCAATGCAGGCGCACTGTGCAGTTGAAGCCGCGAAGAATACAGTCATATGAAAAAGTTTGGGCACCCCTATTAATCTTAATAATTTTTAATTCTAAATATTTGGGTGTTTGCAATAGCCATTTCAATTTGATATATCTAATAACTGATGGACACAGTAATATTTCAGGATTGAAATGAGGTTATTGTACTAACAGAAAATGTGCAATATGCATTAAAACAAAATTTGACCGGTGCAAAAATTTGGATACCCTTATCATTTTATTGATTTGAATACTCCTAACTACTTTTACTGACTTACTGAAGCACAAAATTGGTTTTGTAACCTCACTGAGCTTTGAACTTCATAGCCAGGTGTATCCAATCATGAGAAAAGGTATTTAAGGTGGCCAATTGCAAGTTGTTCTCCTATTTGAATCTCCTCTGAAGAGTGGCATCATGGGCTCCTCAAAACCACTCTCAAATGATCTGAAAACAAAGATTGTTCAACATAGTTGTTCAGGGGAAGGATACAAAGTTGTCTCAGAGATTTAACCTGTCAGTTTCCACTGTGAGGAACATAGTAAGGAAATGGAAGCCACAGGGACAGTTCTTGTTAAGCCCAGAAGTGGCAGGCCAAGAAAAATATCAGAAAGGCAGAGAAGAAGAATGGTGAGAACAGTCAAGGACAATCCACAGACCACCTCCAAAGAGCTGCAGCATCATCTTGCTGCAGATGGTGTCCTGTGCATCGGTCAACATTACAGCACACTTTGCACAAGGAGAAGCTATATGGGAGAGTGATGCGAAAGAAGCCGTTTCTGAAAGCACGCCACAAACAGAGTCGCCTGAGGTATGCAAAGCACTTTGGACAAGCCAGCTTCATTTTGGAAGAGGTCCTGTGGACTGATGAAACAAAGATTGAGTTGTTTGGTCATACAAAAGGTGTTATGCATGGCGTCCAACACAGCATTCCAGAAACACTTGCTCCCCTGTAAATTTGGTGGAGGTTCCATCATGCTTTGGGGCTGTGTGGCCATGCCGCACCGGGAATCTTGTTAAAGTTGAGGGTCGCATGGATTCAACTCAGTATCAGCAGATTCTTGAGAATAATGTACAAGAATCAGTGACGATTTGGTTACGCCGGGGATGGATATTTCAGCAGACTGATCCAAAACACAGCTCCAAATCTACTCAGGCATTCATGCAGAGGAACAATTACATGTTCTGGAATGGCCATCCCAGTCCCCAGACCTGATATCATTGAACATCTGTGGGATAATTTGAAGCGGGCTGTCCATGCTCGGCGACCATCAAACTTAACTGAACTGAAATTGTTTTGTAAAGAGGAATGGTCAAAAATACCTTCATCCAGGATCCAGGAACTGATTAAAAGCTACAGGAAGCGACTAGAGGCTGTTATTTTTGCAAAGGAGGATCTACTAAATATTAATGTCACTTTTCTGTTGAGGTGCCCATACTTTTGCACCGGTCAATTTTGGTTTAATGCATATTGCACATTTTCTGTTAGTACAATAAACCTCATTTCAATCCTGAAATATTACAGTGTCCATCAGTTATTAGATATATCAAATTGAAATGGCTGTTGCAACACCCAAATATTTAGAACTAAAAATGATTAAGATTAATAGGGGTGCCCAAACTTTTTCATTGACTGTATGTCTTACTTCACTGTGCATGTGTAATGTTGTGGGAGCTTCCATAGTAAAGTCATGACTGTTCTCCAGCAAATTAATGCCTACAATTTTTGCAAAATGGAGCCACAGGCAGGACTGGAGTCACCAGGTTTGAGACCTTAAACCCCAGCAACATAAGGACATGCTGCTGGTTTAGTGGCCCCAAACCTGGTGACAGGTTCACTTTAAGAAGACGCTCCAGACAACCCTAATACATTGTGTTTATGCTTAGTGCAGAGCCTGCCAGTACTGTGCTTGACACAGGGATTCACCAATCTTACTGATGACTGGTACAACATATTTGGATAGTTCACTGAGCTCTATAGTGGTCATCAGGACTATTGGATCAGCTCAGATCTAGATTCCCTTTGGTTGTAGTAAATGTCACACCCAACCACCTGTCAGCTTACTGAGAAGAAGTTTGTTGAAATAAGAAAAGAAAGGGGGTTCAGCTATGATGACCCTCAATGGTCGAGTCTCTAAAGATATTAATCCTTAACAGTTTGTGCTCCTGATTGCCTGAAGTCACCCAATTATTAAGGTGTTAAATAGAATTAGGAAGCATAACCCATTTTAATAAAATTGTATATTAAGCAGGAGCAATAGAGCTTCACGTAAACTCTTCATTTTATTGTTTGCAGCTCTTCATGCTGTTTGAGATGCGTCATGAAGCATAATCCGTACGACTAATACAATTCCCTTATGTATATTCACATTTGAATGTGGATTGTGATCTGCCAGTGTTTTATTAATGGTCTTCCTCCACTGATTTAATGATGATTGCCCCCCACACTGGGTTGCTTTTAGAAAGAAGCCTTAGTCCTGCTCTATAACCACTTGGTTTTTTCTTCCTGAGCCTTCAGTAGGGAGAATAGTGGCGTTTGTCCCTCCCTCTAGGCCAGTCTCGAAGACTTGGCCGAGCCAGCTGAGCACTTTGTTTAAACAGCAGCGTTAATTGTGGGGCCGCTGTCATCTAATAGTGGAGGGGTTTTGTTCAAGAATAAATAACAAAGAGCAGGCTTCACACCCGCGCCCAATACACAGCTCAGCACATGCATCGATTGACCGGAGTGTACTTTTTTTTTTATTTTTTTGTGCGGCGCTATATGAATTTGCCAAAGATCAGTTAAACTTGGATTATATGATACAGGTCATCATCAAAAAATCCAAAAAAGATGGGCTGCACATTTTAAAGATCTACAAGAGATGTCACTTGCAACATTTCCAACTGCAGCCTGTAATAGGAAAGTATCTCTTAAGGCCATTTAACTTACTCTAGTAGGGAATTCTGAGTTAGTAAGTGGAGGTGTTTTTCAGAATGGAGAGTTACTACACATAGTATCTTTCACTATGGATTAAAGTCAATTGACTTTGATCAGAACAGTAAAAGCATCTTTGCTTTTTAGGGTACTATAGGGAAAATGAAGAAATGCCTTATATAATTAAAAGTTCCGTCAGAGGCTTCGTAGACTACAGTCTGTTTCTAAGATGTACCTTACAACAAAAGAAAATATTTCCACCCAAAACTTATAATAATTTTACTAATGAGGTTTGGGTGGAAATATTTTCTTTATTATTTATATACAGATTATTGTACGGTATTGCTTGTCATCTGTCAACTAGCTTTTTAAAAAAAAAAAAAAAAACTTACTAAGAAGCGGTGAATGACACATTCTAGAAACTACTTTAAGTTGGTGCACTAAGTTGTCGCAACCATGTAAAAGAGAATCTGTCAGATTTTACAATACAGACTGCATATGTTATTAAACAGATCTCTTAGGGGCTCTTGTGAGGTTGGTGTACTTACTTTGAAAATCCTTGTCAGAATGGCTGTATAATCCTGTTTAAATGTGTCCTGTTTGACATTAAAATGTGTATTTTTTGAGTTTAGCAAGAGACTGAAAGAACTCATGAATCCAGTGTATTCAGGAACAAAACTCAATCTCCGTTCACCTTGCCTCACTGATAAAAGCTCCTTTCAGTGTCCTTCCTCGCTTGCTGCTGCTGAAATCTCACACTGTTCAGTATAAACGGCAGCTGATCAGTTAGGCTAGAATTCTAGGATTCGACTGAGTTTAGCTTGTGAATACACGTGACTCTTGAACGCTCTCTTTTAAAATCAGATTGGAAAAGGATTATAAAACCATTCTGATATGGATTTTCAAAACGAGTACTTCGGCTCCATCAGGTCTAAGAGATACATAATGTCTGCAGTTTGTATTGTGAAATCTGATGTCAGATCATTTTTAACTTGCTGAAGAGCAGACCTTTAAAGTGTACCTCCCGTTATAAAACTTTGTTTAAAAAGATAAGAAACTTTGTAATATATCTTATTTAAAAAAAAATGTTTCCTTCTCCATTTATAAAGCTGAGTTACTTTTTACATATTAGTCAATGGAGAGGGGAGGAGGAGGATGCTGAACAAAGCACACTAATAGGTACAGCAGGTACACTCTGCTACTCTGTGTGTGAGGGAACCCTTCGAACACTGTTATGTGTCCACCAAAGATTTTACCACTTCAAAGAAAAGAAATAAATCAACATTCTCCGCCCTCTCTTCTCCATAGACATGTGTCTGTGTGTGTGTGTGTGTGAGCTGAATACAGAGTCTATGTAAACAAACAGCCTGAGTGAAGATAAGGAGGAGGAGAACAGCCTAATAAGTAGAGAAAAAAACAGATTTCTTTAATAAGATATATTATAAGTTTCTTATAAAGTGGTTTTGTAATTGGAAGCACGTGTATGTTACAACCAACAATCAAAGCTCATACAAGACATGTATAGATTTCTAGCAAAGACATGTTTTATAAGATGATAGATAGGCATTACTGTAACAGTGAGTTGAAAGTTCACATTTCTAATGTGCCTGCCTGGACATGACATGGAACACTAATAAATCTTTTCTGTAAGGGAATGAGATGTGTAGATTTGCTTCATTGTAATAATTGCATGCAGGGGAGTTAATTCTCCTTGAATTTTAATTTCTGTAGGTTTGCCTGTTTACGCTGTTGCCTGGGGTCCTGATTCTGAGAAAGTACTCTACCCTCTAGGAAAACAGCTGATCATTAAACCACTGCAACCAAGTTCCAAAGTATTACAGGTATCGAATAAAATCCATCTATAACTTACCTACAGACATACAAGGTACAGACACTGTTTTATTTTAAAGAAACACTAAACCTACATATAAATGATGATGGTAAAGAAGAAATATAGTGAACCTTACTGTCATTTTCAGCATGTTTCTGAAACAGTGTTGTAAAAAATTCCTGTAGAGAACAAAGGGGTTAATTTTTTGCTATTCAGTCCCTTCTGTTGCTTGTAGCAAACTAGAGGGGGCAAGGCTTAGTGTAATGGAGTTTAACAATCTTTGTCCTACTACAGATCAGATATGGCAAGAAGACGTCTGCTCTAGCTGGTTGTCTTACAACATGTCACAGGACAGTAAGAAGAAGTGTGGACATGACTGGATATATTTGTAAATTTATAAAGTATCGGGACACACGTCTTATTCATTGAATTCAGGTGTTTCATTTAGTCCCATTGCCAAAAATGAAACCCAGCACCTAGCCATGCAGTGTGCCTTTACAAACATTTATGAAAGAATGGCTCATTCTAAAGAGCTCTCAGATTTCTAGTATGGTACTGTAATAGGATGTCATGACAGTGACATTAAATTTCTTCCCTCCCAGAAAATCCACAATCAACTTTGAGTGGTATTATTGAGTAGTTAAAAAGTTTAGGAACCACAGAAACCACATAAAGTTACAGAGCCAAATGCTTAGGTGCGTAGAAGTTGGCAACACTATGCTGACTCAATGGGGCATATTTCAACTCCAGTCTTCATATTGCCTGCACTGGTGGTGGGTGTGCCAGCCTGTAGCTGGCCTAGATCTTGGAGATCGTTTACAACAGTAAACTGATGTAAATGATTATAAATCTGGTGGGGCAGTAGTCATGCCCATGGCAAGCCCCTTCCAGGAAAGTGGCGAGGGTGTCACAAAACAGAAAAAGATGGAAATTTTTCATAAAAAATTACTTGCACAAAAATTTGAGCCTCTTTCATGTTTTGTATGCCAGAAAACTTGTCTACAGGGCATGATAAATCTCCCCCTATAATTGCAGAGCTGCAAACCTCCTCTGGCATTGACAGAAGCACAAAATCTGTGTGCCAGGAACCTCGTGGTGCAATGTCTCAGGGAAAGGAGTGGGGTGACGGCTCCATGGGGGAGGTCTAAGATGGTAGCTGGTCTCTGCCTCTTTGGTTATGATGGCTTTGACTCCCAAATCCTCTTGTAGGCTCTAGCACAGCCCAGTGATATGGGTTGATCCACCTTTGCAGTAGATAGTAGAAGTATTCCATGGGGCACACCGTAATGTGGGTTTCCTGGTTGATAGTGGTTTGGGGTGCCCATGATGTGTGAGGTGTAGTTAATACACAAGAGACAGAGTGGCAGTGGAACAGGTTTTGCTTGCAGCACAATTTGCTTACGCAGATCTTCCAGTCTCAGTGACTGCCAGAAAAACATTACCTGCCTGACTGCATTGTGCTAACTGTTTGGTTGAAGAGGGATAATGCTAACGGAGCAGTAGACTGGACTGGGATTACCTGGTTTGTGACCCCAATCCCTAGCAGCATAAAGACATGCTGCTGGTGTAGGGGGCCCAAACCTGGTGACAGATTCTCTTTAAATAACAGAGCTGTCATCTGTCAGTGAGTATGGAACTAAAATCTTACCCCAGACCTCTGCTATAGAGAGACAAATCTGATATTTATTATCGGAAAATATAACTAAAATAGCATTCAGGCTTCCTCGGTATTACTTGGTCATGAAAAAAAGACCAAGATATGAACCTCTAAACATACCAAAATCCCAGTCACAGAAATGTGCTGAAATATTTTTTTTGGTGTTTTAAAGTTTTCCGTCATTTATACATCATATATTCTAATAACTATATAACGTGTGAGGACTAGTAGTGGTATGACAAAAATATAGGTGGTCTACAGAAAGCTTGGCTCTGTACCTAGAACAGTATAGCTAGGTGGTGAGAAACAGCTGTGAATTACTTGAGGTTTTTTTCAGACTTTTCAGTTGCACTTTCAGAAACAGGAGGAGACTTTTGGTTCCAGCTGTTCTAAAGGGGTTATGGAGGAATCCCCTTTTATTACCTTGGCAAACACATCCAGTAAGGTGCTGTAAATATTCCAGGATGCCCATTAAATTAGTGATTGTCCATTGGCTTTCATGGCTGCATGTAGTTTGCCAATGCTTGAGTGTTGTATCATGGCTAGATGATGTTAAACATTTGACGTTCTTCATTGCTGTATATCTCACTGAATTGCATCTTTATGACTTGGTGATCAGATTCTCCTTTCTTCCTAAAAAGTGGAAAGCTCATGATGGAGTCATTTTAAAGGTTGACTGGAATCCTGTGAATGACCTGATCTTATCTGCTGGAGAGGACTGTAAATATAAGGTGATTACCTATTATACATTGCACATGTCCTCACTGAACCATTTCGTATTGGTTATTTTTATAATTATGTTTTTTGTCTATCACGATCACATTATTATTTAGGCGAATAAGAAAAAAACGCAACAAAAAATGCACGTCCACATCTTTCACTTTATATACTTTCGTAGTTCCAGTGGGACATGGAGCAGTTAAACTCTGTTGTCTATACCGTGCAAACATATGAAAAAAGAAATGAATAAATTACAATATTATTTGCTTATAATAGGGCATTCTGTACATGTGACAGGTCTTACTGCAGTGTTATAAAGTTGTTTGTGAAAGGGATTGTCTTGTTTGGAAAACCCATTTTCAGATGCCTAGTGCAGACCTTGCATATCTATGCATTATATGAACAGGTCATCGATTTTATTTGGTGCTGTGCAACACAATATTTTGTATTTTTAGGGGCACTTCAGGGACAGTGAACACTTGCTGCTTGTGAAAGTCAAACTTTACACACTTGAACTCTTCTTATATTCTCTTCCAGTTTATACTAGTTGAAATATAACAATTTTGTCTTTATTCTTAAAGGTTTGGGACAGCTATGGGCGGGCCTTATACAGCTCACCATCTCATGAATATCCTATAACTTCTGTTTCTTGGGCACCTGATGGAGACTTGTTTGCTGTGGGTTCTTTCCATACACTGCGCCTATGTGATAAAACAGGGGTAAGTAAAAATGTAATAAATTCTTAAATAAATCTGCTGTGTAAATATTTTGTACTGTACATCACTGCTAATGTTTGTGAATCATGGTGATTACACAATTATCGTTGATTACACTACCTCTGCTATGTCCATTCTGCTGCTTAAGGGTATATATCACAAAAGGCTTGATGTAGAATATACCTTTATTATATTTTACTGAATTGAAGGTCTAAAAATCCTTTAAAATTTAGTGGTTTTTTTGTCTTCCTAGCACTATTTAACACGTATACTGGGGAGTTGTCATTGACCGCAGTATATTAAGTAGACTTCATGGAGTAGAAACAGGGGTTGCAGCTGCAGCCAGCACCCAAGGGTAAAGGGGACTGGAGCTATTGTGTTTCCTTCTTGTTCTGACTCCACGCAGCTGGCCTCCAGGGGATTCTTGATTGTGCATTTCTGATTATTGTCGCTCCTAGTGATATCATTGTCTCTGTCTAGAGAGAAGCTAATAATAATATTATCTGCATCCCCATGATCAGAGTATTTTACTGTTCAGGAGACTCCTGCCAGCGCACCTTGAGGTTACTACTATTATGGGCTACTGCTGTTTAAAGGATGGCAGCAAGGCTGTGTTAATAAGATCCAGCAGTGATGAAACATACTGGTTAAGGCTCTGTTCACATCTTGTTTTTAATACAGGCTCAGCATTTGAAAGCGAACATGGCCATAGACCCCCAGTGTATGGGGAGCAGAAGCTGAGCTGGAATATATTGATAAACTTTGGGACTATTTATCAATCCTATTGCACTTATTTTCTTCTAATTTCTTCCTTTTTTTTGTATTATAAGTTTTATGCTGTGTGTGTGTTTGCACCTATTTTGAAGGTGTTTGCATCATGCTTATGATGCATTTATGACATGTGACTTTTTTGAAAAGGTGCAAAAAAGGTGAGAAACAGCACTCCAGTACATGGGCAGCGTAAAAAAAAAAAATTGACAACAGTGGAATTTGCATTAGATTTATTACTCAAAATACTCCTCAGAAAAAAAGGAACACACAGCAAAAAATACACAAATAATAATTTTCCTCAGTTTTTTTTTTCTTTATTAGTTGCATGGAAAAGTGTAGCTTGCAGCACCTCTCTTCTCAGAGGGATACATTTCTTTTTAAAATGGGAGTCAATGATGTAAGTCATAGTGTAAATATTCATCAGAGGTACATATTAGGAACTACTTCATGTGTATACCGCTGACAGAAACAGAAAACAGAGCTTAATGCTAAGGCCCCATGTAGCAGGTCACAGCAAAAAAGCACTGCTGGAAAAACCATGGCGACCACGAATTGCGGTATTTCCCGCAGTGCTTTTCACAGAAAGTCCGCAGAGGTTTCCTCTGAGGACTTTCTGCTTCTATTATACCTATAGGGAAACCGCTGGCATTTTCGTAGGTATAATTGACATGCTGCGATTTCTAAAATCGCAATGGTTTTGGAAATCGCAAGGTGTCCGCTGTGCTAGAATCCCATCCACTTTGCAGGGACTGTAAAATGCTGCGTTTACTCCACGTGGGGCCCCGGACTAAAGAGGTTTTGTCATTACAAATACTTATCCTGTGAATAGAGGATACGTGTCAGATTGCTGGGGGTTCTAACCACTTAGACCCCCAATGATGGGGAGAACGGAGGCGCAAAAGTCCCCCTGTATCCTCTCTATGAATGTAGCGTGAGTATGCTTGGGTGAGCAGCACTCCCTTCACTTTTTTGGAACTGTTGGAGATTGCAGTCTAGGAAGTGGATAAGAGAATAAGTGTCTCTAATGCCACCACCCCTTTAAAGGTCTTTAATGTCTATCCCCACTAAAGCCACTTTTAACCCCCTTCTGTTCTATTGTAGGGATTGTTACTAGCAAAGTGAACATGGCTTTTTTGCAGTCCTGCTGTTGATAAAATCAACTTTTAACCTATACACAAGTGAGCTGTTTGGTGCACCCTGGTCGTAGCCACATCTGCCAGAGCACCGATTTTTGCCAGGGGTCTCAGCACTTCAGAACCTGACAGTCTTTGTTAGTGGGCAGCCTCTAACATGTGATTATATGGGCATATATTGCCCATAGGATCACCCTGCTGACACCCGCTATGTCTCTTTTTTTCTCTCGATTGAGTGGATAGAAGCCTCTGTATACATTTAATACATGCATTGGAAATGTTTTAACTGTGTTAACTTTAGAGCCTAACCCAGGTCAGGCAGATGTATAAAACTGTCATTGTTGCCCATTGTAACCAATCACAGTGCAGCTTTTAGTTAGCATCCTGCTGTTGAAAAATGGGAACTGTTTTGTAATTGGCTGCTGTGCTGTCAGTCTTTCCCCGATTGCTCCATCCCCCATATGCTGTTACATTGAAACAAGAAGACGTAGAAGCTGCAGCTGCGTCCCCTCCGCCATATAATATTTTTTGGTGACTGAGGAGGTTTCTGAACATACGGTATAATACAGATTTTTATGGATGCTAATGATTTATGCAGAATGAATATAGGTAAACTGGCGGGCTAGCACCAACATTTACCTGGAGTCACAGACAGACTCTCTAAGTGATATTCACACAGGACAACACTTCTGTGTGTGTTCTCCTCATTCATCATCATAATTCTGTATTTTATTTTCTTAAGTTTTTTTTTTTTTTAGTAGTTTTAGCAAAAATACTTCAGATGGAGGACTCTTATGATGAGTGGTGTTTTTTTTTTCTAAGCAGCGTTATTCCTATGGGCAGATCATTAGGTATTTTTACTTTCCAAAAAGTTGTTGAAAACTCCTGTAGGTGACTTTTTAATCTCTTTTATCTAGACAGAGAAGTGATTATGTCCCATGATCACTGCCCACATAGGCTACAACCAGGGCCATGATCTATGAATAATACTGGAATAAAACTTGGAAAGCTGACAAGTACATAGATGAGCGACACATGAAAACTATCTGGAAATTCAGCACTTGGGGTGGCTGTTGTTTCACCTTTATTGAAGCTGTTTGCCACATGGCAGCTTGAGACAGTGACTGTGGGGTGAACAGCTTAGCAACGGTCAGGTCCACCTTTGTTAAGAAGCAGCTGGGGATTGGGCTGGAGAACAGTGCAGCAACAGATGACCTCATCCGTAGTAAGTTGTGGATACAATTAGGACTATCCCTTAGGATGTGACCTTGCCACAGCTCTGTCACATCCAAAATAGGCACCAGATTTGTATGTTCGCGTAAGCCGGCAAGCATGGCCTATCAAAGCTTTCCCTTACGGGATATGCCCCTTGTTCTGGACAGGCAGTAGGAGTTTTTTTATTATAATATACACAGAAGAGCTGCAGTATCAGTTTGCCATGGTCCCCCAGGCTTCAGTGCTGACTGCCATCTGATGCCTGCTTGGACAGCACGGAGTCTTCTATATAAACAGGAGCTTCCTAGGAAGGAGTACAAAAAAAGATTTATTTCCTTTTAATCACAATGTCTTCAAGCAGGTTTTGTCTTTTCTTTTCCCTTTCTAAGAGGCTGTAAAACTGCAAATTGAAGTCCAAATGGCCTGACATCATAATGGCTTATTCTTGGGTTTTATTTCATAGTATTTTCAGATGTCGCTATTGTAGGGATGAAACCAGGGGGACAATAAGTTCATGCAGAATATGTCCCATATGCAACATGTGCTTTTTAATAGGTATTTTTCTACTTTCACTGGAATGGGCAATAAGTTTGTCACCTGAATCTGTCATTTTCTGTAAGGATTGTCCCCTATCTACGTAAATGTTCCTCCACAGACCCCATCGTCTGCTCATTCTTGCGGCAAGTGTTAACAGCGATATTAGAATTTTTTTTTATTTTTTTAAGACAAGTCTCTTTTTTTTTTTTTTTTTTCACTTGTGAATAAGTGGTTACAGAGGTGTCTGGCAGCCATCCACCCTTCCTCCTCCCAGAGACATATGTTGAGCTATACATGTGTGTTAATAGGGTATGAAAAGATGTAATCTCTTCCTTAACAACTTTTGGCTGGCAACTATCATATGGTTTTGTACAGTTTAAGGGGTCTAGCTAAAAGCTCTCTTTGCTCCTACTATGAATATAGAAAAAAAACATTTTTAAAATGTTATATTTTTTTCCCAGCTTAGCATGTGCCGCTATTGTTGTGAGCATTAGTCTGAATAAACTGGATTGATGTCTTTGTCATCCATACTTTTGCGACACAAGGTGATGTGCAGAAATCACGCAGATCCTGATTTGTTAGTGTTATGCTCCCTCTGCTGGACAATATGTCTAAATGAAGAAAAATACAGGTGTAACCCGCAGACATATCAAATGCTAGGCTTGTATTGCTTTGAAATATAGAATTTTATGCATGAATTCACAGTAACTGTTACTTTGTTTAAGCCGAAATCGGAGGTAGATTCTCAACATATAAGTCAAGTAAAGAAAAGATGCCTTTTTTTTTTTTTCCTTTAGATCTAGTCACAACTATCTATTTATTTATTTATTTATTTTAAGAGTAAAAATGTGCACCAACATAATCCATAATTTCTGCTTCTAAAACGTGTCTACTTCTTTAGGGTCCAAGCAAACCACATTGCATGCATGGACCCTGTACCCCAGTGCACATAATCCTTATTGGTCTATGTGTTTCAGTATGTGACCTCCGTCAATAATTCTTCTGGGGAAGCCCACGTAATACAACCATATCACAATTTTTGTTCATTTTGGGATTTGCAGGAAGAAAACAAGTATAATGTGTATTTTATTCATTTACATCCCTGTTTTTTTTTCTTTTTTTTCTATGCTTAGGAGTTCAGGTGGTGGTCCTGCTCAGTGACACCTCTCTGTAGTCACACTTGCACATGGAAGGCTGTCCTGTCACTTAGTAGAACTGCCCACCAGATTCCTCAATATAAAAAAAAAAACTGTCATTTAAATGAATAAGTAACAAGTTATACTGGAACCTGTAGCAAAACCGTATATCAGTCTGCTCAGCTGCTAGTGCAATATAGCATAGATTCTCTTTAAGGGTAAAAGTATAGATACTATAAGTAATTGTACTGAACGGTTTCTGGAAATTGTCAAAACTGGAAATATGTAAGATAAAGTAATTATCTTGTAGGCAGGGATTTACTTGTCAGTCATTTCACTGAAGAATAGTTCAGCTTCTCTTGAGCCTCAAATGGCTGATAACAGGGAGCAGCACAGGGAATGTAGACTTACCTATACCTATTTCCTTCTTTAGTTACTATGAGGCATACTAAAATTTAAATGAAAAATTAAAATTTAGTATGGTTGTGCTTTCTATATTCTCTACTGGAGGTACTCTCAACTCTACTGGTAATACTCTAAACTCTTTACTGGCCCTACTGTTCTCTACTAGTAGTACTCTGCTCTCTACTGGTAGTGCTCTCTACTGGTAGTACTCTGCTCTTTACTGGTAGTACTCTCTACTGCCCTACTGTTCTCTACTGGTAGTACTCTGCTCTCTACTTGTAGTACTCTCCACTATCTACTGGACCTACTGTTAGTACTGTCCCCACTCTACTGGCAGTATTTTTCCCGTTCTACTGACACTCCTGTTCTCTACTGGTAGTACTTTGCTCTCTATTGGTAGTACTCTCCCCATTCTACCGGTAGTACACTTCACTCTCTACTGGCCCTACTGTTCTATACTGGTAGTACTTTGCTCTCTACTGGTAGTACTCTCCCCATTCTACCAGTAGTACTTTCAACTCTCTACTGGCCCTACTGTTCTTTACTGGTAGTACTTTTCCCGTTCTACTGACATTACTGTTCTCTACTGGTAGTACTTTGCTCTCTACTGGTAGTACTTTCAACTCTCTACTGGCCCTACTGTTCTATACTGGTAGTACTCTCCCCATTCTACCGGTAGTACTTTCAACTCTCTACTGGCCCTACTGTTCTTTACTGGTAGTACTTTCCCCAATCTACTGGTAGTACTTTTCCTGTTCTACTGACACTACTGTTCTCTACTGGTAGTACTTTGTGCTCTACTGGTAGTACACTGCTCCCTACTGGTAGTACTTTCAACTCTCTACTGTTTTCTACTGGTATTACTCTCCCCACTCCTACTGGTAGTACTCTCTACTGGACCTACTGTTCTTCACTGGTAGTATTCTCCTCACTCAACTGTTCTACTGACTTTACAGCTCTCTACTGGTTAGTACTCTGTTTTCTACTTGAAGTACTCTCCCCACTCTACTGGTAGTTCTTTTCCCATTCTACTAGTAGTACGCTCAACTCTCTACTGGCCCTACTGTTCTCTACTGGGAGTACACTTGCCATTCTACTGGTAGTACTCTTCTCGTTCTACTGACACTATTGGTCTCTACTGGTAGTACTCTGCCCATTCTACTGGCACTACTGTTCTGTACTGGTAGTACTCTTCCCATTCTACTGGAAGTACTCTCTACTGGCACTACTTTTCTCTACTGGTAGTACATTGCTCTCTACTGGTAGTAATCTTCCCATTATACTGGTATTACTCTTCCCCACTACTGGTAGTACTCTTTCCATTCTACTGGTAGTACTCTCAACTCTTTACTGGCACTACTATTCTCTACGGGTAGCATTCTCTCTGCTCTGTAGTTTTTCTTTTCTCTTCTGGTAGTAGTCTTTGCTCTTTACTGGTAGTACACTCTGGTGTTTAGTGCAATACCTCTACTGGCAATACTTTCTTCTAACAATAGTAGTACCCTCTGCTTTTTACTGGGTATTACTTTCTCCTTTCTACTGTTAGTAGTCTATACTGGCAGTTCTCTTTGTTATCTATTCATAGTACACTCTGCTCTTTACTCATATGACTTTCTTCTCTAGTGGCAGTACTCTCCCCTCTTTACTGGCACTGCTTTCGTTATTTTTTTAGACTGCAGAAACCTTGTATTCCTTTTCAGTTGACAATGCAGATCTACTTTATTTTCATCAGCTTGTGAAGGCCTTCATACAATATACTGTATAATAGCATATTGTTTACTACGCACACAGCTGAGAAGCATGCTGCCCTACATGAGCTCACCCATAAATTTGCTGTACCCTACATGAAGTCCTAGATTCTCAGCGTTCTGTTTTGTGAGTTCATGGGATTTAAACAAGATGTATTTGTTTTTAGAAGTGACGATTAATTGTAATCTAATACTTTAAATGTGGGGCTAAAACTGCGCTTATTATACTACGTGATTTAACTGAAAGAAAATTAGACTTGATAAGTAGCAAATGGCTGTCAGAGGTGAAGGTTGAGGGAAGGTTAGCAGAGTTGGATCCAAACAAAGAGAGTCCTGACTCAGCAGTATCAAAACCCTTTTTTTTTTTTTTTTTTCCTTCGCCCCCAGGCATTTCTGCTTGAGGTTTTTTCTACATTAATCTTTAATTATGTCCACACTTCAGGTACATGGAGATGTGTGTAAACCTTCCTCCCCCCTCCGTAGTTTGATAATAAACTTCCCGTATAATAGCGTCTTAAAGTCTATTTATTTTATAGGCACACGCGTCCATACTATTCTTCTCTATTTCACCCATATTCCCTGATCAGTGCGTGCAGTGTAAGGAGATAAATGACATTGTCTGACACG
Source organism: Leptodactylus fallax (assembly GCA_947044405.1). Lineage (NCBI taxonomy): Eukaryota > Metazoa > Chordata > Amphibia > Anura > Leptodactylidae > Leptodactylus > Leptodactylus fallax. The sequence goes on along the minus strand of CAMRHE010000048.1, from coordinate 8,432,857 downwards.
AGGGGCCCCGCCAAGCCCTCTGGCAGAGTCATTAGTTTTCAGCCATTAAATCATTATCTTCTTAGACAACTCAAACGTGCTCCAGAGAGTACAGCCTCCTCCTTTCTGGGCCAGATTTGTTTTCTCTTTAATTCTATACCATCCACTCCTCGTGTGACACCAAAAGTTAGACGAGGTCTTTATTCTCCTCATTAATGCAGAACTAGCAAGGATTTTCTACAGGTCACTGTTATTAACTACTTTTCATTAAAACCTTATTGTGTATTTTGGTGAAGACTTTTGTCATTCATTTGAAATTACATATGATGATATTATTTATGTATTCTACGTTGTTGTGTATTTATTTCTGTGGGACACTCAGGGTTAAAGTGAGCTTCTAAGTGAAGTTAACAGGTAAGTGCCGTTTTCACTTTTTTTCCCCAATGTGTAGGGGAGTTTAGGTGAACATTTTTATAATATACTTTTATTAACCTATTTTACTTGCTTATTTTCATAGGCTCTAAAGTTCTGACTAAAGTTGTTGCCAGGGAACATCTGTACGCATTTGTATTGCCAGTATGTACAGTGCCTTGAGAAAGTATTCGGCCCCTTTGATCTTTTCAACCTTTTGCCACATTTAAGGCTTCAAACATAAGGATATAAAATTAAAATTTTTTGGTGAAGAATCAACAACAAGTGGGACACAATTGTGAAGTGGAACGAAATTTATTGGTTATTTTAAACTTTTGTAAAAAAATAAAAAACTGAAAAGTGGGGCGTGCAATATTGTACAGATGGTTGGCTGCTTTTCTTGTAAAATATACTGGGGTAAATGCCAGTTGCGACTATATGCCAGTAAATGCCAGTTGCGACTATAATTGTTTCAACTAGCGTCTTTGTGCTGCCCACGCCAATTTCCTGAAAAGGGAGTAAGGTGAGAGCATGCTGGGGTGGGATCAGATTTATTATCATTTACCCCAGAAAACTGGTGCAAATGATGCCGGAAATCTATGCCAGCTAGCTATAGATGATGTACATTTCAGTCCAGGTGCATAACCCAGTGGAGGTTAAGCCTCATTTTACCAGATGTGTGCACCTTGTCACACCTTTCACCAGCGCAGGGGTCACGAAAATGGTTTCATAAATCCCTCCCCTCCCCATTGTTTTCAGCATTAGCATGTTGTACTTTTCTCAGAAAATGGAAAAATAAATGAATTATAATATAAATGATTTTGTCCAGCACTTAGGCTGGTTTTACATAAAGCATACAGATGCATCCTTCCTTACATTTCCTACCTTGCCTGCTCAAGATATTCTAAGATGAGTGTCGTAAAGTGACCAGCTTTAATCAAAAAAATCTTTGTCACAGTGCCCAACAGAATAAGGCCTTTTTCATACAAATGAGACCAAATATCTCTAAGCTCATCATCTACCTCTCCAGCCCTTACTGCCAAACAGGATAACCTAGAAGGAAAGATCTGCATTGAATACCAAATATAAGCCGTAAATGTAGGGCAATCACTACTGTTAATATGGAAGCATGAATAAATATGTCCCAACATATTATGCAATATTAGCAAAATAATTGCCATGTTTCACATATCACTTAAAATGGATCAAGTCCAAAAATGCTAAATACTAAATTGCTCTCAACAGCAATTAAAGGAACACTAAATACAGGAAATGCAAAAGTGAAAAAATCAACAAATTTCTGTGCAAAACCTGATTTGCACAAAATGTGTAACTTTGACATGCCTTGTAACCCAGAAAACTGGCGTATGATAAATCCTTTCCTTTATTGTCAGAATTTTAGAAAATTATACAGACTGGCAACCAGCAAGGACAGCTTTATTTCTTATTTTCTTTTTATCATTCATTTTTAGGCTTAGTATTCTTTAAAGGGGATATGTCAGGTCAATTTGGAACACCAAACCACCCACAGATCCTTATACACTGAGGGTTTAGTGTTCCAAATCGCTCTGTTTTAAATCTATCCGTGCCCGAATTTAAGAAAAAAATAAACCTTTATACTTGCCTAGAGATGAGGAGTCTCATCGGACTCTCCTCTGGTGCTGCCAATGTCTGAGCAGTTCTTCAGTGAAGCTGAGGACGTACAGCCTGGTTTCACTGCGCAAGCACTGCAGGTATGGTGCATGCGCTCTAAAGCTGAGGTGTACTCCTCTGAATTCAGTGAAGAACTGGGCCAGAGCGAGGAGTACAGCGGTAGAGTGAGTATAAAGATTTTTTTTTTTTTTTTTTATTTCTGTTGCGGACACGGATGGCTTTATAACAGGATAATGTGGGACACTGAGATTCCTTTTCAGGATATAATGTCCACTGCCAAAGATAATACAATATGGTTATTTACATTCCATCATGAATGGAGTCACTGTGTCAGCCAGTAGATCACGGTTGACCCTGTTGAATAGTATCCAACCACTATCATTTTTAATTAGCTAGTAATCCTCTCTTGTTATAATGGATTGGTTCACTTGTCTTTTAGACTTCTGCTCTAGTAACATCCATTCTGAATAGACTTCCTCATATTTTTTTTTTATGGCCTATCCTCAGGATAGGATTGGACCGGACTTATCATATGTACAGAGCCGCGTCCAGTACCTGTCCTGTGAACAATAGGGACCAGAAGCAGAAAGATTTTTTTTTTTTTTTTTTTTTTTTTTTTTAAAGCAACCCTCCATCCTGCTACAAAAAAGACTATATATTAAAGGGGTTATACAACTTCAATAAGTTATCTGCAGATACATCCATAGCAGTGCTAAATGCACATTTTTCCCTTGTGCAGCCTTTGCTTGGCTTTATTTTACTTGCTGCTCCTTGTATCGCTGTTATTTTTGATACAGTGAATATGTGGATAAACTACATTTCCCATGATTCATCTGCCTGCTCTAAATCTCTGTATTTGCTGTTCACAAGAGGGGGGTTGAGCTTGCAAACCAAACATCACAGCATCATGTGACCTTGCCTGTGGAAGTGACATGCCCCCTGAGCCTTCAACACTGTGACTCTCAAAGAGCAGTGGAGTGGGACCATGTCGTGGCCATGTTATTCCTAGATTATGCTACTAGGTCTCAGGAAAACCAGGCATTGATCTATAGGGATCTACCCTCCATGTTTAATGTATAGTGTTTTTTTTTTTTTTTTTTTTTTTTCTAAGCAGGTTGGGGGGTCACTTTTAAGTTGAAGCTCATAGTAAAGCAGGACAGCATTATTAGTCTGCCTTTTCTACAGCAGTAAACAGCAGCCTGTATCCTGTGGTGTTACAGACACAGGTTGTCATAAAACAGCCTCTGTCTGCTGACAGGGCAAGCTTCTGGCAATTCCGTTTTTCAGCTTTATTATTCGATTACTCCTTCTTTATTACACTAATTTGTTTAAGCAGCTTCTATTTGGCACCTGTATTTTTAATGTATGTCTTATCTTTACAGGCCAGTGGTCCTCAAGCTTTTTAAGATGGGACTCGGCACCCGTGTTCCATTGTTCTGTTACTTCATGTGTCATTGTGTAATTGTTCCCTGACCAATTCCCATCGTGGCTGCTGCAATCGAAACTATTCCATATGCAATAACCAGGGGACCACACTTGGGGTCCTGACCCTCGCAGCCTGTGCACCTCTTGATTAATCTGGGGATGTAACTGTATCTACAGTTGATGATAAGCTTATTTATATGCACATTTACTCAATGGGAGCAAAATGAATTTACACATAGTGTGTGCAGTAGGAGATAGTATTTGCTAGTTTTAATGTATGCTATTGATTCTAACGTTCTGTACAGATCACAGTAATATTGCGCAGTCACACATTTTTTGTTTTGTTTTCTAGAACATTTTGGGGTATGTAACCAAGTTGTAGCTGTATTATCTGCTCCTTCTTCATTTGCCCTAGTAACCTGGTCCTTGTACCTTGTTTTCTCATAGTGTTGAGAATTATGACGTGTTTGTTTTAGCATTCAGTCGCCAACAGTTATTGATAGTGATGGGACCGCTTTAACAAACACTACAACGCACTCATGTTCTGATGCCTGCACTACATGTACTGTATTGTTCTCCACCTCTATTACATGTCCTGCACTGCTCGCTACTTTTAGTATATGTTTCTACCTTTCCCCTGCTGCTCTCTGCATCTGCCAGATGTATTGTACTAATCTCTACCTGTACTTACATGTAGTGTACTACACTCCACCTCTATTACATGTCTTGCACTGCTCTCCACTTTTAGTGGGAAGGTAGAGAAACATACTGTATACTACTAGGTGTGCTGTACTGCTCTCCACCTCTATTACATGTCCTGCACTGCTCTCTCTTTTTAGTATATGTTTCTCTACCTTCCCAATACTAGGTGTGCTGTACTGCTCTCTACCTCGGTTACATGTATGGAACTGATCTCTGCATCTACCAGATGTATTGCACTACTCTCTACCTGTCCTTATACACACGTGGACAAAATTGTTGGTACCCCTCATTTAATGAAAGAAAAACCCACAATGGTCACAGAAATAACTTGAAACTGACAAAAGTAATAATATATAAAAATTCTATGAAAATGAACAAATGAAAGTCAGACATTGCTTTTCAACCATGCTTCAACAGAACTTTTTAAAAAAGAAAACTCATGAAACAGGCCTGGACAGAAATGATGGTGCCCCTGAAAATAATGTGACCAAAGGGACATGTTAAATCAAGGTGTGTCCACTAACTAGCAACACAGGTGTCTACAATCTTGTAATCAGTCAGTGGGCCTGTATATAGGGCTACAGATACTCACTGTGCTGTTTGGTGACATGGTGAGTACCACACTCAACATGGACCAGAGGAAGCGAAGGAAAGAGTTGTCTCAGGAGCTTAGAAAGAAAATTATAGACAAGCATGTTAAAGGTAAAGGTTATAAGACCATCTCCAAGCAGCTTGATGTTCCTGTGACTACAGTTGCACATATTATTCAGGAATTTAAGATCCATGGGACTGTAGCCAACCTCCCTGGACGTGGCCGCAGGAGGAAAATTGATGACAAATCAAAGAGAAGGATAATACGAATGGTAACAAAAGATCCCAGAAAAACTTCTAAAGAGATTAAAGGTGAACTTCAAGCTCAAGGAACATCAGTGTCAGATCGCACCATCCGTCATTGTTTGAGCCAAAGTGGACTTTATGGGAGATGACCAAGGAGGACACCATTGTTGAAAATAAATCATAAAAAAGCCAGACTGGAATTTGCAAAACTGGACAGATGAGACAAAAATCGAAATTTTTGGCAAGGCACATCAGCTCTATGTTCACAGACGGAAAAATGAAGCATATCTTGAAAAGAACACTGTCCCTACTGTGAAACATGGAGGAGGCTCTGTTATGTTCTGGGGCTGCTTTGCTGCATCTGGCACAGAGTGTCTTGAATCTGTGCAGGGTACAATGAAATCTCAAGACTATCCAGGGATTCTAGAGAGAAATGTGCTGCCCAGTGTCAGAAAGCTTGGTCTCAGTTGCAGGTCATGGGTCTTGCAACAGGATAATGACCCAAAACACACAGCTAAAAACACCCAAGAATGGCTAAGAGGAAAACATTGGACTATTCTGAAGTGGCCTTCTATGAGCCCTGACCTAAATCCTATTGAGCATCTTTGGAAGGAGCTGAAACATGCCATCTAGAAAAGGCACCCTTCAAACCCGAGACAACTGGATGAGGAGTGGGCCAAAATACCTGTTGAGAGGTGCAGAAGTCTCATTGACAGTTACAGGAATCGTTTGATTGCAGTGATTGCCTCAAAAGGTTGTGCAACTAAATATTAAGTTAAGGGAACCATCATTTCTGTCCAGGCCTGTTTCATGAGTTTTCTTTTTTAAAAAATTCAGTTGAAGCATGGTTGAAAAGCAATGTCTGACTTTCATTTGTTCATTTTGATAGAATTTTTATATAGTATTACTTTTGTCAGATTCAAGTTATTTATGTGAGCATTGTGGGTTTCTCTTTCATTAAACGAGGGGTACCAACAATTTTGTCCACGTGTGTATGCACTATACTGCTGTCTACCTCTATTACATGTACTGCTCTGCTCTCTACATCTGCCATACGTATTATACTACTCTTTACCGGTACATGAACTCCTCTTTACATCTATTACCTGTATTGCCCTGTTCTCTTACCTTTATTACTTATATTGCCTTGTTCCATACAGTGCAGTACTGCTCTCTATATAGAGCACATATACTGCTCTATTCTCTACCTATACTAGATGTACTGTTCTTTGGATCTATTAAATGTTCTGTTACATGTGCTGTACTGATCTCCATTCCTATAGCATATACTGCATTGTTTTCTATATGTATGAGATGTACTGTACTGCTATCTATCATTACTACTGTGCTGTATTCCTCTCTGCCTGGACTAATGTACTCCGCTGCATTCTACCTACTATATGTACTGCACTATTTACCTGCAGTGAATTCTTACATGGTCTGTCCTATACATAGAAAGTGATTTACCAGCCTTTCTTTGCAAGCAGCTGTTTCTGATTTTTCTACATAACCACTTTCTTTATTAGTTATCTGCTTATCTTAAATCTTCATCATTTTTACTTTGGGTTGTCATTATGTAGGTTTCAGAACTTATTACAAAAATGTGTGGATTTACATTACCATAATAATTCTAGTTCCCCACATGGGGATTCCTCCATTTGATGTGAAATTATGTGTTGGGTAATAATTGACAAGTTTTTTTGTATACATGACAGATCAATATTCCAACCAACGGCACGAATTTCCACTGGTCAGAGACATTTTTGTGGCTGTTTATTGCTTGCCACAAGTTGTATCAGGATATTAGGCTTGTTTACACAGCTTTTGGTGCTGATTTTCAGTGTTTTTCCATCACAGAATTGTCACAAAAATACTTGAAATCTGTTTTCCATGTAAGTCAGTCTGGCTTTTTTTTTTTTTTTTCTTGCGGGGGCATCCTGCCCTATTCTAAGGCAGAAACAATGAACAAGATCCCATTGAACCCAGTAAGAGGCTGTATGCCCAAAAGGCATACCGAACAAAAATGTGCTAAAATGAGAAACCACATAAAAAAGTGCTGAAATGGAGTTGATTTTGGAGGCAGTATTTCCTCAGCGTGACAAAGGAAGTGATGTGAACATACCATAATAGGCAGGACTGTGGAGTTAGTCAACCTACTTTGGGTGGAGTTGAAGTCGGGGTGGAAAAAAGTTTTCTACTCCCATTGTTTATTATTTTTTATTATATTATACAACTATTAATATTGTATAATGTAGATCTGTAGTTTCTTTGCATTTTTGTTCTTTCTTAGGAATTCAGTCAATTGCTTTTTAATGAAATAGAGGAGCTTTACTTCTTCTCACCGTCAATGTAACCCATTGTATGAAGTCAAAGTCGGGCTTATAGAGCTAACCATAGTCTTTTATACTCCTTTCAGGATGACAGCAGGCTGAGACAGCACACCTGCAGTGCCCTGATAAAATAGGTATTATATGCAACATCATGCAGCTATTGAGCCACCATGAGTGCAGTTTTAGTGCCATGCGATTGCCTAACTATGACCACGGTGTGCGCCATCAAGCTAACAGTAAATGGCAGTAAACTTTGATTTATGCAGATTTTCAGCTGCTTTATGTGCAATTGCCTTCTAAGATCTCTAAAGCATTGACAGCCAATATCTGAAAGCACTTTAGAAAACCAAGTGTAAAATCTTTGTGTCAACACTAAGAAGGCAACCTTAATACTGGGTGATATATGCTACAGCATGGCCAGCAGGCAGAATGATATTTAACTCAAGCCAGCTGCAGGATTTCTACACCGCCAGCAATACAAGTTTACAAAGGTAGCCTCCAGATCTCCCTGCTTCATGCCTGTCTTTCCCCTCCTGACACCAGTGTAAACAGTGGCTGAACAGCATGCCGTGTAGGACTTGTAGGAGAGGAGCGGGGATTGGGGGCTGACTAGCAATGAGTCACATGCCACCACAGTGATTACTACGTGAAGAGAACCAGACCAAGGTTTCTGGTCAACACAGACATTAGTAAAGTACCTGATGTAATGGAGCTGATTCAGCAAACTGCTCCCTCAGGATCCATCACTAAACCCTTCATGTCATAACCCTTCACCTGCATATGTCCCTCATTAAACAACTTAATTCAATTACATACATATTCCCCCTCCTAGTGTGCGCCTAAAGAAAACAAAAATAAAGGCCTTGGGCGAAACCTGACACAAGAGCACAAACTGTAACAAGTATGTGGGATTCGTTCTGTTAAAAGGGCTCGGTAGCTCCTGATTGTGTAATGTCCAGCTCACAGAAGATATACCCACTGAGAGTATTGTGTATTGTCACATTTCATGTAGGTTATAGAAGACCCATCACCACTCCTCACATGTCTGGTTTAAAGGGAGTCTAACATTGGGGAATCAAGTTTTTAACTGAAGCAGTGTTGGAATAGCCTTTATAAAGGCTATTCTACTCCTACCTTTACTTTTCTTCTCCTCGCCGCCGTTTGTCCAAAAAAACATTTTATTCTCATATGTAGATTAAGATCAGGGAGCATCGGGGGCGTTCCTCCTGTGCTCCGAGCACCCCCGCGTCATTGCCGCAACCCGCCTCCAATGCTGCTTTTTCACGCCCTATGCATCATCTTCTGTTCATCTTGCATCTGTTTCTTGCTCCATCGGCCATTTTTCTGAAGTACACTGGTGTAAGAAACTAAACAAAAATGGCCACTGGAGCCACTTTGAGTTCAGGCAGAGCCGACTGAGCATGTTCCGTTGGCCATTTTTGTTTAGTTTCTTACACCAGTGTACTTCAGAAAAATGGCCGACGGAGAAAGCAGATGCAAGATGAACAGAAGAAGATGCAGTGGGCGTGAAAAATCAGCGCTGGTGGCGGGTTGCGGCAAAGATGCGAGTGCTCGGAGCACGGGGAACGCCCCCAGTGCTCCCTGAGCATAATTTACATATGAGAATAAAATGTTTTTTTGGACAAACGGCGGCGAGGAGAAGAAAAGTAAAGGTAGGAGTAGAATAGCCTTAATAATAATAATAATAATAATAATAATAATAATACATTTTATTTATATAGTGCCAACATATTCCGCAGCACTGTACAATTTGTTTATAAAAGGCTATTCCAACATTGCTTCAGTTAAAAACACGTTTCCCCAATGATAGACTCCCTTTAATAAATACTTTGTGTTCCCCATGAAATAACAATTCTAGAGCATCTTTGTCTTGACCTCTGTGTTGTGTTGCTCCTCTGTTCATGGGTGTAACTACAGACATAGGTGTTGAGCCCCATGACAGCCGCTATGAGGATCTATTTCAACTACAGCTTAGGGAGCATTTAGTGATAGCAATAGTTAATGGTAGGGGATGTGGAAAACTGAATGTATCTCCATGACTTTGACATGTCTCCATTACTTTCTTCATATGGTGTGATGTCACACAAGTTTTTCAACTGTATCAAAAAATATAGTGGATTACTATGGTTGTCTAGATAGTTACCATGTTGTATGCATATTTTCACAATGGGTTCCAATGGCAAAAAAGTGCAACACCAAACATAATGTAAATAACACTGTCTGACTGTCTGGCTTGTCTTACAGTGGGTACGGAAAGTATTCAGACCCCTTTTATATTTTTCACTCTTTGTTTCATTGCAGCCATTTGCTAAAAGCAAAAAAGTTCATTTTATTTCTCATTAATGTACACTCAGCACCCCATCTTGACAGAAAAAAACAGAAATGTAGATGTTTTTGCAAATTTATTAAAAAAGAAAAAGTGAAATATCACATGGTCATAAGTATTCAGACCCTTTGCTCAGTATTGAGTAGAAGCACCCTTTTCAGCTAGTAGAGCCATGAATCTTCTTGGGAATGATGCAAAAAGTTTTTCACATATGGATTTGGGGATCCTCTGCCTTTCCGTCAGGTTGGATGGTGAACGTTGGTGGACAGCTATTTTCAGGTCTCTCCAGAGATGCTCAATTGGGTTGAGGTCAGGGCTCTGTCTGGGAGAGTCAAGAATGGTCACAGAGTTGTTCCGAAGCCACTCCTTTGTTATTTTAGCTGTGTGCTTAGGGTCATTGTCTTGTTGGAAGGTGAACCTTCGGCCCAATCTGAGGTCCAGAGCACTCTGGAAGAGGTTTTCTTCCAGGATATCTCTGTACTTGGCCGCATTCATCTTTCTTTCAATTGCAACCAGTCGTCCTGTCCCTGCAGCTGAAAAACACCCCAATAGCATGATGCTGCCACCACCATGTTTCACTGTTGGAATTGTATTGTGCAGGTGATGAGCAGTGCATGGTTTTCTCAACACACACCGCTTAGAATTAACGCCAAAAAGTTCAATCTTCGTCTCATCAGACCAGAGAATCTTATTTCTCATAGTCTGAGAGTCCTTCATGTGTTTTTTGGCAAACTCTATGCGGGCTTTCATATGTCTTGCACTGAGGAGAGGCTTCCTTCGGGCCACTCTGCCATAAAGCCCCGACTGGTGGAGTCGGAGTGGAGGCTGCAGTGATAGTTGACTATGTGGAACTTTCTCCCATCTCCCTACTGCATCTTTGGAGCTCAGCCACAGTGATCTTTGGGTTCTTCTTTACTTCTCTGACCAAGGCTCTTCTCCCACCATTGCTCAGTTTGACTGGACGGTCAGGTCTAGGAAGAGTTCTGGTCATCCCAAACTTCTTCCATTTAAGGATTACGGAGGCCACTGTGCTCTTAGGAACCTTGAGTGCTGCAGAAATTCTTTTGTAACCTGATCTGTACCTTGCCACAATTCTGTCTCTGAGCTCCTTGGGCAGTTCTTTTGACCTCATGATTCTCATTTGCTCTGACATGCACTGTGAGCTATGAGGTCTTATATAGACAGGTGTGTGCCTTTCCTAATCAAGTCCAATCAGTTTAATTACATAACTGGACTCTAATGAAGGAGTAGAACCATCTCTAGGAGGATCAGAAGGAAATGGACAGTATGTGAGCTCAATATGAGTGTCACAGCAAAGGGTCTGAATACTTATGACCATGTGATATTTCACTTTTTCTTTTTTTAATAAATTTGCAAAAATATCTACATTTCTGTTTTTTTTCTGTCAAGATGGGGTGCTGAGTGTACATTAATGAGAAATAAAATGAACTTTTCTGCTTTTAGCAAATGAATGCAATGAAACAAAGAGTGAAAAATTTAAAGGGGTCTGAATACTTTCCGTACCCACTGTATATAAACTGGCAGGATCCAGCTCTCCTCACAGCAGAAGGTGGATGCTGTACAGTCTGGCCTGGCTGGCAACAGTTTCCATTGGCAAAATCATTTGTTTGCAAGGGGCCAGAGCGTAATCCACTTATCATACTGGAGACTTTTACATAGCACTGAAATCAATTGACCTTGCAATGCACAGAAGTATTTGTTACACTTGTAATTCCAGTTCTAGATAGGCTATTAGGGCACATGCACCACTTTTCAAAAATATGGAATCAAACAGAAAATGTTGCAATTTCCAGGATGATTTTTACCTTTCTGTCATAAAAGTTGTAAAATTAATACAAACTGAATTGGTACAATGATTAGGCTATAAAAATGACTGGTATATGAAAAAACTAAAACTTTAACGCTTACTTTATTTCAATCAAACATTATCCTAATGGTATGACATGGCTTTGCTAATTGCAAAGATAGTTTTCCTTGTTAGTTTCCCAAGACCATTGCATTTTTTTCACCATGCGTAACGAATGGCATTGAACAGACCTATTTTCATATGTTTTAAGACTTATGTATAATTTTTCTATGTGTTAAAATGCTGTATTGTTAGATTTCTCATTCCATGCTGCATTTATACAGTTATCCTGTGTCCAACATCTGTGATTTTGTCTCTTTTTAATATTTTCATTGTATTGGCCAGTCTGAGATATTGAGTTTTCTTTGAAATCCTTGGCTTCACAGTTGAAGATAATACTGCAGCTTTGCCAAAACTATTAAAGGGGTTTGCCGGGTTAAAGATACAAATGATCTATCCTAAAGATGGGTCAATAATGTCAGAGTTGTGGGAGTCTGACACCGCCATCCCATTAATTATCTATTCGTAGCTGCCAATATGCAGAGAATGGAGCAGGAAGCAGACAGTTCTCAGATGAATGGGAACTGATCTGTAGTATATGGTCTGGCCACTACACAGAGAATAGAGCTGTCTGCTACCTGCTTTATTCTCTGTGTATCAACTGCTGAGAACAGCTGATTGGTGGGGGTGCTGGGTCAGGCTCTGTCCATCTGATATTGATATCTTGTCTTTAGGATAGGCCATCAATATTTTTAGCCTGCAAAACCCCTTTAAATAAAGCTGCTGACTGTTTCTTCACGCTGTGCATTGGGCCTCCCACTTCTCATTCTATCCTTTTTAGAGCCTTTTTGTGCTATACTGTGAAGCTACAGTACATACTATTGTAAGATTGCAATAACCTTCATTCCTCAGGACAACAATACACTGATGATTTTCAGAAGGAAGTTTGTTCTTTTTGGCCATTTTGATTCCGGCTCCCAAATGCTAATAATCCAGATATTCAGCAGCCCAAAAGGGTCACTTTTATTGCTTCCTTAGCAGAACAATTTTCAGCTCTGCTAACATAATTATACAAGGCCTTTCTAATGATGGATTAGCCTTTTAACATAATTTAGGATTAGCTAACACAGTGAGCCACTGGAACACAGGGTGCCAGCTGCTGAAATTGTGTCTTTTTCATGTTGTACATTACCCGTAAACATGCAATGTCTAGAAATTTTCCTCTGTTCAAGTTAATGACACTTGAATTGAAACATTATGGAAAAACCAGGACATTTCTAAGTGATTCCAAACTTTCGAACATTAGGGTATGTGACTGACAGCTGTTGCCAAGGGTGACTAGCAGAAGTTTGACAGCAGCTATGGATATGAAGGAGTTAATACTTGCAACTCTAAATATTTGTGAGGTTGCTTAGTCAGTTTTGTGGACTTTAAGAAAAGGCTACACAGCGACTTTGGCTGCAACTTGCTGTGCTGTAGCGCTGCCTTCACATGGCTAATAGGAAGGGCAATATGGTTGTGTTGGTTGCTGTGACCATGACACAAGAATTGCAAAAAAATCCAAACTGCACACCATGTGTAGTCGCTGTGTAGGGAAGATTCACATTGCCCTGATACACTGGCATCATGGAATCCCGACAGGTGCCCTTGTTCAAGCAAGTATATTTTACTTTGAAACAATGAGGAGTTTCAGAGAAAATCTAGTTTAAAATGAGCTGAGGACAGGGGGAAGTTTCTGCTGGGTGACTCCCAACCTGCAGTTACTCTATGCCTGGTTTTCTTCCAGCCCTATTTGTGTATAGGTAAAGGCCTGTCAGTTGGGAGAAGCGGACAGGCAGTCGTCCTGATGACTCTGCTTCTTATTCCCAGCTCATTGTTAAACTACGGTATATTTTTTTCTGAAATGCATTGTGTTTTTGGAGTAACAACATAGTTGTTTATAATAAGGGAGCCTGTCAGTATTTATGCTGTCTGTGGTTTGCACAGCATGGATGCTCTGATAGGTTCCCTTTAATTTGCGAAAAGGTGTTAGGTTAAAATAGAGTTGGGGGGGTGGGTTTTTTTGTTGTTTTTTTTACATCTTCTAAGTCGATCACTGATCCTTACAGTCTTCTTTCCTTTGAAAGTCAATTCCATCAATAAATACACTTGATAATACACTGTATTTAGATCACTGCATTGCCATGCTTTGGATTGTCTAATACTTTGATGTAGGTAATTTTGAGTTAATACACCAGATTTTAGTATTTTTGTTGCCTTTTATTGGTGATTAAACTATAACCGATAACAGTTTCCACCTCCCACGTTGCTGTTACAGCTGCTCCTTTTTATCCCTACAATGGATACACTTTATTTAAAATGTGAGGTAAGTCACAGATGTACAAAGAATCATTAATAACCAAAAATACATCAAGATGATCCATTATATTCTGAGTTACTCAGAGCTCTCTGGCCAGGAGTATTTTGTTTGTGTTCATGCCTTAAATAGCTTCTTCAGCAGGTTTTTATATTGTCTGGTTGATTTTATTGGCAGCAGTCCATGTGTCTTTACAATAGAATCCAGCCACATTATGATTTACATGGCCACTAAAACACTGCTAAAAGCAATATGTTAAATTCCTGGGCTTTTTACAAGCCCTGTTGGAAATAGGAATCTTCATGGATCAGGTGAATGTAAAAAAATTCCCAGGTGGCAATTTTTTAATCTTCTTTCCAAGCTCTGTGCAGTAACATCTTTTATGAGTTAAGAAGGTTAAGATAGATAAACCACCTTGTTTGTATGGCATACACCCTTGTGCGCTCAGGGAATTAGGTATGGTTCTAAACCAAAACTTTTCATTTTAGTTCTTAGGCTTGTTTAGAGTCGGACTCTGTTCATACCATGGTTGCTCGTGGTCACGTGCTTTGTGTTATATGGCTAACAGTGCTTAATCCATAGTTTTCAAAAAGGTTGTTCAGTTCCTGGTATCCAGAGTAGTTTATGATGATCTGTTCCATGTATCGGCTACTAGGAAATATATGAACATTAGAAGAGACCAAATAAAAGCATAAGGAATGAGAAAACAAGCCACACAGAGTGTCCATACCGTGCCAGGCGACTGTGTCCTCCTCTATCCCCAACACAAAGTTGCAGAATTCTTGTCATATTATTTTTGTTTTTTTAAGTGATCTGTATACAGTAGATACTATTGGTAGGCCTATAGATTATTGGTTAACCCATATACTGCTGCCTTCCCTGTCTTCCAGCAAATGGTACGAGTCACAGTACCCAACCTTGCTCTGATCAAAACTGCTAACACATCACAATTTGGTTTCTAAGTAAATTTTTTACAGTTACATTTCAAGATATTGGGTGGAATTTACTAACCCATCTAAGGCTAAGGCCCCATGTTGCAGAAACGCAGCTTTTTTGTTGTTGCAGATTTTGCTGAGGTTTTTTGAGCCAAAGCCAAAAATGACTACAAAAGGAATGGGAAATATATAGGAAGTTTTTATAGTTCTTCCTTCTGCTCAATCCACTCCTGGGTTTGACTCAAAAAAATGCAGCAAAACCTGCAACAAAAAAAAAGCTGCATTTCCGCAATGTGGGTTCTCAGCCAGTTTTCTGAAGTGGAAAGGTGTAAGCACATCTCTGCTGCACAGCTCTTTCTTAATCCAAAGATGCGCCACATTGTTCCTTCTGCAACCTTGCAACTTTTTATGAAAGTGGGCAGAGACCAAGGTGGTCTGGGCAGGGATGCCTCGACTTTTGACTATAATTCATGTCATGAGTTATACCGGAAATCTACGCAAGTTCCTGACTGGTGTAAATTTGATTCTGGCACACAGGAGTATACCTGAATTACGCTGCGGACTTAAGACTGGGATACAGAACACAGTCTTAATCATTTCCCCTTATTGTTTATACAGTGTCAATTTGGTTCATTTTTTTTTCTTCATCCAAATTCAAGACTTGATTCTTAAAGAATCCTGAGAAGTTTGACCTTTTGATGCTTTTCTTCTATTCTGGATCCAATTCTGGGTTTGTAGAGAACAAGGGGGGAAATTGTGAACAGGGCCTCTACTGACTAGTTATATAGTTCTTAACAAACTTTCCATATGTGTATAACTAATTGCATACATGCTTCGCTTCATATTGGGTTCCCTTATAGCTACTTATGGAAGTGCTAATGTTCCACATTGAAAACATAAGGCCATTTCACTTTTACAGTCTGTACGTCCAAGAAACTAAACTGTGCATAAATAATTTGTTTCATAAAATAAAAGTGAAGCCTCATTTGCTTTTGAGAACTGCACCATGATGAAATACCTGTGCATGTTCCATGTGAACATATGCCTTGCTTGCATATGCCTTTTACTGTCTGTTGTGCAGAGGTTAATAAAGTTTACAATTATTTATCTGTCAAAATTATGTCACAGAAAAGGCTAGTCAATCCACACACGTTGTAATATCATTTTATAAAAATGCATTTAAACCCAATAATTGCTTAGTCATTGTTAATGTCTAAGCAATTATGTAATTTGTTCAAATTTTAAAAGTCAGAACAGGTTTATTTTTTCCATTAATGTAGCTGTTTGGGGGCTTGTTTTTTTGCAGGATGAGATGTATTTGTAGGTGGCAGATTTTTGGGCTTATGTAATTTTTAGATTAGCTGCTATTCTTGTTTTAGGAGTGGAAATTAAAAAAAAATAAATAAATATGCAGTTTCACTTTTTTTTGGTTGCTGTTAACAGTGCAGTAAAAATAACAGTCATTTTATTCTGTAGGTCAGTACAAATGTGTTGATATTAAATGAAGTAATATTTTATTACTTTTGTACAATTAAAAATGTTTTCCAGAAAAAAGTGAGTTTTAGGTTTGCAAATTCTGAGATCCATAACGTGTTTTTTTTTTTTTTTTTTTTTTTACAGGCAATAGGGTGAAGTTTTTATTGGTGCTATTTTCCAGTGCAAATATAGTTTACTGATTAATTTTTTTTTTTTTTTTTGGAGGGAGATTATATATATATATATATATATATATATATATATATATATATATAGTGAGAGTATGAACCTAGAGGGCGCTAGAGCGACCCAGGCAAGCCCTGAAAAGGCCCTCAGCCACACCTTTGGGTGGGGCGTGTATCTCCAGGAGGCTGGAGAAACCTGCTTGGAGCAGGAAATGGTGGACCAGCCTAGGACAGAGAGGCAGTCTGTCCCAGAGGGCTTGGGTCCAGAGAGGACTTACGGAGACTAAGTCAGGCTCTTGTTGCCCCAGAGGCTAGTTAGGGGCTCTATGAGTGAGTTAGGGCCCTAACGGCGGCCTAGGTTTTGTTTGTTGTTTTGTTATGTTGCAGTTAAGCTGAATAAAGCCACTTTTTATTTACACTTGGACCGTCTGAAAGCTATCTTTCCGGCGCCCAGTACCATGAACCACCGCTGTCCGGACCAGGACAAGCCGCCATTTTGAGTTTAATTCCCCCAAGCTGTCGCAATATATATATATATATATATATATATATATATATATATATATGTGACCTATATTTTCTAGATTCTTTGCCCACAGAGTGTTCTATTTCAAGTGTTTTATTTCTGTAAATGTTAATTATGGATTACAGGTAATGAAAACTCAAATCTAAGAAAATTTGAATATTGTAAAAAAGTTCAGTATTGTAAATTCAGTGTCACCTGCCAAGGTTTCCTAAGCCTTTAAATGGTCCCTCAGTCTGGTTCAGTAGGACACACAATCATGGAAGACGCTGATTATGAATTGAATTACTGAATCATTGAAATGAATGAACGTTTCAAAAAATATTCTAATTTATTGAGATGCACGTGTGTGTGTACATATATATATATATATATATCCCTAGGAGTTGCAGTGGTACCAAATATGTAAAAAAAAATTTATATATATATATATATATATATATATATATATATATATATAATATAAAAAAAAAAAAAGAAAGTTTTTTTAATAAAATGTTTTTTGTTTTTTTTATTATTATTATTTTATGTCAGATTTTATGACCTCATAGGCAAATACTTTTGACGGGGGCCATGGCCATGCTTCTAGTTGTCATAGATGTCCCTCTTTCAGATATCTTGGATGCTTCTGTTAAATGCTGATGGAAGACCAGCTTTATTGGGCTATGATCAGTCCCAATACTGAGATTGTTTAGTCATGCCTTTTGGCACGTGTATTTTTAGTAATTGACTAATTAGTACAGTGGGATGTGATTGTGGGAATAGTGGAATAATAATATTGTTTTCATATATATTTATTCACTTTGTATGTTTTTTATTTTCATGGTTTCGATTTTATATTCAGTCTGTAATGTGTAATATTACTATAATGTGCTGCTCTTTCTTTCATTCTTAAAAAGCATAAAAATGGGAAAAGATCACAGTTGTGAAAATAGTCGGCTCCTGATTAGAAGGAAGTTTCCTTCTGTTGTGCCAAACATTCCCTACATGCGAGTCATATTTCTAATCATGTAGAACACGTGGGAATACATAATAGGAATCGTTCAGTAGTTATTACTCTTCTGTTATCCCACAGAATTTATTATGTACCAAGTGCTAAGCTCCTATAATTCCTCCCATATTTGATAGAAATCCTCTACTAGACACATGGGAGGCTATACCAAGCTTTACCGCTTTCAAAGAACAATACAACAGTGCACTTGTACATGGAAATTATATGCCAAGCGACTACTTGGTTTCAGCTTCCGTATATTGCCTCAAGAAATGTTATGTTTTAACAAATTCAAATGTATGTTTTTTTTTGTTTTTTTTTTTATATATACAGTGCCTTGCGAAAGTATTCGGCCCCCTTGAACTTTTCCACCTTTTGCCACATTTCAGGCTTCAAACATAAGGATATATTATTTTTTGGTGAAGAATCAACAACAAGTAGGACAAAATCGTGAAGTGGAACAAAATTTATTGGATATTTTAAACTTTTATAAAAAACTGAAAAGTGGGGCGTGCCAAATTATTCGGCCCCCTTAAGTTAATACTTTGTAGCGCCACCTTTTGCTGCGATTACAGCTGCAAGTCGCTTGGGGTATGTCTCTATCAGTTTTGCACATCGAGAGACTGAAATTCTTGCCCATTCTTCCTTGGAAAACAGCTCGAGCTCAGTGAGGTTGGATGGAGAGCGTTTGTGAACAGCAGTTTTCAGCTCTTTTCACAGATTCTCGATTGGATTCAGGTCTGGACTTTGACTTGGCCATTCTAACACCTGGATACGTTTATTTGTGAACCATTCAATTGTACATTTTGCTTTTTGTTTGGGATCATTGTCTTGTTGGAAGATAAATCTCCGGCCCAGTCTCAGGTCTTTTGCAGACTCCAACAGGTTTTCTTCCAGAATGGTCCTGTATTTGGCTCCATCCATCTTCCCATCAATTTTAACCATCTTCCCTGTCCCTGCTGAAGAAAAGCAGGCCCAAACCATGATGCTGCCACCACCATGTTTGACAGTGGGGATGGTGTGTTCAGGGTGATGAGCTGTGTTGATTTTACGCCAAACATATCGTTTTGCATTGTGGCCAAAAAGTTCGATTTTGGTTTCATCTGACCAGAGCACCTTCTTCCACATGTTTGGTGTGTCTCCCAGGTGGCTTGTGGCAAACTTTAAACGAGACTTTTTATGAATATCTTTGAGAAATGGCTTTCTTCTTGCCACTCTTCCATAAAGGCCAGATTTGTGCAGTGTACGACTGATTGTTGTCCTATGGACAACTCTCCCACCTCAGCTGTAGATTTCTGCAGTTCATCCAGGGTGATCTTGGGCCTCTTGGCTGCATCTCTGATCAGTCTTCTCCATGTTTGAGATGAAAGTTTAGAGGGACGGCCGGGTCTTGGTAGATTTGCAGTGGTCTGATACTCCTTCCATTTCAATATGATCGCTTGCACAGTGCTCCTTGGGATGTTTAAAGTTTGGGAAATCTTTTTGTATCCAAATCCGGCTTTAAACTTTTCCACAACAGTATCACGGACCTGCCTGGTGTGTTCCTTGGTCTTCATGATGCTCTCTGCGCTTTAAAAAGAACCCTGAGACTATCACAGAGCAGGTGCATTTATACAGAGACTTGATTACACACAGGTGGATTATATTTATCATCATCAGTCATTTAGGACAACATTGGATCATTCAGAGATCCTCACTGAACTTCTGCACTGAAAGTAAAGGAGCCGAATAATATTGCACGCCCCACTTTTCAGTTTATTTTTTACAAAAGTTTAAAATAACCAATAAATTTCGTTCGACTTCACAATTGTTTCCCACTTGTTGTTGATTTACCAAAAAATTAAAATTTTATATCTTTATGTTTGAAGCCTGAAATGTGGCAAAAGGTTGAAAAGTTCAAGGGGGCCGAATACTTTCGCAAGGCACTGTATATAAAAAATATTACATATGAAATCAGAAATCGCTGATTTGATCCAAGTCATAGTAATTTTTTTCCCCCAATTTCCAAATAAAGTTCATCTTGGTACATGTGCTTGTGAGCTTTGCAGCTTGCTATCCACCACGATTATGTGTGCATGTATAGTACATTCAGTGATTTGTCCTAGTACTGTATCTCAATAAAGTATATTGACTAGCAGTATTTCAGTAAGTCTTTCAGTTACACTTGTCTACCCTCATTATATTTATATTACCAAAGTTGACAAGCTTCCCAGGAGTTTGATATTTTGTGGGTTCGAGTGTACTGCAAAAGAAATTACAGTGCTATATATGGCAAACACATTAAATATTCCTTCCCTAAAGCACTAAATGATGTGTCCAGCCTTTTGCATTTAGACATATTTTGTCTTTAACCAGATGGATTTTTTTGTCGTCCTACTTATTGAATAAAGTTCCTTTTCAGTTTTTGATTAATGGCTGTTATAATTAGCTTTGCATCTGAGCTCTATTTGGTAAGCTTGCCTCGTCTTTCTTCTGATCAATCTTAATAGCCCTGTATATATTGCTAATGTCTCTAGCAGACTTGAACCATTTGCCGTGTCATCTCCTATTCTTATTCATTGAAGCAGCCTTGACCTCTGCCACTGGCTCATCTGTTGTCTGATGTCCAGCTGCTTCAGGTGTGCTTAGGCAAGGGCAGAATGTACCATTTTTAAAGTTCTTTCCCCATGATTAATCTGTTTTGTAAGAAAAAAAATGTGAATATAATTATTATTATTATTTTTTTTTTTTTAATTCATTAATTTTTTTTTTTTATTTATTTTTAACAGTGGTCCTATGCTTTGGAAAAACCAAACACTGGAAGTATCTTCAGCCTTACTTGGTCAATAGATGGAACCCAGGTTGCTGGAGCTTGTGGAAATGGTCATGTTATCTTTGCTCATGTCATTGCGCAGCATTGGGAATGGAAGAATTTTGAAGTAACTTTAACCAAGAGGCGAGCTATGCAGGTTGAGTAATTTCATAATATGTTTAAGAATTATACCTCTGTCTAGCTAAAATGTGTGTGTGCCCTTTCTTCTAGGTCATTGTGAGGTCAGAATGTGACCCTTGAATTAGACTTGACTTTCCAGCATTTAAAGTCCCACTAAGGCTACCTTCTCATTTGCGTCAGATTCTCTGTTTGGAGGCTCTATCCACGGTGTCCAGCCCTAATCATCAGACGAAAAAGTTCTGCAAATCCAACTTTTTTTTTTTTTGTCCGTCAGTTTCAATTAAAAAGAATAGACACTCTACGACCCCTTTATAGTCAATGGGGACTGTCAGACTCCATTGGTGCCTGTTATTTTAGTGGTCCATTGTTCTGGTTCTCTGACGGATCTGTACAATAGAAACCCCTACACTACTGTGAGCCTTGCATAACATGGGTCAACTGATGTGAGCATCTCCTTTTCTGCTCTCTCTATAATTATGACAACAGGGGGACCATGCCTAAAGTGGTGTAATGATCCTTTTTCAACTGAGCATGCAGGTGTTTCCTCTGGTGGCCTCTTATCTCCCTTAAAGGGGTTGTCCAGAAATCTGGATTTTATGGCTTATCCTTGGGATAGGCCATAAATATATAGTAAGTGGGGGGCAGCTGTGCCCTGTGTAGTGGCTGGTTGCTGGTACTGCAGATCCCATTGACTTCAATGGGAGCTGAGCTGAAATATCGGCGCCTGACCACTACCGAGGGCATGTAGCCAACTGCTTCTGCCTCTGTGTTGTGTATATTTCAGGTGCCAGAAGTGACCCCAGCCCACCACTGATCTCAAATATTTATGGCCTATTCTAACCATAGGCCATAACTCCTTTAAGAACAATGGATCTGGCATGTTGAAATTCAGCAAGCTCTATCCTTCTTTTCTCTGCCACCATCTGTACAGGACAGTTGAAACACTGCTATACACATTTGTCGGCCAGTTGTGCCAAAGTCAGTAGGTTCAGACAATTTTGCTCCTATTTGTTACTCCCTTAAATCTTGGGCTCTTGCATCGCTGACCATCTTATACATTGCCTATACGTCCAGGTCCGCAATGTAATAAATGATGCCGTGGACTTGCTGGAATTTCGTGACCGAGTAATTAAAGGATCTTTGAAGTATGGACATTTAGTGGTTTCCACCTCGCTCCAGTGTTATGTATTTAGGTAAGTAAGTTGTCTGTCTGTAAAACATTTCCTTTGATTCATTGCTTTTCAATCATGTGTGGTACAAAGGTCTTTTTAGCCAACACTATACCAGGCTTGTATCCTTTGTTGAAATGCTGTCATAGGAAGCAGGTGGTACTGTTGCTACTAATTCGTTCTGCGTCTAAGAGAAGTTGAAGAATCAAAACATCTGGACACGTTCCAAGAAAAACCTTTCAAGTAATTGTTTTTCTAGCTCTCTGTTTTAAGTGTGGTCACCTAGTTTACAAAGTGAAAGGGTGGCCTCCACCCCATTGTTATTAGTTCACGATCTACGCCTCTACTTAATGGTTGGGGATAACACATTTGTGAGCAGCTGCAGGAAAGAAAAGAATCGCTTCATGTTTTTAAAATGCAGACCACTTTTATGCTTCAAGCCTCTATGCTTTATGCATACAGTTTTATTCAATTTAGAGACCTTCGGATAATTTTTATGACCCTTTATAAGCACGTTGTACCCTACTCCAAACAAGCCTAATTTTCATGGCTCTTTCTGGAAAGTATCACAACGTGCAGATGAGAATATGATCTAGCAGTGAGGTTTCTAAAACTGGTATGGACTGTGTAACGGTTTAGAGAGACATCTGCTGGTGTACGTGTACTGAGGTGAAATCCAGCTGTCAACGGCAGGCGAGCATTTCCACAATAAAGAAAAAGATCACTGCACTTAATGCACTTGTCATTCATCTGATCTCATATTGCATGCAAAACACCCAATAAAAAAGCAGTCATATCACATTACAAGGGTTTCCTTGGTGGTCAGAAGCACCATTAGAAACTCTTCTTCTGCAAGTAGAAAAAAAGACACAATGCATTTTTCCCCTGCCCCCTTGAGAGATACAAAGTGATACAAATGTGGCTAATGCAACAGGTAGTCACAAAAGCAGATAGTGATATAAAATACTAAATTATAAATCACAGTATTATATGTAACCATATATAAGAGAAATAATGTATCTACAGTAGTTTAACAAAATTTCAACACCAGGGTGCACGAACATCAATTTTTTTTTGCATATGTTTAGCAGATCTGTTTAACAGATACAAAACTGATGCAAATGGATCGTGATTCATTTACATAGAACTCAGTGTAAAAAAAAAACGTAATTTCTGTCTCTGTTTTTATGGACACAGAAGTATTGGATACTGTATTTTTGTGTTGTTCAAGAAAACAGAAATTAATGAGGTTTTTTTTTTTTATATTGATTTCTATATAAACGTATTGTCATCCACTTGCGTCAGTGTGTTGAATCCGTTTTTGCATTGGTTAAAACAGATATTCTAAATGGATGTAAAAAACTTGATGTGAATGCGCCCTAACCCTACATTCTGCTAAAATGGTTTTCCTGAGTTATTTTAACACTTTCCTCTCTTCACTCTAGCACAAAAAATTGGAACACTCCACTCATCTTTGATCTCAAAGAAGGAACTGTGAGCTTGATCCTGCAATGTGAAAGGTAGAAATGAGCTATATTGGCATGGTTTCACTCTACCTAATCTTGAAGCGAGACTTGGTCCATGTGAACTAGATTTAGCGGCTTCTAAACTATGCCAGGAGTTTGATACATAGCATTATAGTTATCTATGATGCTAAGAATCCCAGCCTCTCTACTACATTATGTCCTGTACTGATTACAGTATTTAAAGGAGAGTCAGTGACTCCTAGTATCATAGATAACTATAATGCTAGGAATCCCTCTCCCTGCATAATGTACAGGCCGGTAAATCCGGCATTCATATGGACTGAGTTTCATTTCTGAGACTCAGTTGTGTTAAACCAGCCTAAATCTCAGTTGCCATAAATGTCTTTAAATTGAACATGCCATATGCACAGTTAGGGGCGTTCCCACTACCATTGTTAATGTCCGTTGCTGTCTTCTGCCATAGGATAACAACGGACATCAAACTGTTGCAGAGAACAGACACAGACTGTTGACACAAATGTAAACAACAAAGGACGCTATCTTCCGTCAAGTTTGTTTTACCTTTGTAACTGAAGATAAAGTCCTGCATGCACAACTTTATCTTCTGTTCCAAAAGTAAACAAACATGAAGGAAAATAGCTTATGTCATGTTGTTTACATTAGTGTCAATGGGAACAGATACAGAATCAGTCTCTGTCCGTTCTCTGCAACAGTTTGATGTCCGTTGTCATCCTATGACGGAAGACAGCAATGGACATAAACAACGGTAGTGTGAACGTCCCCTTACCCAACATTCATTTTCAATACTTCATCTACTCTTTAACTATGTTTCCGTGATCTCACTGTATTTTTTTGATGCTTGATGACAAACATGAGTAATTTGAGAATATATTATTATTTGTATTTTGCGATCAACTTCTATAATGCTGTGAGAAAACCACGAGGAGCTTGTGTCAGTCGTCTAGCCATTAAACTCTTCATGTAGAAGTATATGTTAACGTTAAAATACAGTGTTTTCTAAGTTTCTGATGGAAACTCTGCCAGTAAAATTAGTTACATTTTTATTTTAAAATAATGAAAAAATAATTATATAATAATTATAAAGAAAAAAAATGTTATTGCTCTGTTTTTTTGGTTTTTTTTTTTTAATGCACAATACAAGTTTAAAAAAGTTGTACACTAGATTGTGAAATTTCATTTATATACATATCTGTATAAAGTATGCCCAGGCACAAGTTCATGTGTCTTTCTTAGCTCTGTGCAGTATATTAGTGTGTGTGGAGCAAGTGTCAGATGCTTGTGCATGCACGTGGCTTGTGTTATGGCATCAGTTTCCAATCAGCCATATGCTCTGTGTTTTGTAACAAATGAATGACATTCCATTCTGCATTCCTCCACCCAGCTTTAATGTGTATTAAGGACTGGATTACTTGCTATTTAATGCTGTAAAGCGTGGTGCTACTGGTGCACAGTTTCAACCTTGTAACCCAGCAAAATCGACGTTATCCAGCTTATTGATCTGTAGCCCAGAAAAGTGAAGGAAATCTGGTTTGAGCATAACTACAAGCACAGATGAGGCTCCGGAAAATAGCAAAGATTTGCAGCCGGTGATATATCATGGGTTTGGGAGCTTCTGCTCTAGCTCATTGCTTTGTTTGCTGAAGTCCTCTTTGATGATGTCCAAATTGTTGACTGTAAAGTACCTGCTCTTTGGTCACTTCCTTCCTTGTTTTCTTGCAGGCATTTCCTCCTAGTAGATGGTGGCAGTCTGTTTTTATACTCATATGAAGGTCGTCTCATCAGCAATCCTAAAGTTCCTGGTATGAGAACAGACATTCTCAATGCACAGACGGTGTCTTTGAGCAATGATACCATTGCTATAAAGGACAAAACAGATGAAAAGTGTAAGTCATAGTTTTCAGCACAGCTTGTATCCATGTCACGTTTCCTTGGGAGAAAAATGGATGAATTGAGATGACTGTATTATTTTAGCAGAGAGGAATGTCTCATACCAATCTTATAAAGTGGCAGACTCCTCATCACTAAGGATCATTCACCTCCATGTGTGTGTGTGTATATAAATATATATATATATATATATATATATATGTGTGTGTGTATGTATATATATATATATATATATATATATATGTGTGTGTGTGTGTCAATTATCTCATAATCTATTTATCTGGTTTAGTAATCTTTACTTTATAATAAGTTTGACCTTGTTGTAGAAATCTTCTCTCCCTGCACTGATTTCCTGGGGAGCAAGTGAAAGACTTGTACTTATGCATAACTGCAGGGGGAGGGAGAGAGCAGCTGTCTGAACCAATGATGAGAGGGGGTGTGTCTTAGACTATTTCAGTCTCCCTTTAGGCACTGTAGCTCAACTGTAGTCACATATCACAGCTTTGTCCAAATGGAGCTGATGTAAAAACAGCTAAGCAGCAAACAGAGGAAAATAAATAGCCCGCATTCATCACTTATAGCTTCTGACCTGTTTGTTGGTTTTGAGATGGCGACTGGACAGTCACTTTAATTTGTTTTGCCAGTACTTTATTAATTAACAATAGGCCCGCTATATGTCTCTCACCATGACAAATAAAGCTGTGTATCCAGCTTCTCTAACCGAGTTATTGCTGGGAGAAGCCGCATCTGAACATTTAATGTAGCCATCTTTGTTGACCATTGAACGTGAACTGTTTTCTTGCTTGCCTCACTGATGATACATTCTCCACGTGTTAGAAATCTATGTCTGAGAATAAAGATGTATATTGACATTATATTTTCTTTCTATTTTAGTGATCTACTTGTTTGATGCTTTATCAGGAAAGCCTCTGGGAGATGGGAAGCCTCTTGCGCATAAGGTGCAGTATTCAGTGCTGCTGCATTTAATATTCTGTTTTCTCTTGTTTGTCATTTGTCCCTTATGTCGTGCTTTACTTGGTAAAGAGAAAGAAGAAAAAGAAATAAAACAAGAGCCAGTTTGCAGACATAGAGGTTAACTACTGTATAACTAGCGCTTTGTCTCCCGAGTGGATTTTTTTCCAGCTGGACCACACACAGTTGTGAATTAAATTCCTTGGACAGTGAGCAATATGATGCTGCCACATGCCTTCTTTCTATCTTATCTGTGCGGACTTGGATTTTCTGTGGCTACTTAAGGGACAAAAGTCGTCAAATGCCATAAATAGAGCAAGTGATCTCAATCAGATTCATAGTCTTCTGTACCAGGCCTAAGACGGCAGTATCCATGAATAAGATTCATTTTATGATACTGTACAGATTGCATTGTTTTATTCCATAGCCAAAGGCACAATTGAAACCCCAGTTGAAAAAGGCAATGCTAGAGTTGATTTTCTTATTTTTTATGATAGCTCTCCATGTGTACAGGACTTCTATTAATGTCAGATGTAAAGCATTGATTATAAATAACCTTAGTAATATATTTCTGTAGCAATTGGTGCTGATATGTGTGTTTTTAATGTATCCACTACATTCCGCTGTAAGGACAAGTCAAGATTTATTTGACGATTTCAGATAAGCTACCTGATGTGTGAAGCCTGGGGCTGACCCACATGACCTCCACCTCTTGTAGATAACAACACATTCTGGTGGGGTATTTTAAATGAACACTAAATATTTCAGCATTTTCTCCCTCTCTGTCTTTCTGTTGCTTCTATTTTGTCTCATGTTATAAATAAAGGATTTGTCTAATTTCAGCAAATAAATGTTATTGTTTGTAGAATAAAAAGTTCTACAATTTTCTAATATACTTTCTGTATCAGTTCCTCACGGTTTCCCAGATCTCTGCTTGCTGTTCATTGTCTACTCTTAGTGAATAAAAATCAGTCCATGGTCATGTGATGGACACACAGGTGCACAACTCGTTACAAGACAGAGCTCTGAATACTGTGCTGTACACCTGTGTCCATCATATGACCAAGGACTGATTTTATCTACTGGTAGTAAGCAGTGAATGACAGCAAGCAGAGATCTAGGAAAACGTGAGGAATTGATACAGAAAGTATATTGGAAAATTGTAGAAGTAGTAGGAGTATCTGCCACTGACGGTTGCCTTCCAAGTCAGCCTATGTAGAAGAGCCTTTATTCTGCTAATCGAAGACAGTAAAATGAATTCGGAGCCGGTTTATAAATATTCATATTCCACTTTTCATTTTCAGATTGAAGTAGTAGAAATTGCTCTGGATCAAGGAGGACCAGCAAATGAGCGAAAAATTGCATTTGTTGATAAAAACCGGGATCTCTACATAAGTACAGTTAGGAAGCTTGGAAAAGAACAGAGAGCGGTCAAAATAGGTATAAAGCATCAATTGTTTATTCTGAAACTGACATCCATAAGGAATATGAGAGTTACTTGAGAACACTGCAGAGAAGATATATCTAGGCTTTAATCCAAAGTAAAGCTGGTAAACCACTTCTTGTCTATGACATATGCCTCCAGTAGATTAATACTGTATATACGAAGAGGCCTTGTGGAATTTAATATATTTATTCAGCATCATTTATAGATAGAATCTACATAAAGTGGAGTAACTTTGTAAATACATTACATTACTTATCTTGCACTGATACTGAGTTACAGCCTGTATTATAATTAGGTGCTGCATGTACAATTGTGTTGGTTGCTACTAGAAGCAATAGAGAACTTTGCTGACAGATACACCCTTAGAGATTATTCCACAATAAATAAGTATACCCTATCCACAGAACAGGAGATAAATGTTTGATCACTGAGTGTACATCCACAGGAACCCTCACCGTTCACAGTGCCCAATAATGGAGCAGTGGTTGTGCATGTTTACCACTGCTGTAAGCACTCAGTCCCTCATTCGCATGATCTCTGGGGGTCTGACCACTGGGAAACACTTAAACAGCTGGGAATGCAACTGGCACAGATGGCTTTTTAACATCAAACTATAATGCACAGCCTGATGTAAAGTGCATTTGCTTATCCATGCACGTGACATCAATAAATAAAAATAATTAAATAAAAAGGGCTTATTCACACAACCGCATTTTACACTTGTGTGATATCAGTGTAAACACAGACTGCCTGCACAACCTTTGGACTTAATGGTAACATGCAGACATCCCTTAGTTTTCTACAGACCAACATTTCGTGGAAAAGAAAATGGAGACATGCTGTATTTTGGTCCATTTTGCAGGCCACTAAGTTTCATTAAAGTCTATGGGTCTGTGACAATCTGACAGAAAAGTATAGGAAATTAAATTAAAAAAAAAAGTTAATCTACTTTTCACAGACATGGAAAATGGATCAACCGTGGACCGCACATAATGCTAAAATAAGTAGGTTCAGGTGTTGTCCATGATTATAATAGATGTGTGAGTTATCAGTTACATATTAAAAAGAACATATATTTCCAAATACCATCATAAATTTCAAGTTGGGACTTATCTGCACACTATGTATAAGCACACATGTAGTCTTTACATGAACATTCACTTCACACTCAAGGACATTGGTTCACTATGATTTATTTATTTTGTTAAGCTGAATAGCGCCAACATATTCTGCAGCGCTTTACAGGTATTGTCAGTCAGTGTCCCATATAGGGCTCAAAATCTAAATTCCCTATCAGTATGTCTTTGGGGTGTGGGAGAAAACCGGAGTGTCTGAGGGAAACCCATGCAAACACAGGGTTAACATACACACTCCTTGCAGATGTTGCTCTTGGTCGGATTCAAACCTAGGACTCCAGCGTTGCAAGGCTGCAGTGCTAACCACTGAGCCACTTTGTATGACCGTGGCTATTTTCTAATATGCCTTAGTGGGAAAATTGTGCATTTACTTAATGGCTGCTACATGTGTACTTTTGCCCTCTCAGTTCTTACATGCACACATGCAAAGTCACTGAGTATACTCAGTATATACACCTAATTTCACATGAGTGCAGCTCTATACATGCTCACTACATACAGACATGCATATGTGCACATTTGCTACATTATACAGTGCTGGCCAAAAGTATTGGCACCCCTGCAATTCTGTCAGATAATACTCAATTTCTTCCAGAAAATGATTGCAATCACAAATGCTTTGGTAATAATATCTTCATTTAATTTGTCTTCAATGGAAAACCACAAAAAGAATTGTCAAAAAGCCAAATTGGATATAATTCCACACCAAACATAAAAAAGGGGGTGGACAAAAGTATTGGCACCCTTTGAAAAATCATGTGATGCTTCTCTAATTTGTGTAATTAACAGCACCTGTTACTTACCTGTGGCACATAACAGGTGGTGGCAATAACTAAATCACACTTGCAGCCAGTTGAAATGGATTAAAGTTGACTCAACCTCTGTCCTGTGTCCTTGTGTGTACCACATTGAGCATGGAGAAAAGAAAGAAGACCAAAGAACTGTCTGAGGACTTGAGAAGCAAAATTGTGAGGAAGCATGAGCAATCTCAAGGCTACAAGTCCATCTCCAAAGACCTGAATGTTCCTGTGTCTACCGTGCGCAGTGTCATGAAGAAGTTTAAAGCCCATGGCACTGTGGCTAACCTCCCTAGATGTGGACGGAAAAGAAAAATTGACGAGAGATTTCAACGAAAGATTGTGCGGATGGTGGCTAAAGAACCTCGACTAACATCCAAACAAGTTCTAGCTGCCCTGCAGTCCGAGGGTACAACAGTGTCAACCTGTACTATCCGTCGGCGTCTGAATGAAAAGGGACTCTATGGTAGGATACCCAGGAAGACCCCACTTCTGACCCAGAGACATAAAAAAGCCAGGCTGGAGTTTGCCAAAACTTACCTGAGAAAGCCAAAAACTTTTTGGAAGAATGTTCTCTGGTCAGATGAGACAAAAGTAGAGCTTTTTGGGAAAAGGCATCAACATAGATTTTACAGGAAAAAAAAAAGAGGCCTTCAAAGAAAAGAACACGGTCCCTACAGTCAAACATGGCGGAGGTTCCCTGATGTTTTGGGGTTGCTTTGCTGCCTCTGGCACTGGACTGCTTGACCGTGTGCATGGCATTATGAAGTCTGAAGACTACCAACAAATTTTGCAGCATAATGTAGGGCCCAGTGTGAGAAAGCTGGGTCTCCCTCAGAGGTCATGGGTCTTCCAGCAGGACAATGACCCAAAACACACTTCAAAAAGCACTAGAAAATGGTTTGAGAGAAAGCACTGGAGACTTCTAAAGTGGCCAGCAATGAGTCCAGACCTGAATCCCATAGAACACCTGTGTAGAGATCTCAAAATGGCAGTTTGGAGAAGGCACCCTTCAAATCTCAGGGACCTGGAGAAATTTGCCAAAGAAGAATGGTCTAAAATTCCAGGAGAGCATTGTAAGAAACTCATTGATGGTTACCGGAAGCGGTTCGCAGTTATTTTGTCTAAAGCAGGGGTCGGCAACCTATGGCACGCGTGCCACTCTTGGCACGCGAGGCATATTTCCCTGGCACGGCAGCGGACTCCTCACCCAGCAGTTTCGATCGGACCAAACACGGCCAAAACAAAACTGCTATTATTATACTGTGGGGTCTCTTCAGACCCCCGAGTATAATAAGCGGAGCCCCCGGAGAGATGATCAAACTTAAAAAACAATGTTACTCACTATTCCACGCTCCGCAGCCGCTGTGTACTCTTCAGGCGCTTCTGCCTGAAGTCAGCTGACAGGGCCTCAGGGGTCACGTCTGCGTCTGACGTCATTACGCATAATGACGCGACGTGACCCCTGAGACTCAATGAGCGGTCGCTGACTACAGGCAGAAGAGCCCGAAGATACAGAGCGGCTGCGGAGCATGGAATGATGAGTAACATTGTTTTTTATGTTTCATCACCTCTCTTTGCCCTCCACTTATTATACTCTGTGGTCTGAAGAGACCCCACAGTATAATAATAGCTCGTGAGTGTGCAGGGGCCACTATAGAGCATAATACCGTGTGCAGGGGCCACTATGCGGCATAATACCGTGTGCAGGGGCCACTATGGAGCATAATACCGTGTGCAGGGGCCGCTATGGGACATATACCGTGTGCAGGGGCTGCTATGGGACATATACCGTGTGTAGGGGCCGTTATGGGACATATTGCTGTGTGCAGGGACCGCTATGGGACAAATACTGTGTGCAGAGGCCGCTATGGGACAAATACTGTGTGCAGAGGCAGCTATGGGACAAATACTGTGTGCAGAGGCCGCTATGGGACATAATACCGTGTGCAGGGACCACTATGGGACATTATTCTGTATAACGGTGTGTTTTCTATATTAAGGATGTGTTTTTGCACAGAAAACTCAGGCTTTGTTTTTTTTGTGCAAAAATGCACCAGTTTTACATCGAATGAAAAGTTCCAAATATATCTGCATCCAGATACATAGTGTGTATTCACCATAAGGTGCTGCCATACGGTGCTCCTGGACACATTTACCACTAATTGGGAGCTGTACATGTACTTTCATTGCTTCTAATCGGAAAGTACAGGAGCGTCCCAGGAAATAGCAGTAAGCGCATGTGTCCTAAAGCATCTGGTGGCAGCACTTCTGTGTTATGGTTTGTGGTATATGACTTTAGTTTAGGGGTCGTCAGACTTACAATTATTGACCGGCACTCCGAGTACCTCATCTTTGATTTTTTTTTTTTTTAAAATCGGCACGCCGAACAAAA
This sequence comes from Leptodactylus fallax, assembly GCA_947044405.1. NCBI lineage: Eukaryota > Metazoa > Chordata > Amphibia > Anura > Leptodactylidae > Leptodactylus > Leptodactylus fallax. Next base: position 8,400,597 of record CAMRHE010000048.1, on the reverse strand, counting down.
AAGGTTGCCTACCCCTGGTCTAAAGGTTGTGCTACCAAGTATTAGGCTGAGGGTGCCAATACTTTTGTCCGGCCCATTTTTGGAGTTTTGTGTAAAATGATCAATGATTTGACTTTTTTTTCATTCTCTTTTGTGTTTTTTCATTGCAAGCAAAATAAATGAAGATATTCTTACCAAAGCATTTGTGATTGCAATCATTTTCTGGAAGAAATTGAGTATTATCTGACAGAATTGCAGGGGTGCCAATACTTTTGGCCAGCACTGTATATCAGGCAGTGAATGGCAAATCTGTCAGGCATTACTTTATTATGTAGAATGACCTATCGATATCCACGAAGAAAGAAGATGAACAGCGGCACACAACCAGACTTCAGTGCTTCTTTATTGAGATCAAGTAAAAACAGGCATACCAGGGACAAAGTGAGCAGCAGCGACGAGCCGTTTCGCACAGCACGCGCTTCTACGGGCTACTGTCTGATACACATGCAGGAACACCATGAAATAGCGGTGCCCCCGCCCATGGGTGCGTCAGAAACACCCAGCGCTCATTGGATTTAAAAACACAGAGTTAGATATACAAATCAAAGGTTTGTTGAAAAAGAAAACAAGAATAATTGACTGCAATATTGTTTGCCAAAAGGTAACTTTACTTGCGGCCATTGTAATTTTTATAGCCAGAACTTGAAGAGTAGGAATCTGATTATGGGAGATATTTACTGGGTTGTTAGTTCATAAACTGTAAGACTAAGTTTTTGGTTTATGTGATTTTTTTGCCCTTGTCAACGCTTTTATATCGGTAAGACAATCAGGAATTTGCACAAATGTTTAAGAGAGCATGTCAAATCAATTTCCACTGGACAAGGTTGTCCCCGACTTATAGAACATATGAGAGAGGTACATGGAGGTGACACCAAAGTCCTGCAATTTGCAGGCATTGAAGAGGTAGGTATCAGTCCTGGAGGTAGGGACCGTAATCAGGACCTCTTAAGATGTGAAGAGAAGTGGATTCTTAGGACACAAGCCCTGGGCCCATTGGGCCTCAATGATCGGATAGAAATGAGTGCGTTTTTTGTAGTTTATGACTTAAGCGATATATATATAGAGATTTAGCTATTTCATATATAGTTTGTAAATTTTGCTTTCACAAAAGTTATAGAAAATTGTTTATAGCCATGGAAAGGTTGCCATATAATATTGGTAGCTCATGCCTAGCATGAGGTTCATTTATATGTTGTGGATTAACTCTTTAATCCTATACTATTCCAGCTTATTCAATTTTACTGGATAAAAAGTATTTCCCTAGGCATATGATGTACAGTTAGCCTGATTTTTTTGATAGAATGTGTATTACCTGTGATTTGTATATCCAACGCTGTGTTTTTAAATCACGTTTTAGTCTGGCGTGCCTGGGTACTGTGGCAATGGTGCCTGTGCACTGTCATATAGAGACCTGTCCAGTGAGCGCTGGGTGTTTCTGACACACCCGTGGGCACCTCCATTTCATGGTGTTCCTGCATGCGTATCAGACAGTAGCCCGTAGAAGCGCGTGCTGTGCGAAACGGCTCGTCGCTGCTGCTCACTTTGTCCCTGGTATGCCTGTTTTTATTTGATCTCTATAAAGAAGCACTGAAGTCTGTTTGTGTGCCACTGTTCATCTTCTTTCTCTGTGGACACTTGGATTGTATTACTTTCAGCGTGCCGCTGGACTATCTTCTGCAGCATTTAAAGCAATAGCACCAGCTAAGTATCCTGTTTATTCCCATATTCACATTGTGCAGTTTTTGTAGTGCCCGCATTTCATTTTTTTTCTTTTTTTGACCTATAAATATGTTCATGCAATGTAAATTTGCTGCAGAGAAAATGCTTTTGGTTTTTGTGTTTTTTTTGCAAAACCCTACCAGAATGAAGTTTATTGATTATTAGGTGTTGAAGTCAGCCACAGCTGGAATACAGCTAAAATCATAAGAAGATCTGTTAACAGCTTGTAGCCTGCTTGTTGATGGTTTCCAAGTAGTACCACATTGTTTAGTAACAGCAATATGAAAAATACATAAAAATCAAAAAACTAATAACATTCATTACCAATGTGCTAAATTTTACATTCACTCCATGTTTCCCACAAATACTTCTGGGAGAGTTTCAGCTCTCACTCTTGGTTCCTCGGTGAATGAAGAGGTTCTACAACGTGTCAAAGACCGAAATGATTGTACATGTATGAATGTGTTGCCTTTCTTTGTTCTGCAGGTAGTATGGTGCACACATTAGCCTGGAGTGACTTATCTAATATACTGTGCGGTATTCAGGACAGTCGATTCACAGTCTGGTACTATCCAAATGTAGCCTATGTAGATAGAGAATTGCTGCCAAAAACTATTACTGAGAAAGATGGAAGGTATGTATGCTTGTCTGTCAATGATATTAATGGCCACATTGTTGTAAGATTGGCTAAACCATGGGGAAAAGTGATATGCCATAAAACAAACCCTTTATCGTCCATAATAGCTACTTGGTTTGAGAGTTATACAAGTCATTGTACCCATACAGTGCTGTACTTGCAGTTTCCAAACTCTCAAATTTAGACTAATCACACAGCTTGACTCTTATTATAATCTTATATTGTCTTATATTTATTTCAGTGATATAAATTACACCTTGGAAGAATTATGTTCTGTGACCCGAAATGTCCTTCATCTCAAGGGGCTTAGCTATTGGAGATGCAATTCTAACTATGACACCTGGTCCCTGTTACCCTGAAAGGGACCAAAGGCCTCTCTGTCACATTAGAAGACATCATTTTTGTACAGTAATGAGTAAAAGTTTCAGGCAGGTGTAGAAAAACTGCTACAAAGTAAGAATGCTTCCAAACATAGAAATATTCATAGTTTATTTTTGTCAATTAAGAAAATGCTAAGTGAATGAACAGAATCACTTCAATATTAGGAGGAAACCTGGAAGTGATGATATGTCCACCACAGATCCCTAATCTCAACACCATCCAGTCTGTCTGAGATTACCTGAAGAGGCAGAAGGATTGGGTGAAGCCTATATCCACAGAACATCTGTGGTTAGTTCTCCAAGATGTTTGAAACAACCTGCCTGCAGAATTCCAGCAAGTATACCTAGAAGAATTGATGCTGTTTTGAAGACATATATAGATGTGATTTAGATTTCTTCTTTCTTCGTTCACTTAATTTTCTTAATTGACAAACTATTAACACTTCTACTGTTGAAAGCTTTCTTATTTTGCAGCTTTTTTTTTTTACCCCCACTCCTGCCTAAAACTTTTGCCCAATACTGTATAGTGCTGAGCAGTTAACCGAAACCTAAAGTCAGCTCAACTTGTTTGCTCACATGGATTATTTGAATTATTTTACATCCTTGTCGTCCTGTCTCAAAAGGATGTGAATAAACAAGACCAAAATTCAGTGGCATAAACCTATTCCAAGAAGAAACTATATCTATTGAACACATAGGATGAATGAAGTATTAAGAAGCTGTGAGCTTGGAAAGTTATGAGCAGAGCTCACCCAGCGTAATATGTGGGTTGTATCATTCAGAGCATGTGGGGAGTTGCGCCATCTGCTGGATATTGCATGATAGCATTGTATATGTTAATCACATGACTTTTTCACAGCATTCTGTACAGAAACCTGTTTTAACCAAAGCCTGACTATCTTTGTCAGCTATATATAGCTTGCACCTATTGCAGGGGTAAAGTGAGCATATAAACTGATATTTTAAAGAATCTGGTAGAGTAAGGAAGTGACACAGACACAGGACAATGGTTGGCGATGAATCTATGCTTGGGTCTGTACGTACCAGTTTACCACCATGCTACTAAATGTTATAGGCTATAGGTTGTCATAAGCTGCCCGTGCTATCACATCCCAAAAATACAAGCTGTTAGTCCACTGAACTTGCATATTCTCTAAATAGGGAAATGGAGATAAGCGGGTGCTATACATCTATGGTGCCGCTTATCTCTCGGAAAATAAATGATTAAATGTGGTGTTTGTCTTTTTTTAGACTATGCTCACACTGCTGCCATTCAAGTCTATTGTTCTGATCTATTATAGGATCAGAGCAACAGACTGGAAAGCCAAGTGATGCAGACAGAGTATGAAAGGTAAAATGCTACGTGCAGGACTTTCATCAGTTGAAAACATAAGGAAACCATTTGGAAGACAGCTTCCATATTGTGTGTGTTTTTTTTTTTTTTGTTTGTTTTTTTTTTAAGATTACAGATGCAGATGGAGATTGCTGCATCTGCGTCAGTTCATTCTTCAGCGTTTTAGTCTGTTCTTATCCAATGACTGATTAGAACAATAGATTTGCAAGGTGTAAGTGTGAATGTACCCTTACACTAACAAGTGATAGTCAGCCCCCATACACATTAGTTTAATGTGTCTTTGTTTAGGTCATGATTGCCATGTAGAATAGTCCTCGATTGGGAAAGAAAGTTGCCTGGGGCATTCGGTGTCATGTACGTTTCTATGTGTTGCCCATAGCAGCCAATCGGAATCCATCTTTCATTTTTCAGCAGCCTTTTAAAATGAATGTAGCAATGTGATTGGTTGGTAAGGACACTTACTAAAATGGAAGCAGCAATGTGATTGGTTGGAATGGACCGTTACTTCACTTTTTTTCTTTTGCATTGGTTTATCTAAATCTAAAGTGACAACAATATAATTGTATATAATACTGTAAAACAAAAAGCTATTCTCAGTTTTGTATAATAACTTGCAGCAGATCGTATATTTTGTATGTGTTACAATGGGAATAAATAGTATAATGAATATACCCTTACATTTATATCCAGATACATGTGGTTGTCTTGTTTCTTTATCAGTGAGTATAGTAAGAGTCCTCAGATCGTGAGCTTTGTCGGGAACAGAGTGACAATCCGAAGAAGTGATGGCTCCCTGGTCCACACAAACATATCGCCATATCCAGCTATTATTCATGATTACATCACGGCTTCTAAGTGGAATGAGGCTGTCCGACTCTGCCGCTTTTTTAAGGTGAATTATTATTTTGTTCTGCTGGATGTCTGTTAGGATTTGCTGATAGAACATCTTAACCCTGAAAAGAAAAACCTCCTTAAAGTGGAACGGTCGGCTGAGTATACCTACTATGTAAGGGTAGCGTTTTACAGCTCCAGATCTGTATTCCTTTTAGTGTACCATTTGACTAATGGGAATAATGAGAGAATACACTAGACACAGTCATGAGCCTGCTGTATTTATGAGGACTGTGCTTTTCTCTCACCTCTCTGTGCTAACGGACAGGCTGCTGCGTATACACATCGGGGGAGGCAGGGTGGTACTTCCCCTCATGAATACAGCAGACTCATAACTATGTGTCCCATGTTGAAGGTAATGGCCTTATATTGAACGTGGGTAGAACAAAGGAGATGATCATCAATTTTGGTAGGGCTCGTGCAGATATAAAAATCGGTCAGGAGGAGGGTTATGTCCTAGAAGTACATGAGTTTATATCTGTACAATAAATTAGATTGGAGATTAAACACCAAAAAGGTGTACAAGAAGGGAGCTGGCGGGCTATTTTTACAGCAATTACGGTCGTACTAGGTGTGCGGTGTGTTTTTTTTTTTTTTTTTTTTTTTTAAATCTTCAGTCTGTGATTTCTGGAGCCATATTCTATGGGGTCACTGCTTGGGGAGGCAATGCAAGGAATATGAATGTTAAAAAGATAATTAAATTGATAGCTCTGTGGTGGACCCCTTTGAGATCTGTCTGCAGCAGAGGACTTAAAGGAAATTCAAAGCCATTATAGACAATCCCTCGCACCCTCTTAACCGAGTCCTCTTCAGCCAGTAGCTTCCTTCAGTGAAATGTTCATATAGTTACACCATGGAAGAGAAAGGTTTGTAAGGTCATTCATTCCCTCTGCAATCTCATTTTTTAACTGCTCTGTAAATAGTTAGGGTCGTCCTAGAAGTTGGTGGTCTATTGTTTTACTGTTCATTATTATATTATTACTCTATATGATCATGTTATGTCTTTGTATTGTTCTATTGGTTATAACTAACGTGTTCTACTCTGATTTGTGGAGTAACCAACTTCCAAATCGGATCAATAAAGAATTGTATTCTATATGTTCTTTTATCGCTCCCGTTAGCCAAACAGTTTGTAATAATAGGTGTATATACCTGTAGCTATAGTAAAGATTCATTTTAACCATAGGATTGTTCAGCTTTTAGGTGATTTTAAAGATTGTTCCTTCTTTTGAGTGCCATGCAGAGTTTTTACATGCTTATGGCATTCAGACCTCTATTTCTTCAGTTCAGTCAATATGATCCTGCTTGGTATATTTTGAGGGATAGAGGTTTCAGAGTAGCTATAAACTTCCCTAAGTGCACACCAAATGTTCCATATTTTTTTATCCTCACCTCTACGCCATATTTCATCAAACAATTCTATCTTATCATTTAATTTACCAGCTCTTGCGGGCATCTTCCAGCGGACTGAGCTTTTCCATACAACAGCAGAACTTATGCCCCTGGCATTCCTTCCAGCACCAGGCTGTTATGTTGGCTGAAACAATGAAGCTAGCTTGTGTGAACATCTGCACTGCAGCAACATATGTTAAAATACAGACAAAGCCTTTGCAGCTTCACATTTCTCTTGAATTGGCCCATTGAGAGCAATGAACTCTGTTGCAACTTAGCAAATTTAAATGTGCAAACCCCGAATAATGGCCACATAAACCTTCTCCTTGTCTTTGATTAAAAAACTTAAGTTGTATCAGCAGCGTGAGCGAGATCTTCAGGGTTGTGTTCTCATCTGTTAAAGTTGTTGTCAAATTTATATCTGAAAAAAAGTCTATCAATATTCCATTTAGTTATTATTGATGTCGCTGTTAACCCTACATTTGTTTCTGCATGTTTTAATAACCTAATCTACATCACTTTTAGATGATTTAATATACATTCTATTGCCTTAGTGCTAAACATATTTACACTGACTCCATTGTAGGCAATTCTTAACTTCACATCATTCGGTTTTCCTAAACTTACTTTGTTATCTAAAGTCTTAATGACCGTAAATGGAAATACAAAGCATTTTATAGTTTTGAAGTCTTCCTGTAAAACTCATAATGGTGTTAACTATCATTGATCTCTTTGTTCCCACTCTAATCATTTTGTGCCCTCTCAGAGATTTCCTTTCAATATTTTAGAGGAGGAAAAAGTTCTCTTCCATTAGAGCAATTTGGTGTAAATATTACTTCTTTCATACAGTACCCATATATTACAGTTATTCAACCATGCAGTGCCCAAATAATACATCCATACAGTATCGAATACTGCTAATCCCAAATAGTGTCCACATGTGCAGTATCTCAATAACACTGCCTTAAAGAGTCCACATAATATTGCTATATTGTTTCTGCATAATACTGCAGTTCAGTTCCCAAATAATACCACCATACGCCACTAAATATTACTGGGTTGTTAAAGGGAGCCTGTCACATGAAAAAAGCACTTCAGTCTGGAGGCAGCAAGTAATAGAGTAGAAGTAGCTGAGCGGATTGATGTATAGTTTCTGGGAACCTGTTATTTATCCACTGAAATCTCTGCTCTTTTTATTTTGAGAAGTCAAGGAGGCGGTCCTATCAGTGATTGACAGCCTCTCCTATATGACCGTACATACAGATATAGCTGTCAATCAATGATAGGACCGCCTCCTTTCTACTCTGCTCCTTCTGCTCTATAACATGCTGCCTGCAGTTTCAACAGCATTTTCCAAGTAGCAGGTTTCCTTTTAAGAGGGAATTTTAAAACCGGCCTAATCAATTGACCCGTCAGAAAATATTATTGGGAGATTTTCTTTTTGATTAGTTTAGTTCTTAACCTACAAGAACAATCCTCCCAATCTGTGACCTGGTGAAGACATCTGTACCCTATGAATCTGCCAGCCCTTGAGGTCACTTTAGGCACACAAGTCATCAAGCTTAGAAAATAGAATAGTAAACTCAATGTAGCATAGTTTTTACATGGTGTCATGTTTGAGACATTGAAGTTTGTATCTTTGTATATCACCATGCACACAGGAGCAGACGACATGGGCTTGTTTAGCAGCTATGGCTATTGCAAATAAGGATATGTCAACAGCCGAAATCGCATATGCAGCAATTGGTGAAGTAAGTAAAAATACATAATCACTCCTTAAATACCAGCACTATCTTGATGAATGTGATGTTTTCTGCAGCGTCTATTATTTTTCTTGCAGATTGATAAAGTTCAGTACATAAACTCAATTAAAGATCTGCCATCAAAGGAGTCCAGATTGGCTCACATCCAGCTTTTCAGTGGGAACTTTCAAGATGCTGAGGCCATTATCCTGCAGGCTGGCCTTATTTACCAAGCCATACAGCTTAACATTGACTCCTACAACTGGGAGAGGTAATACAAATATAAATAGGTCATTGAACATCAGACATTTGTAGAGGCTATCTAAATGTTACAGGAGTTAAAAATCAGTATACCTAGCATAGAAATACTGAGATGATAATAATAGGAAATTATTATTATTATAGCGGTGATCCAGTCTCAGCAAACAGAGCTTAATTACTGACTAATGGAAAGTAATGCAGTTATTCACATTGTATGGGAACATTCTTGGTTACATCCAGAGGCTGATATTCTGACCTTCAGGCCGGAGCCTATATTGCTGTTTAGGACTTCAGGAATTTTACTAGTTTTAGCGTCACAGTATTCAGAGAGTCATTACTGTACTGGGCAGATCATATGGAGGTTCTGTACAGGAAGGGCCACAGCAGGCTCTACTTGTTTAGGAAGCTGAGAGCCTTTGGAATCCGGGGGGCACTTTTTAGGACTTTCTTCAACTCGGTAGTGGCATCAGCCATCTTCTTTGGAGTGGCCTGCTGGGGGAGCAGTATATCAACCAGGGACAGAAGTAAACTTGACAAGCTGATTAGAAGGGCCAGCTCTGTCCTGGGGAGCCCACTGGACCCAGTGCAGGTGGTGGGTGACAAAAGGATACTGTCCGTGGTGAGCTCCATGCAGAAGAAGAAGTCCCATCCCATGCATGAGACTGTGATCGTGCTGAGCAGTACTGTCAGTGACCGACTGCTCCACCCTAAGTGTGAGAAGGAGCGCTACCGGAAGTCTTTCCTCTCCACCGCGGTTAGGCTGTACAACCAACACCGACCTAAGCGGAGATCAATACACACAGAGAACTGAAATATCTTTCTGCCTGTAAAATCCCCCCCCCCCTTCCTCTGCTACTTCCTATCTGTCTTTCTACTATCAATGTAATGCCTCTCACCTTGGACATTCCTGTACATGTTGTATTTGTATTTGAATCTGCTTATCTTTGCTGCTGTAACACACTGAATTTCCCCATTGTGGGACTATTATTATTATTATTATTATTATTATTTATATTTTTCTGTTGATGTAGCTGCATGCAGAAGAATTTGTATTTTTCAGTGGCACAATTACATAAAATGCAGTGCTAACATTTTTTTAGCAATTTTTATTTTTTTTTTATAGAGAGAGTTGAAACAAAAACAGCAATTCCACTATTATTTTTTTTTTTTGCATTATTTACTGTATAGCCTATTTACCATTATTATATGGGTTGGTACAATTGTGGCAATACCATATATATGTAGTGTGGGTGAAAACCGTTTTGCCTTTTTTTTTTTTTGCATACAATTGAAATAATGCTAACTTTTTTATATTGGCTTTCCCTCTGCCTAATCATCGAGAAGCCATGTTTAGCAGTGACTGTGGCATCTAGTGGGTTAAACAGCCAGGATTGTCTTTGATTGTAGCCATTTCATAGCAGTGTCGACTGTATAATACAGCCAGCACCCATGGCTGATAGCATGCCATCCATTGGCTGTAACTGTATATAAATTTGCAGGGATTTCCGCTAATATGGATACTGTTACATGCATTTGCAGGAAAGGGTTAATCAGCCATAAGTGGAAATGACATAAACATGTATAAATCATGTTACACAGGAAAAATGGCTATATTTGCGGAGTAAAACCTGACTTGCCCAGTACATGTTAATTAATATGTGGCAGACTTGGCAGCACGGCACCAAATATAAATGTATTACCACAATGTCACTATTAATACCTGACCTGCAATGTATTGTCCCAACCACAACAAAGGCACTGCACCTCATTCATCAAAATGTCTTGTTTCCACAGCAACTAAACTTCATAGGGAAAAAAAAAAAACAATTCTGGGCAATTTTAATACAGGAGACTCAATGTGTTCTTGGTATAGTCTACAGAAATGACTGGCTTTCTACAGTGTTTGTGGCCTATACTGGGATTATAACCACAATAGAATTATTGGAATTATATTTTATTTGTAGTTTCCAAAACCCTCTAACCTATCAAATGCTTTGATCCGTATGGGCAACTGGACCCCTACCACCTTCATTAGCAGAATAGACAACGGCCCATATACTTCTTACACTGTCCTTCCAGGTGAACTGAGTTAGGCAGATTGGAAGTAGCACAGCCCTCAGCTTCGATCCAAGGATTAGTGGGTTCTGGGCGCTAACCAGTCAAAACGTTGCATGTCTCCATGACATGCCCAATATTTTATATTACTATGGTGACTTTTTGCATGTAAGCATTGTATCCAGTTATGTGTGTATGCTTTTAGTTACTCAATCTCAACCTGTATAATCACACTGTCTATGTTTTACCTTAGGGCACTGGAGCTAGCTGTGAAACACAAGACACATGTCGATACTGTATTGGCTTATAGGCAAAAATATCTGAACGACTTAAATAAAAAAGAAACCAACAAGAGATTTCTCCAGTACACAGATGGTGTAAGTAAATATGTGCACTGGTATTTACCTTCTCTGCTCATAAACAACCCTATATATCATAATATATCATGAAATAGTGATATATCGTAACCCCTTACTTTTCAAATGTCTCATTCTACTGACTTAATACGTTGCCATTGCCTGTTTACATGGTATTTGTACCTATCTTATGGTAAAATAAGCAGCATTTAGAGGTATGCTGTACAGCAGCCATGTCGACCATTAACAAAATAATCTTGAGATGCCAGCATCAAACTGAATGATGTTAGGATTAATTATACATATTGACATATTGAATAAAAAAGAAAATAAATAAATGTAATTTAAAAATAGATGACTTCTGATGACCCATACCTTTGTAAATACATTGCAAACCACCCAAGCAAGCTCTGTGCATACAGAAATTCAGGGAGATTACAGCTCTGAAGCCTGCAGAATTGTAGATGCATCTCTGGCCTTTAATAGAGACTGTAACTTCAGATCAGTACCAGATGAGTTATGAAATGTATTTACCCTTGAACATTGTTTTAGATTTTACATGCACATACATTAATATTAAAGTTCTGCTAGGGTACACACTTGCAGTCAGAGAAAGCCAGTTTATCTTCTGCATATATTGACTGAGTGTTTAGGATTAGATGGTACAAATATGCCTTCGGTATCATATTTGCGAACTTAGACCACAGCCAGTGTGAATACTGCAATTTTTCTGAATGGACATTGTTGGATCATTTTTGTATGGTTTATATATCATATTAGAATTCCTATTAATTTTACATTACGAACTGGTGTGTGACTCATAAATATGGAATATGTGAAATCGAGTCAATCCGTATTGTGTTCTCAGGACATTGTGATGATATTACTGCTTTCACCTTGTGCTATGTTGTTCCAGCATTTCTAAATTTATGTCTGCACCTTCCTTAAGTGTATTAAGTAATGACTCAAGTACAACGATAACTCCGCTCAGTTTGCCTTATCTGAACAAGATATCATCATTTCCCAGATCAAGTCACATTCTGGCCGCCTCCCTGTGTCCTTTAGAGTACAATCACTTAGTCTTGCAATTCTCACATTTACCTTGCGCTAATCTTACATCTTTAATACAGTCTGCTTTCTATCCAAGACTACCGTTCCTTTTATTGGAAAGGTTATCTCTTTGATGTATGTTTAGTTGACTGTGCTGAAGAAATAAAGATCTGCTAACTATTGACATTCCTGAAATACTCCCTTATGTCAGAGTCACAAACCCCCTCACATTTAGCCAGAACCAAGTCACTTTCTGTTCCCTTAATAATCTATAACTCGAAAGAAGCAGATTCCATAAAGCACTGACCATAGACACTGCAGTATTCTAGCGGGGACAGCCTCTTACCAATATCACTAAACCTTCAGTGTATCAAGACCAGCGCAAATTAAATTATAGGGGATCATTTGCTAACGCCGCTGGCACCATATCCTTAAGTTGCGACTTGTATATATGGAATGTTTGACTTGCCATAAATGGACCAGTACCCATGGCAACCGGTTTCTGACCATGCCAGGGATGTGCCGTACATACTGATGGCACCGATGTGATAACCTGTACATATGTAACATCTTTGAGCTGCCAAGTAAAACAAATTGCTCTGGACTACCACAATGCTGATGGCACAGAAAGGATGCACTTTAAATGGCGAGTCTATTACAGTTTAATATGTTTAGTCATTTGGAGCAAGTTTTAGACACTGCTGATCAGATTAGTGACCACCACCTCATTTATAGACTGTCAGCTTGTATTGAGTATGCAGTTTATACACTAAAATCCATTTAGGTTTGTCCTACAGTCACAGCTTAATTTATCCTGTATCCACAAGGCTCACATGCACACTGTCTGTGTATTTGAAGCTTGTGAGATTGAGGAATATAGAAGAGCACTATACCACTCGGCTATATCCATCAGTCCCATATAGCCTAAATGAAGTTAAAGCACATTCATGACTGTCACTTCTTTCATACAAGGCACACGGGCCTACCTTCTTGTGATAGGGAACATGACCGCATGCTTTCATGCAGCATTATCTGCTTCCTTAGGATGTTTTTTGTCTTTTGGTTATTTAATAGTGGTGCCTTGAGTCTGAAAAGGTTGGGGAACTCCAGCAGTCAGTGTCAATGTCGTTCCAATTCATTTTTTGTCTGTTTCTTAGGTTGAAATAGACTGGGAGAAAATCAGAGCCAAGATTGAAATGGAACTTGTGAAGGAGAGAGAGCGGGCATCTGCCGGGCCGCCCGGCCCCTCAGCAAGGAGCAGCATTTCACTGCAACACTGACGTGAACACTACAGCCCCGTTCAACAAACATGCATTCTGGTTTGTTCATCATTGCAATACATTATACCCATATCTAAAGGTGTCACACTAGTCAGCTAATAGCTGGAATCTGCAAAGAATGAGAAAACAAGACTATATTATTTCATAATAATTTATGTATATTGGTAAGTTTATTTCTTGCACGTTCTTGTCTTTAGTTTACTATTGGTTAGTCCTAGACAACTGTTCTACGATTTTATGATAATATATGTACCCATACTCTTTTAGTAGTGCAATTCAAAAAATGAATGCAAATGGGTACTAAAATATGTTCCTAAGCTCAGCGGTACTATAATGTTTCATGTTTTAACATTTAACTTTATTATTTTTATCAAGGCCATGCAAGGTTAAAGGTTTCCTCTGCGTGAATATTACCTATTGTTTCCCCAGGAGAAATAATTCATCTAGAAATTACTAATGACCTTTTATACCCTTTTTTTCTCCACTCCTGCTGCATTCTGATTTGTAAGGTTATTGCCAGCCGACCTTCATACAGAATAGATACAGCTATCTGTAGTCGAGCAAATGCAGGGATCACCTCCATAAAATAACAATTGTCTTTAGTGAGGCACTTCATGGTATCAGCAGCACTGGGATATAATGACTCTGTTCTTCTATGTCATAGCTGCTATGTCCTAGGTCATTTACTGGGATGGTTCAGTACTGTATTATATATAATATACTGTACATCATAATATATCTTATTATGGCACCTCACTTATGTGGAATTTTTAACCAGCTTGCTGGCTGTCTTCCAATGGTCAGAAATGTCCCCAGTGACAAAAATCTTAATACAGAACCATAAATCTTTGACCTAAAAGTAGGGAGATGCTGTTGCATTATCTCTTACTTAGCATGTGTAACACTCATGCTGTGAGAGGGGAAAGGAGGAGCAACTGAAGGAGATATCTGTTGGTCTCAGAGAGCATGCAGGGAATGGTAACATATATGGTATAACAGACAGTTATAGGAAAAGGTGCTCTAGAATTATTATTTTATGGGGAATACATGGATTTACTAAAGCAGACATATCAAGAGAGGTCACAGGTGCTCCTTAAGTTCATAACTTTTGCACTGTATATATTTTATACCCCACAAATCTATATATCACATCATATAATTCTATTTTATATACAGCAGTATGGATGTCAAGTTTAAAGCCATATTTTCTGAAGCTGTATGTGTTATTATCTATAATTTATTTTGTAAGTTACAATGTCATCTTTATTTATATCGATGTATATGTTGCTTAATATTTTTGTACTGTTACAAATAAACATGTTTGGACAATGTAGTCACCTTGAAATGGGTGACACTTATTTCCACAAGCTTCTTCCATGTCTACATTATATCAAGGTGTTGGGACGGTCTGTCTGTAGATATTTAGTGCATAGGCATATAGCATTGGCTATATATTTCTTGTTGGGTTCTACAATTTTTGATGTGGTTTGCTGGCAACCTGAGGGGAAACTAAGATTAGATAAGTTGGAGATACAGTGGGGAAAAAAGTCAGCCACCAATTGTGCAAGTTCTCCCACTTAAAAAGATGAGAGAGGCCTGTAATTGACATCATAGGTAGACCTCAACTATGAGAGACAAAATGAGAAAACAAATCCAGAAAATCACATTGTCTGATTTTTAAAGAATTTATTTGAAAATTATGGTGGAAAATAAGTATTTGGTCAATAACAAAAGTTCATCTCAATACTTTGTTATATATCCTTTGTTGGCAATGACAGAGGTCAAACGTTTTTTGTAAGTCTTCACAAGGTTGGCACACACTGTTGCTGGTATGTTGGCCCATTCCTCCATGCAGATCTCCTCTAGAGCAGTGATGTTTTGGGGCTGTCCCTGGGCAACACGTACTTTCAACTCCCTCCAAAGGTTTTCTATGGGGTTGAGATCTGGAGACTGGCTAGGCTTCTCCAGGACCTTGAAATGCTTCTTACGAAGCCACTCCTTCGTTGCCCTGGCAGTGTGCTTGGGATCATTGTCATGCTCAAAGACCCAGCCACGTTTCATCTTCAATGGCCTTGCTGATGGAAGGAGGTTTGCACTCAAAATCTCACAATACATGGCCCCATTTATTCTTTCATGTACACAGATCAGTCGTCCTGGTCCCTTTGCAGAGAAACAGCCCCAAAGCATGATGTTGCCACCTCCATGCTTCACAGTAGGTATGGTGTTCTTTGGATGCAACTCAGCATTCACTCTCCTCCAAACACGACGAGTTGTGTTTCTACCAAACAGTTCTATTTTGGTTTCATCTGACCATATGACATTCTCCCAATACTCTTCTGGAACATCCAAATGCTCTCTAGCAAACTTCAGATGGGCCCGGATATGTACTGGCTTAAGCAGGGGGACACGTCTGGCACTGCAGGATCTGAGTCCCTGGTGGTGTAGTGTGTTACTGACGGTAGCCTTTGTTACATTAGTCCCAGCTTTCTTCAGGTCATTCACTAGGTCCCCCCGTGTGGTTCTGGGATTTTTGCTCACCGTTCTTGTGATAATTTTGACCCCACGGTGTGAGATCTTGTGTGGAGCCCCTGATCGAGGGAGATTATCAGTGGTCTTGTATGTCTTCCATTTTCTAATTATTGCTCCCACAGTTGATTTCTTCACACCAAGATGCTTGCCTATTGCAGATTCAGTCTTCCCAGCCTGGTGCAGGTCTACAATTTTGTTTCTGGTGTCCTTCCATAGCTCTTTGGTCTTCACCATAGTGGCGTTTGGAGTGTGACTGTTTGAGGTTGTGGACAGGTGTCTTTTATACTGATAACAATGTCAAACAGGAGCCATTACTACAGGTAATGAGTGGAGGACAGAAGAGCCTCTTAAAGAAGAAGTTACAGGTCTGTGAGAGCCAGAAATCTTGCTTGTTTGTAGGTGACCAAATACTTATTTTCCACCATAATTAGCAAATAAATTCTTTAAAAATCAGACAATGTGATTTTCTAGAATTGTTTTTTCATTTTGTCTCTCATAGTTGAGGTCTACCTATGATGACAATTACAGGCCCCTCTCATCTTTTGAAGTGCGAGAACTTGCACAATTGGTGGCTGACTAAATACTTTTTTCCCCACTGTAAGTGGCATCTCATCTGCCATGCAACTCCTTCTTGAAACATTGTCCTTTTGGCTAAACAAAATTGGCATGTCCTTCTGGAGAGCCGGGGAAGAGCAAGGGAGAAGTGTAGATAAAGAAATTAAAATACTAAAAAATTATTTTTTCTTAGTGAAGTCTTTCACCATACTAAATGCATTGATTTTTCAAGAATGGTGGGGGCTAGAGAAAAGATTCCAACTGCACTGGAATCGGTGGATTAGTGCCTATTAAAAAATGCAAAGAATTGGTGTTGGTGGAGATTGGTGAAAGGTTCTCTGTTCACCATGGAAGTTATGAATGAAGGACTCTCCACTCCTTCTCATCTGAATGTGTTTTCTCAAGCAGACAACCTCCTTTTAACTGAGACTAAGTTGAAGGACACCGCAATGGAATACAATCTAACCTGATTGTATTTGTTCTTTTCTTCCACAATTCCAATGTACATAATATTCTATCATATATATTCATAAATTCACTAAGGACACTGGAGATCAAAGCAGAAATACACAAAGCATTAAAATGCATGAGGAAATGAAAATGCTATACAGTACTAAAGTGCGCTCATAGTCATGAATTATTACTGTATAAAATAAGGATAACTCTTTTTCTCCCCAATCCTTATGGTGTTGCCATCAATTGTTAATCCATAAATACCACAATGAACATAATACCAGGAATGAAATAGACAGAAGAAATGAGGTATGCCGGTCAATACTGCTGTATCTAAAACCTCTACTAATCTGACAGTGTCAAGAAGCTGGACGGTAAACTGTAAAAAGTTAATGAAGCCACTTTGTCCCCTGTCACAGTTCATTTAGTCACCTTTCAGTCTCCTCCTGGCTCCTAGCCTAGAAGAGGAATTGAGTACTGTGCTATTTTGATTTGTCAAACTATCTATCCTACTTTATATTACTTCCACATGGGATCTGCACATGTAACACTGATTCTCATCAGAGGCAAAAGTAAAAGTTCCTCTAATAAGGCTCCTTTCTGACATTTATAATATTGGTGTCTTCTCACATGGCAGTTTGAGATTTTCTGCAACTTCTTGCTAGGGGAGAGAGACAGAGAGCTGCTCCATTTACAGTGTGGAATTTGTTTAAAGGGAGTCGATCACCAGAATTGCTGATAGGTTAGAGTCACCTGAATCATTGTTGTTTTTCCCTTGTGAATTGGTGCCTCAGTTGCTGAGCTATTTCTGTTTTTGTGAATATGCGTATTAGCCCTTTGGATCAACAAGGGCACTGCCATTACTCCAACAAGGTAAGCGGCCATGCCCTTGTTGCTTCAAAGAGCTTATCTGCATATTGACAGAACAGCGATATCTCTTCATCGGAGGAAATTGATTCACAAGTAGAAAACTCTGATTCAGGTGACCACAGGGCTGTGGAGTCAGAGCAGGAAAATAAGTTACTGATTCTGGCTTCAAAACAAAATGATTAATTGTTTTCAATTCTATTATATAATTATTAATATTGTATAATGAGATGCATAGTTTGTTACATTGTTACTTTCATAGGAAGTCAGTCACTAGGTTTTTAATGAATTAGAGGATTTTTACCATGGCTGCCAGCCTTTTATGAATGAGTCAGTCTGGCTGTGGAAAAATGGAGTCGGTGACCTAGCCCACCTCCTCCACAGTCCTGGACCCTGACCATAACCTCTATCTGCAGAACTGCATTGGTATGCTCAGTTTTGTTGACAGACTCCCTTTAAATCACACCATGATATGGTGGTTAAAGAAAGTTAAATAATTCTAGTTAAAGAGGCAATGGATCCATGTGAAAGTTTAGCAATGTAGTCTAAACTCTTCTGTTCTGCTGTGTTCCTTGGAGATAAGTGTACATGATATTAAAACGGCCTGATCAACACTTTTTGCACCATGTCCACACATCTTAGACCTCTTTTACTTTAAATATATGACCTTGCCATGACATGTAAAGAGTTAACAGTTTTAGTAAGGAAGTTTGCCTTAACATATCTGAAAATACTGCTTGGACCTCTGGAAATCTTTTATGATTATAGGTTTTAGCCACCGCTAACATGAACCCTGATGGAACCACAGATTTAAAGAAGGAAAATGCTGCAGTCAGCTTCCCTGCCTTTTACTGGAGCATGCGGTACAGTGAGTGCGCCCCTGCCTGCAGAGGGTTAATGTTCCCAATGATTAGCTTGTGTCTGGTACATTTTTACATTTATATTGAAGGCGCTATTGTAGTTATTTATGTTTAAGGATTACTATTCATATGTGCATAAATTGTCTGCTGCTCTCCCAGGACGGTTCTTGGAGACTATATACTTTTTAATTATTCCAGGCAAAAATAAATGTACAAATCTGTCTCATTATACCTCGCGGGCTATGTTCATCTAGAAGCTTTTCCATAACACTGATTGCTTTTCCATTTAGTTATAAATAGATGTGTACAGGATGTATATTGCACATTTTTGTACATGACTGCGTATTGAAGAGTCTAAGGGTTGCACATCCTGATTAGTCGAGGAGGCAAATATTTTAGTGGAATCAATAGCCTTTGTTGGCACAGTATAAGCTATATATATTTTATATATAAGCTGAGCTTAAATGAATGGAATAACCAGATACATCTTAAATACAGACAGACAGAATCTTCAAACAGCTTTTCAATTTGCCCACAAGATTGACCAGATTTTCAGGTTGGATGCATAAACATTTTGTAGAATCCTTAGGACATATTAATACCGCCATATAATATAGACCATATTACAGTTGAAAATTCCTCCCCAACTTTAGTATAATGAGATACATCATATATCCCTATAATATAGCCAGTTTGGCTCATTAGACCCTCATTCAGGACCGAACTTACAGCCATAAAACAGTCCATATAACATGGACAGCTTGCAGTTGTATGAATGCAGCCTTAGTGGTTTTGTATGATCTCCCATTTCCTATGGCCGACTGACCTATGGCTGACTTACCTGCTTGGCTGATTTAAAAATAATTAAAAAATAAAAAACAAAAAAAAAAAAACACATACAGAAATGTTTTAGAGATCATTGCAATGGGAAAAAAAAACTGAAAGGTCTCCAATCTTTTGTCACTTAGTAGATTAACAGGATACACGCAAACAAAAACAATTTACTATTAGGCTAAGACCCCACATGGTGGAAAAACTGCTTTTTTTATATAGATTTTGCTGCATTTTTTTTTTTTTTTTTTAGCCAGGAGTTTAGGAGAAGGTAGAAGAGCAGGTTATATATTTCCCATTACTGCTAAAGCCTTTCTTGGCTCAAAAAATGCAGTAAAATCTGCAACAAAAAAGCAGCTTTTCCACAATGAGTGGATTAAAGAAAAAAAAATAAAATGGCTTCTGTTCTGTATACTTTCTACTTTTAGGCTAAGGCCCCATGTAGCGGGCCGCAGTAAAAAAAGCGCTGCAAGAAAATCCGATGGAAACACATTGCAGTTTTTCCCACAGCGCTTTTCACAGAAAGTCTGCAGAGTTTTCCCCTGCTTCAATTATATCTATATGGAAACCGCCGGTATTTCTGGAAGGTATAATTGACATGCTGTGATTTGTAAAACCGCAACATTTCTGCTGCGCGTATTTTTCTGCAATGTGTGGATGGGACTGTAAAACACCGTGGCCAAACCACAGCGTTTACGTGACGTGGTGCCCTGGCCTTTTATGATCCACACCTGATTTTGGCTTCAAAAACTGCATTTGAAAACCTGAACGTGTGAACCTACCCTTTGATGATTCAGCTGGGTTTTGCAGAAACATTGAAGACCGCTAGTGTAAACAAAGTCTTAACCAGTTTTCTGTAGTTATGTGTGGACGTACAACATTGTAAATACACTGTGAACACCCTTAGACTTTCATAATAGGGGAAATTTACTAAAGTAGCCACACCAATTTTCTTAAACAACAGTGTCCCACATTTTGCGCACAGCAGTTTGTGCCAAAAATGGTCTACTTTATTAATTTTCTGACCTCTTTGCGACTTTTTATGAAAGTGGGCAGAGATCAGGACAGCCTGAGCAGGAATGCCTCAGAATGAGAAATTTACTATACCTCAGGCCAGAGAGCTGGCGTGAGTTATACCTGAAATCTATGCCAGTTCCTGAGCCTCTTAATAATTAGGATGCATCTTGCACGAGTCGATCATCCATCACCCATCATCCTTGAGCAGTAAGAGCAGGACCCGACCCCAGTGCACCAACTGCCTTATTTGCACAAGACTCCATTTCTCCATTCTATTTACTTTTCTCCAAATCTACAAATGTGATATACATAAGAAAGTTCTGTTGTTTATCACTGTAATATGTTCTGTAGTGTGTAACATGGTGGTGGCAGGTGAATATGCTTGGAGCATGTGGTACATGGCCTTTAATACAAATATGTGAGCGTTGTGCACCTTTAAAACTCTAAAGTAGTCCTGAGCTGGCATGTGGCTCTCTAAATAACCATCTCCATTACGTCTCATTTTTTTCTATTTTTAATTAAATAGAATATAATTGTCCGTAATATAAAAACATACAGATATAATGTCACTATATTTATGCATTCAGCATGAAACTTTAATAGTCCTCCTCGGCATAGATAATTATAAAGGAAAGGAATGAGATGTGTTGTCGCTAAGTACTTCTCCTATTCTTATGCAGGCTGTACAGTCATGCCGTGACTTCCACTGCGATATTCTTGTTATACTGTGCCTGTTACTGTAGCAAGAGAGCCTGGAGCCTGACTACCCATCCGAAAAATAAGATAAATTACTGCATTTTATTCTCTTGTTCTGGTTGTGCATTTCCTTAAGCTTTGTATTGCCATAGAGTGGTATTACATTTTTCATTCTGCATTCATGCCCGTAGTCCAGTCAGGTCTATAAGAAGCAAAAATGCAAAAATCCCTTAGACTAAATAAATGAATGGGACCTGCTTGTAAAAGATCTACATGATTTTTCCTAACTGAATCACACTTGAAGGACAAACTAATAAAAATGAAATACAAATTCATGTATATGACAGTGTATCTAATAAAGATCAGAATAAACAAAGGAGAAGGCTTGTTTCACCCCATCTTACTGGTTACAATATTTACCAAATATGTCATGAGCATGACTTATCATGCTCTTAATATTCAATGTTTTTCTTAAATACATTTTGTTTAATATGTATATTTTGGTTATATTTTAGCAAAAATTGGACAGTATTGTAATATGTTACAATACCTGTCCTGAGCTGATCAGCAGTGTCCCATCTCCTTTTGATAACCTGGTTGACCCACTGCTTATACAGTGTTTGGTTTACTTTCTCTACTGTCATGGTAAATCTGTATTATTACATACACATGTGGACAAAATTGTTGGTACCCCTCGTTTAATGAAAGAAACACCCACAATGGTCACAGAAATAACTTGAATCTGACAAAAGTAATAATATATAAAAATTCTATGAAAATGAACAAATGAGTCAGACATTGCTTTTCAACCATGCTTCAACAGAATTTTTTAAAAAAGAAAACTCATGAAATAGGCCTGGACAGAAATGATGGTTCCCTTAACTTAATATTTTGTTGCACAACCTTTTGAGGCAATCACTGCAATCAAACGATTCCTGTAACTATCAATGAGACTTCTGCTCCTCTCAACAGGTATTTTGGCCACTCCTCATGAGCAAACTGCTCCAGTTGTCTCGGGTTTGAAGGGTGCCTTTTCCAGATGGCATATTTCAGCTCCTTCCAAAGATGCTCAATAGGATTTAGGTCAGGGCTCATAGAAGGCCACTTCAGAATAGTCCAATGTTTTCCTCTTAGCCATTCTTGGGTGTTTTTTACCTGTGTGTTTTGGGTCATTATCCTGTTGCATGACCCATGACCTGCGACTGAAACTAAGCTTTCTGACACTGGGCAGCACATTTCTCTCTAGAATCCCTTGATAATCTTGAGATTTCATTGTACCCTGCACAGATTCAAGACTCCCTGTGCCAGATGCATCAAAGCAGCCCCAGAACATAACAGAGCCTCCTCCATGTTTCACAGTAGGAACAGTGTTCTTTTCAAGGCATGCTTCATTTTTCCCTCTGTGAACATAGAGCTAATGTGCCTTGCCAAAAATTTCAATTTTTGTCTCATCTGTCCATAGGACCAGGGCTGTGGAGTTGGAGTCGGTGCCTATTTTGGTGGAGTCGGAGTCAGGGGAAATTGAGGAGTCGGAGTCGGGGCTTTGGCGTACCGACTCCGCAGCCCTGCATAGGACATTCTCCCAGAAGCTTTGTGGCTTGTCAACATGTAGTTTGGAAAATTCCAGTTTTGTCAGATTCAAGTTATTTCTGTGACCATTGTGGGTTTTTCTTTCATTAAACGAGGGGTACCAACAATTTTGTCCACGTGTGTACATATCTAAAGCTATAGGTGGAAATAGTGTAGTGAGTTACCCAGATCTTATGATAAACCATGCTCATTATGTCTCTTGGCTCCATGTGTATCTGCCCTGTCAGCTCTAACATATACATGATGTTTGGGTACACCCTTTTATGTATGCCCGAATATGAATGAATGTCTTAGATGCAAAAATGATCAGAATGCTTGTCAGATGTAGGAGTAAATAGAGGTACACCACATGCATTGCTATAGGGGTTTCTTGATAGAGGGACGCAACCATGGTTGAGTGCATATTATATTTTGGATGGTTAGAAACTGTATGATCTTTGCTGCATAGGCCATACAATATTAGCAAGTAAGGTAGTCAGGAATTAGCCTACAGATCATGGAAAAGCGTAAGGCCAAACAAGCAACAAGATTACTTTAAGATATCAAGATGCAGGATCACACTACAATACCATATAAGTCATTTAGACGTTATTTTGTTGGTGGTAGACTACTCTTAAAGTGTACCTCCGATTTATAAAACAGTTTTTCCTAAAGGAATAGTACAAGTGAATAAAACAATCTTTGTGATATTTTCCTTATTAAAGGAAAATGCATCTTATTTCATTTATCAGACTGTTTTCCTCTTTCCTGCTTTTATAGTTACTTCTAAAATAGAAGTTAATGAAGAGGGGAGGTGAAGGAGGAGACGGCTGAGAGAGACTAATATGCTCTCTTTTGTTGAGATTTGGTACACTCAGTGAGTGAGAGAGCTCTTTTGACACTAGTACAGTCATGGCCAAAAGTTTTGAGAATGACACAAATATTATATTTTCACATGATCTGCTGCCCTCTGGTTTTTATGTGTGTTTGTCAGATGTTTTTATCACATACAGAAATATAATTGCATTCATATTATGAGTAACAGAAGCTTATATTGACAGTTAGAATGAGTTAATGCAGCAAGTCAATATTTGCAGTGTTGACCCTTCTTCTTCAGGACCTCTGCAATTCTCCCTGGCATGCTCTCAATCAACTTCTGGACCAAATCCTGACTGATAGCAGTCCATTCTTGCAGAATCAATGCTTTAATTTTGTCTGAATTTGTTGGTTTTTGTTTGTCCACCCGTCTCTTGATGATTGACCACAAGTTCTCAATGGGATTAAGATCTGGGGAGATTCCAGGCCATGGACCCAAAATCTCTATGTTTTGTTCCCTGAGCCATTTAGTTATCACCTTTGCTTTATGGCAAGGTGCTCCATCATGCTGGAAAAGGCATTGTTGAGCGCCAAACTGCTCTTGGACGGTTGGGAGAAGTTGCTCTTGGAGGACATTCTGGTACCATTCTTTATTCATGGCTGTGTTTTTAGGCAAGACTGTGAGAGAGCCGATTCCCTTGGCTGAGAAGCAACCCCACACATAAATGGTTTCAGGATGCTTTACAGTTGGCATGAGACAAGACTGGTGGTAGCGCTCACCTCTTCTTCTCCGAATAAGCTGTTTTCCAGATGTTCCAAACAATCGAAAAGGGGATTCATCAGAGAAAATGACTTTACCCCAGTCCTCAGCAGTCCACTCCCTGTACCTTTTGCAGAATATCAGTCTGTCCCTGTTGTTTTTTCTGGAGAGAAGTGGCTTCTTTGCTGCCCTCCTTGAGACCAGGCCGTGCTCCAAGAGTCTCCTCCTCACAGTGCGTGCAGATGCACTCACACCTGCCTGCTGCCATTCCTCAGCAAGCTCTGCACTGCTGGTAGCCCGATCCCGCAGCTGAAACACTTTTAAGAGACGGTCCTGCCGCTTGCTGGTCTTTCTTGGGCGCCCTGGAGCCTTTTTGGCACCAATGGAACCTCTCTCCTTGAAGTTCTTGATGATGCGATAGATTGTTGACTGAGGTGCAATTTTTCTAGCTGCAATACTCTTCCCAGTTAGGCCATTTTTGTGCAGTGCAATGATGACTGCACGTGTTTCTTTAGAGATAACCATGGTTAACAGAAGAGAAACAATGATGGCAAGCACCAGCCTCCTTTTAAAGTGTCCAGTGGTGTCATTCTTACTTAATCATGACAGATTGATCTCCAGCCCTGTCCTCATCAACACCCACACCTGTGTTAATGGAGCAATCACTGAAACGATGTTAGGTGGTCCTTTTAAGGCAGGGCTGCAATGATGTTGAAATGTGTTTTGGGGGATAAAGTTCATTTTCTAGGCAAATATTGACTTTGCAAGTAATTGCTGTTAAGCTGATCACTCTTTATAACATTCTGGAGTATATGCAAATTGCCATTAGAAAAACTGAAGCAGTAGACTTTGTAAAAATTAATATTTGTATCATTCTCAAAACTTTTGGCCATGACTGTATACTTAACTCTGAGGCCCTACCATTGTACAGATTATCTTATTGAGGCAATAAATCACTTACTAGCAGAAAGTAGCCTACTCCTCCCCCTCTCCTCTCCATAGACTTCTGTATGTGAGGCTGAGTATAAATGATGGAATTTAATAGTGATAAGTTACAAAGTTTCTTCTGTTCCCTTTTACTATTAGTTAGACTATTTTATAATAGGACATACTCTTTAAGTTTGTGTATACCTTTTGGTGAATCCGAGGTTTATTATCCAGGTTCTGGCACCCAAGAAGCCTGACCACCACTTCTCTTTATATGTAAAGTGCACAATTCATACAATACTTTGTAATAAGATAGAAACTCTCAGTGTCTCAGAGATCAGGTCATATTTTTGCTTTGTAAAACCTTAGATGACTCATTTTGTTTCATACCCTGACTTTAAATGCCCTGTTCCTCTTAGCGCTGTGCTAAAAATAACCAGATTTTAGTTGTTTATCAGATAAATGCTACCTCTCATTTTAAGACTGCTTTTTAAATACCACAAATGGCTGAATGTACAAGAAGGCACATTAACAGGCCTATATCTCCGCAGTCCATAATTTCATGTTAGAAAAGCTGTTTTCAGATTAACAAGCATTCTGGTTAGACATTCCCTCTACAATGAACTTGTTGACCAGCAAAGAAATGTAACATTAACATTTTCTTTCCATCTTACTTTCCTAACTCTTTGCATGCCAGGGAGCTGCCTCAAAAATTAAGTTGAAGATCCTGGCCCTAATCCAAAACTTGTAACAGGGTCCCCATTATACTTTCCAACATTTATAGTTTGGACCTGGGGAGACCCCACAATATAGTGCACTTTGTGTTCCATTAAATGGTTTTCTCATAACCACTGCCACTTTCTGCCAGGCATACCGACAGCTGCTGAAAGTGTTCTTGGACACCAAGTTGCAACTTATGATGAATTATCCAGGCACCATGTTCATAAAACACTGCTTTTAAAAACTCTTCTAGGAGTTTGGGAAGTCCCTACATTTACCAGTGTCCTCAATGTAATTGGAGAGTTGGCATGTATGGCCATTTATAATACTGGTATTATCTTATCTTACCCCCTTACCCCCCTCAGGCATTATTTCCTGGATGCAAGTGCTATTTCTGTATCCCTCTAGCTACACCCGTAGCTCTGTCCTCTAAAATCTGCCATATGGTAATTTTTTGGAAACAGATTTTCAGTCAGTAAAAAGAATTGGAATTTGCACACCCCATTGGGTAAAAGTCATGAGGCCTTATGTATGAAAGGTGCCGTAGTTATTCATAGCTGAGTCCTTAATGCTTTCCCAGGTTTTGCAGCTGGAATATAATTGATTTTGTACCATCTCACAAGGTAAATCACGTCTGGAGAGTAAATAAATATTAGTCATAAGCAACAAAATTTCTCTACACTACCCGTCAGTCATAAAATGTCAAGGGTTGCAAAATACAGCTGTATTGAGTACTTACATTTTTGTTCTGTAAAAAATTTGAAAGTTGCGCTCTGAAAACTTCCTTAGATGCCTAATATTAGACATGTGCACAGTGACAGGTAAAGGCTGGTGCTAACATAAACTAGAGTTTCACTTTACAGTCTATACGACCGTTCAAAAGTTTAGGGTCACTTAGAAATTTCCTTACTTTTGAAAGAAAATCACAGTTTTTTTCAATAAAGATAACATTAAATGAATCAGAAATACACTCTATACGTTGTTAATGTGGTAAATGACTATTCTAGCTGCAAACGTCTGGTTTTTAATGCAATATCTACATAGGTGTATAGAGGCCCATTTCCAGCAACCATCACTCCAGTGTTCTAATGGTACATTGTGTTTAACTGTGTAAGAAGGCTAATGGATGTTTAGAAAACCCTTGAAAACCCTTGTGCAAGTATGTTAGCCCATCTGAAAACAGTTTTGCTGGTTATACAAGCTACAAAACTGACCTTCCTTTGAGCTAGTTGAGAATCTGGAGCATTACATTGGTTGGTTCGATTAAACTCTCAAAATGGCCAGAAAAAGAGAACTTTCATGTGAAACTCGACAGTCTATTCTTGTTCTTAGAAATGAAGGCTATTCCATG
The DNA here is from genome assembly GCA_947044405.1 of Leptodactylus fallax. Lineage (NCBI taxonomy): Eukaryota > Metazoa > Chordata > Amphibia > Anura > Leptodactylidae > Leptodactylus > Leptodactylus fallax. Next base: position 8,373,490 of record CAMRHE010000048.1, on the reverse strand, counting down.
CGAGAAATTGCCAAGAAACTAAAGATTTCCTACAACGGTGTGTACTACTCCCTTCAGAGGACAGCACAAACAGGCTCTAACCAGAGTAGAAAGAGAAGTGGGAGGCCCCGCTGCACAACTGAGCAACAAGACAAGTACATTAGAGTCTCTAGTTTGAGAAATCGACGCCTCACAGGTCCTCAACTGGCAGCTTCATTAAATAGTATCCGCAAAACGCCAGTGTCAACATCTACAGTCATGGCCAAAAGTTTTGAGAATGACACAAATATTATATTTTCACATGATCTGCTGCCCTCTGGTTTTTATGTGTGTTTGTCAGATGTTTTTATCACATACAGAAATATAATTGCATTCATATTATGAGTAACAGAAGCTTATATTGACAGAATGAGTTAATGCAGCAAGTCAATATTTGCAGTGTTGACCCTTCTTCTTCAGGACCTCTGCAATTCTCCCTGGCATGCTCTCAATCAACTTCTGGACCAAATCCTGACTGATAGCAGTCCATTCTTGCAGAATCAATGCTTTAATTTTGTCTGAATTTGTTGGTTTTTGTTTGTCCACCCGTCTCTTGATGATTGACCACAAGTTCTCAATGGGATTAAGATCTGGGGAGTTTCCAGGCCATGGACCCAAAATCTCTATGTTTTGTTCCCTGAGCCATTTAGTTATCACCTTTGCTTTATGGCAAGGTGCTCCATCATGCTGGAAAAGGCATTGTTGAGCGCCAAACTGCTCTTGGACGGTTGGGAGAAGTTGCTCTTGGAGGACATTCTGGTACCATTCTTTATTCATGGCTGTGTTTTTAGGCAAGACTGTGAGAGAGCCAATTCCCTTGGCTGAGAAGCAACCCCACACATGAATGGTTTCAGGATGCTTTACAGTTGGCATGAGACAAGACTGGTGGTAGCACTCACCTCTTCTTCTCCGAATAAGCTGTTTTCCAGATGTTCCAAACAATCGAAAAGGGGATTCATCAGAGAAAATGACTTTACCCCAGTCCTCAGCAGTCCACTCCCTGTACCTTTTGCAGAATATCAGTCTGTCCCTGATGTTTTTTCTGGAGAGAAGTGGCTTCTTTGGTGCCCTCCTTGAGACCAGGCCTTGCTCCAAGAGTCTCCGCCTCACAGTGCGTGCAGATGCACTCACACCTGCCTGCTGCCATTCCTCAGCAAGCTCTGCACTGCTGGTAGCCCGATCCCGCAGCTGAAACACTTTTAAGAGACGGTCCTGCTGCTTGCTGGTCTTTCTTGGGCGCCCTGGAGCCTTTTTGGCACCAATGGAACCTCTCTCCTTGAAGTTCTTGATGATGCGATAGATTGTTGTCTGAGGTGCAATCTTTCTAGCTGCAATACTCTTCCCAGTTAGGCCATTTTTGTGCAGTGCAATGATGACTGCACGTGTTTCTTTAGAGATAACCATGGTTAACAGAAGAGAAACAATGATGGCAAGCACCAGCCTCCTTTTAAAGTGTCCAGTGGTGTCATTCTTACTTAATCATGACAGATTGATCTCCAGCCCTGTCCTCATCAACACCCACACCTGTGTTAATGGAGCAATCACTGAAACGATGTTAGGTGGTCCTTTTAAGGCAGGGCTGCAATGATGTTGAAATGTGTTTTGGGGGATAAAGTTCATTTTCTAGGCAAATATTGACTTTGCAAGTAATTGCTGTTAAGCTGATCACTCTTTATAACATTATGGAGTATATGCAAATTGCCATTAGAAAAACTGAAGCAGTAGACTTTGTAAAAATTAATATTTGTATCATTCTCAAAACTTTTGGCCATGACTGTACAGTGAAGAGGCGACTCAGGGATGCTGGCCTTCAGGGCAGAGTGGCCAAGAAAAAGCCATATCTGAGACTGGCTAATAAAAGGAAAAGATTAATATGGGCAAAAGAACACAGACATTGGACAGAGGAAGATTGGAAAAAAGTGTTATGGACAGACGAATCAAAGTTTGAGGTGTTTGGATCACACAGAAGAACATTTGTGAGACACAGAACAACTGAAAAGATGCTGGAAGACTGCTTAACGCCATCTGTCAAGCATGGTGGAGGTGATGTGATGGTCTGGGGTTGCTTTGGTGCTGGTAAAGTGGGAGATTTGTACAAGGTAAAAGGGATTTTGAATAAGGAAGGCTATCACTCCATTTTGCAACGCCATGCCATACCCTGTGGACAGTGCTTGATTGGAGCCAATTTCATCCTACAACAGGACAATGATCCAAAGCACACCTCCAAATTATGCAAGAACTATTTAGGTAAGAAGCAGGCAGCTGGTATTCTAACTGTAATGGAGTGGCCAGCGCAGTCACCAGATCTCAACCCCATTGAGCTGTTGTGGGAGCAGCTTGACCGTATGGAACGCAAAAAGTGCCCATCAAGCCAATCCAACTTGTGGGAGGGGCTTCTGGAAGCATGGGGGGAAATTTCTCCAGATTACCTCAGCAAATTAATAGCTAGAATGCCAAGGGTCTGCAATGCTGTAATTGCTACAAATGGAGCATTCTTTGACGAAAGCAAAGTTTGAAGGAGAAAATTATTATTTCAAATAAAAATCATTATTTCTAACCTTGTCAATGTCTTGACTATATTTTCTATTCATTTTGCAACTCATTTGATAAATAAAAGTGAGTTTTCATGGAAAACACAAAATTGGGGTGACCGCAAACTTTTGAACGGTAGTGTATGTACAGTTTCACAACCATTATATTTCTTTAGTGCCTCTATAAAAAAAAAAAAAAAAAAACAGTGCAGGAACTTAGAATTCTTTATGGTAATGCTATTCAGACCTATGTATATCCATGCAAACTACCAATGACACATGAAATTCATAATAAAAATGCATATCTTTATTTAAACATTAGTCACAAAATATATAGATAAATAAAATGGTGAAAAGCCACATGACAAGAAAGGTGCTGAAGCTGTAGTGTATCAAAGCAATTACATAGTATACTAACCCATAACGCCAAACAATAATAACTACATAAAAGCTGTGTATAAGCACATATATACAATATTAGTGCAAGGAGTTTTACCTATATATTCTATGTCTAGTCTAACGTTTAAATAAAGATTTGGATTTTTATTATGGATTTTGTATGTAATATTTTGGTGGTTTGCTTGTAGCTGGTACATGAAATAACTTTGATGTTTATGCTGTGCTTTTGTTTTTTTGATTGGTTCTATGTATCTCCATGGTAACAGATAGGTAAAAATTCTATCACCTGATCCAGCAGTAATACTCCCTTAAATCTCAAGTAAAAAGCGAGGTGGGAACAGCACTACTGTCAGTAGTCCATCTAGCTCTTGACCACTCTAGTAAATTCAAGGGAAATCATGATGTCAGCATTTAATAAAATAGCAAATCTTTATTGTCCCAATGTAATAAAAACACCATGCAATATTTTGGCCCTTTAAAACTCCTTTTTCAAGCATCAAAAAGTATCTTAAGGGGATGAAACTTTGTGTGGTGTGATTTTTTTTTTTTTCTGCCAATCAGCCGATAAAGATTTGCTGTTTTATTGAATGCCACTGTTATCACTCTGTCCCGAAACTCTCTTCAATCTGCCCCCAACTTCTTGTTAATATAGTATAACTGTATCTTGTAAATAAGAGTATATGATCAACCTACACAGGGTTTGCTTGTTTGACCATCCACACTGAGATGCCGCAAAAGCAGGCATGTTTTTTTTTTTTTTTTTTGGTCATCAGCATTTCTCATTATTAACAATGAAAACTTTCTTAAAGATATGTTTGTTGCCCACATCACTGCGGGGTTCTGGCTGTATTTTATATCTGAATCTTGGAATTTTCTGCCAGTGATGGAGAAAGCGAATTTTGGCAGATTAACCCCTTAGGTGCTCTATCAATAGTGATTATGGCATCTAAGTGGTTAGAGAAGGGGAATCGACTTCTCTTACCCCTTAGCTCCTCCCCCAGTCACAGTCAGGATTGGGATTTTTATATCATATACAGTCATATGAAAAAGTTTGGGCACCCCTATTAATCTTAATCATTTTTAGTTCTAAATATTTGGGTGTTTGCAACAGCCATTTCAATTTGATATATCTAATAACTGATGGACATAGTAATATTTCAGGATTGAAATGAGGTTTATTGTACTAACAGAAAATGTGCAATATGCATTAAACCAAAATTTGACCGGTGCAAAAATTTGGGTACTCTTATCATTTTATTGATTTGAATACTCCTAACTACTTTTTACTGACTTACTGAAGCACAAAATTGGTTTTGTAACCTCACTGAGCTTTGAACTTCATAGCCAGGTGTATCCAATCATGAGAAAAGGTATTTAAGGTGGCCAATTGCAAGTTGTTCTCCTATTTGAATCTCCTCTGAAGAGTGGCATCATGGGCTCCTCAAAACAACTCTCAAAATGATCTGAAAACAAAGATTGTTCAACATAGTTGTTCAGGGGAAGGATACAAAAAGTTGTCTCAGAGATTTAACCTGTCAGTTTCCACTGTGAGGAACATAGTAAGGAAATGGAAGACCACAGGGACAGTTCTTGTTAAGCCCAGAAGTGGCAGGCCAAGAAAAATATCAGAAAGGCAGAGAAGAAGAATGATGAGAACAGTCAAGGACAATCCACAGACCACCTCCAAAGAGCTGCAGCATCATCTTGCTGCAGATGGTGTCACTGTGCATCGGTCAACAATACAGCACACTTTGCACAAGGAGAAGCTGTATGGGAGAGTGATGCGAAAGAAGCCGTTTCTGAAAGCACGCCACAAACAGAGTCGCCTGAGGTATGCAAAAGCACATTTGGACAAGCCAGCTTCATTTTGGAAGAAGGTCCTGTGGACTGATGAAACAAAGATTGAGTTGTTTGGTCATACAAAAAGGCGTTATGCATGGCGTCAAAAAAACACAGCATTCCAAGAAAAACACTTGCTACCCACTGTAAAATTTGGTGGAGGTTCCATCATGCTTTGGGGCTGTGTGGCCAATGCCGGCACCGGGAATCTTGTTAAAGTTGAGGGTTGCATGGATTCAACTCAGTATCAGCAGATTCTTGAGAATAATGTACAAGAATCAGTGACGAATTTGAAGTTACGCCGGGGATGGATATTTCAGCAAAACAATGATCCAAAACACAGCTCCAAATCTACTCAGGCATTCATGCAGAGGAACAATTACAATGTTCTGGAATGGCCATCCCAGTCCCCAGACCTGAATATCATTGAACATCTGTGGGATAATTTGAAGCGGGCTGTCCATGCTCGGCGACCATCAAACTTAACTGAACTGGAATTGTTTTGTAAAGAGGAATGGTCAAAAATACCTTCATCCAGGATCCAGGAACTGATTAAAAGCTACAGGAAGCGACTAGAGGCTGTTATTTTTGCAAAAGGAGGATCTACTAAATATTAATGTCACTTTTCTGTTGAGGTGCCCATACTTTTGCACCGGTCAAATTTTGGTTTAATGCATAATGCACATTTTCTGTTAGTACAATAAACCTCATTTCAATCCTGAAATATTACTGTGTCCATCAGTTATTAGATATATCAAATTGAAATGGCTGTTGCAAACATCCAAATATTTAGAACTAAAAATGATTAAGATTAATAGGGGTGCCCAAACTTTTTCATATGACTGTATATTATACAGCTGCATATAAATATCAAAATCCCGACTGTGTTTTCAACCAATGATTTCTATGAAAATAATTTAGATAGCACTGCAACCTTTGTGTCACATGTAATAAGAGAATCTCCTCTTATATGATACAAAAAGCAAGTTTGTATATTTTATAATGTCCTCCTGATGGCAGGGAACAGTTTCATGTATTCATACTCTCATTGTGGTAGATCACACCCTGTGTAGCCTGATACCCTACCTAACTGCCGGCCTCACTGGGTATGGTTTAGCGCAATGACTAGATGAAGCTGCTCCCCGCCCCCTGTGACTAGTTAAGGTAAATTTGCATATGACAATCTAAGATTTTAAAGGCTTATAATGTGACTTTTCAGCAACAGAAATTTTAGTGAGGGTCACCATAGGAAAAGTCAGTTTATGGTGGAAAAACCACCCTAGAGGTTCCCTTTAAATACACACACAGACTTGTAACACTTCTATAACCACATATAAGATCTATAAGAGATAATATGGTTGGCATGAAGTATCTGCTTCTTATAGGTATATAGTAACAGACCACTCATAGTTATTATATGGATTTTTCTAAGAATTAAATTTTTGGTGTCATTTTTTTTTTTTTTTCATAGATACCAAAATAGTATAAGGTTTTTATTTATACCTTTCTTTCCTTTTTGGATATACTTCTGACATTGACTGCTAAAATGATCTAGACATAAAGAGACACTATAGTAATACAGATTATATTCATGTGGAGTTCATACTGCTTTTTCCATGTGTAGCTCCTTTAGATATGTGTGTTTATTAATATTTTCATTATATATGTATGTTTGCTAATGGCACTTAGACTGTCAAAACTAGGAACAATCCTGTCAGATAATAATGGATTTTCCAGAAAGGGTGCTCACCAATATTATTCATAATTTATAATGAAACCTACTGTATATCCCTTCATATCTAATACTTTCTCTATAAGATCACTTGTGCTTTTGAACATGCTTACTATGTTTTATATCTACAAGTAAATGAGGCCAGTGCAGTATGCTGAGAGCTATATTACAACGTTGGCCAATAATGGAAAAAAAAAATATTAGAAATGCCCTCACTGGACCAACTGTAATGAACCTGCTATTGTACCCTCTCTTCAAGCAATCTTACCTCTGGTTCACACTGTGCGGTTCCTGCCTTTCCATGCTGTTGTGTATTTACTTTTGCACCTGGTCCTGCCCATAGAGTAAGCATGCCCTTCTTCCCTGCAACTTGGATGCCTAATATGCACACTTGTGGGCCATTCTCCACCAATCCCAGACAGCCCCCGCTTATTTATATCTACTCTGCCCTCAGCATGATGCCTGAGAAATTTAATAGGTTCATAGCATAGCTTATTCGTGCGAGGCTATTTCTGGCTTGTCCTGTATTTACAGTTTACCCGCCTATTGACCTTTGACTCCGCATCTATCTGCTCGTCCTGATCTGCCACTACACATTACTGATATTTGGCTTGTCCTAACTGCATCTGTCTGTCCATCCTAATCTGCCTGATGCTTGCTGCGGATCTTGGCTTGTCCCGATTCCATTGCAATCTGAACATCTAGTTCTGCCTGATACCCATTAATGACTACTTGGCCTGCACCTTATCTTATTCATTCTGTTCCTTTGGTGCAGCGGAGTCTGTCTGGTCCCTGGCCAGCTGCCACCTATACTAGGACCACTCTGAGAGGTGGTAACCTGGTAGCCTCCCTGCTGCAAAGACCAGGTCCTTGTACAGGGAATAAAGGGGGAAAACTGGGAGGCATCTTATCATGCTCTTTTCTTCCCCCCCTTCCTTTCCCCTTCTGAAGTGACATGGACTCTGAAATCTCTCCTGAATTCGTCTTGGTCTCCCAAAATGCACAGTCAGCTCACAGAAGTGTCAGATCACAACACTTTGTAGAAGTATAGGGTGTAGATGAGCTAAACAGTAAAGTTTGGATCTCACCCAAGTGCTTTATTCATAACAGTACTGCTCAGTGCTACTCTGTAATGTCCTCCTTGATGTTTCTGAGTGACAGACAGTTTCCTGTTTTTTTTTTCTCCTGTTTGACACTATATTAGTTACTTTCCACCCACTAGCTCAAGAACAACTTAGCTTCAAAGATATAGTAGAGCCTGCAGAGTGGAATGTGCTACAATTGCAAAATAGAAATCATATCATGGCCAGAAATAGTGTTGCTCCTCATATACACACATGGCAGCTTAAAAAAAAGTTTAAAAAAAAAAAAAAAATTTAAATCTCCCCTTTTTACCTAGTACACATATAAAAGTACATAAATAAAGTTAAACACATTCACATTAGGTATCTCTGTTTCCGAAAACAACTAGTCTACAATCTTATGAAAATATTTTTCCCATACAGAGCCAAACCAATGTTTTTTCACTGTTTCACCTCTCATAAAAATTTGAATAAATGCGATCAAAACATTAGACATTCCCCAAACTGGTATAAGTAAAAACTACATCTGGCCCTGTAAAAGAAAAAAAAAAGCCACCTTATACAGCCCTGTAAATGGAATTATAAAAAAAGTTACTGGTGTCAGAATATGGCGACTCCAAGAATTTTTTTTTTTGCAAAGTTTTAGATTTTTTTTTAAGGTGTTAAAATGTTAATAAAACTATATAAATTTGGTATTCCCGGAATTGTATTGACCTGAATACAGGTGACATGTCATTTTAGCTGCACAGCGAATGCCGTAAAAACAAAGTCATACAAATGCAGTTTTTCTCCAATTCCACCCCATTCTGAATTTTTTGCCAGCTTCCCAGTAAATAGTACAGAATATTAAATGGTACCACTATAAAGTACAATTTGTCCTGCAAAAATTAAGTGCTCATATAGTTCTGTGAACAGAAAAATGAAAAAGTTATGGCTTTTATAAGGCGAGGGGTCAAAACCAAAAATTGAAAAATGGCTGCGACAGGAAGGGGCTAAAATGTCTAAACAGATTTGTATAAACAAAACACTAAAACGGTCAGAGTGACAGCAACAGGTGAGGTCACTGGGAGACTTGATAACAGATATCCTTTAATGTTTGGAGGTTGAGCCTTTTTTTTCTCAAGCTAACTCTGACTACTGCTCAAGGTGACCTTGAACATATTAATCTTTTGTTTGTCATCATGGGCCACTTTCGAATATGACATATGGTGTAGAGCCACACTGAATATTAAAGGGGAAGCATTTATTAAAGATATGAAAGATATGACCATGTCATTTGGTTCTTAAAGGGGTTTTCCCGGGCAAAAAAAAATAATTTTTCAAAAAAAAAGGTAAGTTAGTGCTATTAATAAATGCAACCAAATACCTTTAGCAGTGTTTTGAGTGATTTCTGGGTTTCTCTAGGAGCTCCTGGCATCTTCTGCATTTGTTTACATGTGTAGCTTCCTGTTTTCCTATAACTACCATGATGCATTGTACTATATTCAGAGCTGACTCACACTACCTCCCTCTCTTACTGACTCACACCCCCTCCCTGTTTCACTTCTAGCTAACTCAGCCCCACCCCATCATACTTACCTGTCTTCCTGTCCGGATCTTCTGGGCATGGGAGATCACATCCTTCTGTGGGGCCAGCTCCTCCTCTTCTTGACATCTGCTGCCGCTTGCGCAATACAGCCAGAGTGCCATCATTGCGCTGTGGTTCTATTGCGCAGGCATGGGGGGATGGCTCCTCCTCTTTTCGACATCTGCCGGCCGCCCACACTTGCGCAATAGAGCTGGAGTGTAGGCTACAGCGTCTGCCAGCAATCAGGCTCTATTGTGCAGGTGCAGGTGTAAGATGGGGAATCAGCCCTCATGTTATGAATGTACCTGTTTTTGAAAATAAGTTTATTTTTTTTTTTATAAACTGACATTTGTTTGTTTGACCACAAGAGGCCACTGTTACCTCAGAAATGGGAAGGACTATAATTCTGTAATTCCCTGGAGTAGTGACGTGGAGACCCTGTTCTGCAGAGGAGGATCAAGAAGGAGCAGAGTGTGTGTGGCAGCCATCTTAGGAGTGTGCTTTTGAGCTTTTAGAAGAAGAAGCACTGAAGTAAGAGGAAAAAGATTCATAAGGGATCAGAGATATAACAAGGGGGTGCTGAAGCAGAGACTGTTCCAGGGTTTGTTCAGACAGCATCCTAAGTTGAAGATTGCTATCAAGGACCCGGCTGAGAAGTGGCCCTGTCAGTGACATCGCATGTTTTCTGGATGAGCCTCGCTTCCAGCTGTTCCAGACCAAGGCTAAAAAGGTACCCAACAAAGCTGGATCAGTAAGAGAAGTAATCGTGCACGCACCGCATTACAATGTTTTGCTTGGGACTGAGTAAGGGCCTGTAGTTAGACTAGTTAGGCATATTCATCTTTACAGGTCACACTACTGGTGAATTATCTACCTATTCAGTAGTAAGGACTAAGACTCAGAGAATTCTATAGACTTGTAACTCCCAGAGAGGAGCTTCTGAGGAAGTCTAGAAGCGACATTTTATACATTGTCACATTTCTTTGGCTTGCAAGCTGACCTACTATGATAGTTACTCGGTTATACTTTGTTTGTGGGGAATAGGGGTATTTTGATAAGTTTGTAAGCTCTCCTGTTATACCGCTGGTGCCCCTATCACACTCACTGAATTGTTCCTGTGACTAGGGTGATAAAAAGGTAACAAGCGTCTGGTTAGTTGCAGCCTGCAGATAGGTAAAAGCTTGGAGTGTTTTGGAGCTGCACATGAGAGGGCACCGCGCTGTACAACACCAGGGCCTCAGCTTACTGACTGAGTGTATGCAAATAGTTGGGAGTGTTTTTTTGGTAAAGAGGTGTTACTACACAAAGTAAAATATAGTTTTTTACTAAATTGATTTGGAGTCGCTTCCTTTGCTGTATCCAGAGGAGCCCACCCCAGTACACGGCTTACACAGGCAGAAATCTAGAAGAGGAGCAGCCAGCCCCCCCCCCCCCAGAAGGAAGTGATCTCCTGTGCCCAGAAGATTCAAACAGGAAGACAGGTAAGTATGATGGGGTGGTGGGGGGGTTAGTATTAATGACGTTACGTTTCCAGAAACGAGGAAACGGAACGTCACCCGAAAATCTGACCACCCTGGCAATCTAGGTAAATATAGATTTTTTTGTAAAGCAAGTAAACTAGAAAGTAGACGGGGGGGGGGGGGGGCGTTTAGCTTAGTGTAGAAGTATAATTTTATCCTGGACAGCCCCTTTAATCTAGTGTTAACTGACAATAATGTCATGCCCTCCCTGGCACCACTAATTCACAATAGTATCCATAGCCGCAGGGAACCAAAACAAATATGGCTCCTAAGTCTTTGGCTATAGAACATTGCCTCTGAGTGAATACCTTTTCACAGTACTTTTGCATGAATCATTTATATTTTTGGACAAGCTGATTGTACTTCTCTCCCATTCATCAATGTTGTTGAGTCTGAATGTATTTCAGTAATCTAATAACTGGGATTGCGATGTCTCTTATTAATTTTGTTATCTTTTTCTGCAGTCTTCCCAGCTCCAAGGGCATCCTGTTTGTGAAATGGTGACCATTCAAGCTGTGGAGACATCACTTATACTTTAAGATAATCGGGCAGATATACTAATCTTGACTAATATTTAGTTTTTTGTGCATTGACCATAACTAATTATTTTGGGGTTTTTTTATATTGAGCATTCCTTCCCAAGCATTCTGACATCCAGAAACCCTTACTTCCAATTTACAACCTCCTCTTCTATGTTCAGACCTTGGAGGTATTTCCTAGCACTGTTCACATGCTCAGCTCTCCTCCCTTATTCCTATTTTACTGTCTAGTTTGCACCATATGCACACAGCATACAACTCTCTGCACATTATCAGTGGTATTTCAGAATCTTTTTCCCTTGTGTATGACACTTGTGTGTGAATATCCCATCACAGCAGGGGCTTAAATACCGGGGTAGCAGTGGGAGCGGCTGCCACAGGGCTCGGGACATTAGGGGGCCCGACAGGGCCATGATGTTTTTTTTTTTTTAATAGGCCGTTACCTGCTGGGTAACACCAGCAGGTAACGGGCCCTATTTACTTACCGATCCCCGCTCCTGCTCACGGCCGCCTGCGCTTTCCATTCTGTGGAAGCAGAGGTGACTGTGAGCAGGAGCGGGGATCTATAAGTAAGGCCTCTGGCCAAAAACCCCACAAACACTGCTATCATTATATTCTGGGGTCTTTTCAGACCTCAGAGTATAATGATCGGAGGCCCAGGGTAGATGAGGGAACATAAAAAACACTGTTACTTACCTCTCCTGCGCTCCAGCAGGCTCGGGGCCTCCTTGGTGACGTCCCAGGCGTCACCGTGGCCAAGGTCGATGTCATTATGCGTCGTGACACATGCCTGGCTCATGTGACGTCTGGTCCAACATTGAAGAAGGCGGGGAGTGCGCCAATGCCAGGGAGAGGTAAGTAATGTCGTTTTTTTATGTTTGTATCCTCCCCTGGGTCTCCGATCATTATACTCTGGGGTATGAAAAGACCCAGAGTATAATAATTGTTCACGGGTGGTCCACAATGGGGCATAATACTGTGTGCAGGGGCTACCATGGGACATAATAGTGTGTGCAGGGGCCACTATGGGGCATAATAGTTTGTGCAGGGGCCACTATGGGGCATAATAGTGTGTGCAGGGGCCACTATGGGGCATAATAGTGTGTGCAGGGGCCACTATCGGGATAATAGTGTGTGCAGGGGCTACTATGGGGCATAATAGTGTGTGCAGGGGCCACTATGAGGATAATAGTATGTGCAGGGGCTACTATGGGGCATAATATTGTGTGTATGGGCCACTATGGGGCATAATAGTGTGTTCAGGAATGTGGTTTGTGCGGGGGGGGGACCCCATGTCAAATGTTCGTAACAGTCATACCTAGTTACACCACTGCATCACAGGACTGTGTCTCTGGCAAGAACAAGTATCTTTGTTTCAGCAAAGTGATCCCATGTTAGACTGCACAAAGCACAGCATGCCTATAAGAGCTTTTTTTAAAAAGGTGGAGGGGGAAGGTTCTGTCTGTTTGAGGTCTTCTCTAACAGATTTTGCGGAGAACAGGACAGGGCAGCTTGCAGTGTATAACAACACGTGCAAGCTGCAGAAGACAAACTGTAAGAGATTTTTAATGCAAACTAATCTGAAATGTGATGTTTATTAAAACATATATCCAATGGTCAAAAAGAAAAAAACATTGACAAGGGTGTCCATAGCCTTTAAGCCTTGTCCCCTTTTTCATCAAGCCCTGCCCTCAGCAAGTTAGTGAACATAATTTGCCAACAAATGTATAATGCGATTGGCCACAGAGAATATGCAAATCTGAACAGAGTACTCTGCTGTCAGGTCTTCCAGAAAATGGGCAGCCTAGGGAGTTTGAACTGCAAATGCACAATATGGAATAAACAGTCCCATCCCCAAAGTTAGAGGCCCTGATGTCAGTAGTGACGTGCCCATTCACTGGACAGACCAGAAGAGCCCCTATAAGCCCATGGATGAGACATCACTGGAAGAAGCAAAACTCAATATGGATAAAATCTCCAGGCTGGAGATTTTTGACAGAAGCAACAAAGGCAGTATATTTCAAGCTTGTTTGTGCCAGCCTATTGGTTTGATAGAGGTGCTGGAAAACTCCTTTAGGCTGGGGTCCCCACGTAACGTAAACACCGCATCGTTTTACAGTACCTGCAAAGTGGATAGGTTTCTGGCTAATCCCATCCACACATTACAGAAAATTATCCACAGTGGACATGTTGTCACATCACTGTCACGTTTTTGTAAATCGCAGAATGTCAATTATACCTACGGAAACGCTGTCATTTTCCGTGTAGGTGTAATTGAAGCAGAAACTCTGCATAGGAAAACTGTGCAGACTTTCTGTGAAAAGGGCTGCGGGAAAAATCGCTGCAGTTTTTCCCACAGTGCTTTTTGGCTGCGGCTTGGTATGTTGTAGAAAAGCTACTTTTTTGTTACAGATTTTGCTGCTTTTTTGTGACAAAGTCAGGTGTGGATTGAGCAGAAGAGAGAATTATAAGTGCTCCATTTATATTTCCCATTCCATTTGTAGCCACTCCTGGGTTTGGCTCAAAAAACCACAGTAAAATCTGCAACAAAAAAAAACAACTTTTCCGTAACGTAGGGCCTTAGCCTTAAACTAGTAGTCTTTCATTTACCCTTTCCTTTAAATTCAGGTAGTTTCCATAGACAAGATATTTAAAACTTTGGGGCTGGGACTACGGATGCCATATGTTTAGCAATACTATAGTACATATTGCAGCTTCTGATGTGTCACAAGGTATAGATGTTTTGCATGCATATATGCATCATAATGTAAATATACAGTATATATGAATGTTACGCGATAACCATTAAAAGTGGTTAATGGTTGATGTGAAATTGTACAACTGTATGCTTTTGTAAAATCAGAAGGTCTGTTGTAAAATGTATTCAAAAAGATGTTTGCCGCCAAGGTGAAAAATTAAATTTTTCTAAGATTTGTGCTATAATTCTCTCCAATTTCTGATGTAAATTTTAGTAAATTTGTTGGACTCTCCACTCACTATATCCTGTCCATTTTTTTTAAATGTGGCAAGAGATGTGTAAGAAAGCAGTAAATCACTAAATTTTGAACAAAAATGAGTACACCAAAAATTGCAATTGTTTTACAACAGAAAATTATTGCAATGTCCTTGGTAAATTCTCTGTAATGAGTTTTACAATTCTTCATTTTTATTACTCCACTTCTGCCAAGAAAAAGTTAGAAACATGAATCTTAAGTGATTCAACCAATTAAATGGATTTTAGTTAGAACTATTTACTTTTAGTGTCATAGAAAAGACTATTATCACAAAATTGTTAATAATTGTAACGATAATTGTTTTCTCCTTTCCAGGTTCATCCTTTTATTGCATCATTCACTAGATTGGTTTCCAATTGGTTTCCTGCTGGCAACAAACATAGTATTTTTATCTTGTCAGATAACTGCTCCTTGTACTGACCTCCACCTTCACCTTCCCTTCTTTTGAAGAACACTCTCTCCACATCTTTGCACATTCTAACCCCTAAGTGGCTGCTCCAAGCCATCTACCTAACCCCCAGGCTCTGTCACCACCTTTATTGACCACTTTATCACCTGGCTTCTTCAGTTCCTCTTATCCAACATCTCCACTATCATCATGGATGACTTTATCATCCCCATTGACAGATACCATTTGGCTGCCTCAAAATCCTGTCACTTGCTGCTTTCACTTGTGCAAATAGGACTACATCATTACTCTTATATCTTCTATATTCCACAAACACAAATACTTAACTTAAATCTTTAATTCCCTACCTCATCCTCCAATGACCCCTTCCACATCTCTTATCTCAGCCAAGGACTTTTACTTCGCATTTCAAAAACAAGATAGACAACATTAGAAACATCTTCAACCCATCTTCAGTCCATGCAATGCCACCACTCATCTACTTGATGCCCTTCCCGCTTGACCACCTTCGCTACCAATATTGAAGAACAGCTTTCTTCTCTACTTTCCAGCTCATATCTCATCACTTGTGCATTTGACAATAACTGACATGCTGCGATTTCCAAAAACGTGACGGTTTTGGAAATTGTAGAATTTCTGCTGTGGGTATTTTTCTGCAATTTGTGGATGACATTTCCTAGAATCCCATCCACTTTGCAGAGACTGTAAAACACTGCGGTTTTTGCTGCGGCATTTACGCCAAGTGGGGCTTCAGCCTTATATATTTTAACAAACTATAAAAAGGAGTCACAATATTGTGACATTACACACATCTTTTTTTTACCACAGCCAGATATACTTGTGATTCATACCATTTTGGGGAACTTCTGATGTCTTGATCTCATTTTATTAAAATTTTATGGGAGGTGAAATGATGAAAAAACTGCAGTTCAGCACTTTTTATTTTTTTTTCCGCTATGGTGTTCACCGAATGAGAAAAATATTTTTATAAGTTTGTAAACCAGGCATTTTTGGATGCAGGGATACCTGCAGAGAATGTATCTGTGTTTTACATTGTTTATTTATTTTTATATCTGATCTAGGGAAAGGGGGGGGTGATTTCAACATTTAACCCTTTCTCAACATCTGCGGTAATAGTAGGGAAGATGTCAGGTATTTAAATATGGTGGCCACTCAGGAGCTGAGCAGATGCCATAGCTGCTGGGTCTCTCCTGTATTATGCACCAGAGAACCGGCGGCAATACCCACAATCATTGCCCGCAATGATAGCGAGCATTAGACCCCCTGATGCCTCGGTAAAAGCTGACCGTGGTGCTATTTTCCTGTGGATTGCTCGCCCCAGGAGTGAGATCCCGGGCTGGCGATCCATTACTATGACAACTTGACTCCTAGTCACTTCTATTACAGGCTGCTCTATTCAGCCTGTAATAGAAGTGCCATCATTTTGCAATGCATTACCATTGTAATGCATTTCATTAGTGTTCACGATCCCTAGGGGGTCTAAAAACTACAGTGCAAAAAAAAAAAAAACAAGTTAAAAAATATTAAAAAATTAAAAAAGAACCAAAAATTCAAATAATCCCCTTTCTCTAGAACACATATAAAAGAACTTAAAGTGAAACACATACACATTAGGTATCCCTGTGTCTAAAAACGCTGGTCTACAGACTTATAAAAATATTTTTCCCATATGATAAAAGCCGTAGTAGGAAAAAAATATCAAAAGAGCCAAACTGCTGGTTTTTTTTTTACTGTTTTGCCTTCCATAAAATCTTTAAAAAAAAAGCGATTAAAACAACAGACATTCCCCAAATTAGTATTAATAAAAAGTACATCTTGCAGAACAAAAAAAGATGCTTTATGCATCTCCGTACACAGAAAATTTAAAAGGTTATGGGTGACAGAAAATGGCGACTCCAAGATGTATTTATTTTTCTGATTTGCAAAGGTCTGGATTTTTTTAAGGGGTTAAAACAAAAAAATAAATAAAATATACCTATATATAAATTTCATACCAACCCATACAATATAGGTGATATGTCATTTTGGCTGCACAGTGAATGCCGTAAAAATAAAGCCCGTAAAAAAGTCGCACAAATGCAGTTTTCTCCAATTCTACCCCATTCTAATTTTTTTTTCTAGCTTCCCAGTACATTGTACACAATATTAAATGGTACAAAGTACTTTTTACAAAGCCAATGCTACAAGGTACAATTTATCTGGCAAACATGGCTTCTGCAAGGAGGGGAATCAAAAACGAAAATTGAACAATGCAGCCTGCAATAGAACCAATGCAGTGACAAGCCTAGGAGTCATCAACAGGCTCCTGGTTGTCATGGTAATGAATAGACACCCCTGGATCTCATTCTGGGGCATGGCGATCCTATCCAAAATGGTAGTGCCCATGCACTGATGGTAACATTATGCCTCAGTAGGGTTAATGCATTGCCACCAGCTTTCTACTGCATAATACAACGGAGACCCAGCAGTTATGGCGGCCGTCCAGTTCCTGAGCAGCTCCATGTTTAAAGATCTGACATCCTCCGTAATAGTATGACGGATGTTGGGATAGAATTAAAGGAGTTATCTAAGTCAACTAAAGGTTCGGCAAAAGAGGCCAATAAGATTTAAAAATGTTCTCACCTATCCCAGGTCCTCTGTTTACAGGTCCACCGGCTGACATCAGCAGTGCCGTCCCATGTGTGTCAGGTAACTTCTGCAGTCAATCACAGGCCTTTGTAATGACCTCTTCACAAACTGAGTATTCTTATTGACGGCAGAAGTCACCTGACACAAACAGGACATCAATGCTGGAAACAGCAGCGGACGCTGGAAGCAGAGGATCGGCAGTGAAGTACAGTTTAAAAAATTATTGGCCCCATCTGCAGCACCTGTAGATGTTTAAAAAAATGACTTGGATAACCCCTTTATATATAATTTCCTGGACTCAGTGTCAATGCAAGTATGTATGTTTGCAAAGCTGCTGAGGCCAATGACTGACTGCAGCAGCCACATGAGTCTATGACCAGGGATAGCAAAAGCAAAGTAAACAAAGACCAGTGAGGACCACCGGGGTGGTGAGACTGGACCAACACAAGATTTAAGAAGTAATTGCTATTTTTTATCACACTTTTGGTGCTTATACTTTTGGTTAAATCCTGGACATCCCTTTTAACCAACTGACTAAAGTTGAATGTTATTAGGCTCACATATTGAACAGCTAGGCTTGACTGTATTCACCTTTAATAAATAGAAACCTCAACATTTTTTGAACTTTACTGTAAGTCAAGCTTTACTTGCAAAAAAATCTATATTATGAAGAAATCAAGAAAACTTTGAAAAGTTGCCTAGAAAAATAGTTGTTGAGCTATATCATTACATAAAAGGGTCACAAAACAATGAATGCCCTGGGCCTGAGTCATTATCTCTGAATGGAGAACACCTAGAACAAGGCCAACCTGACAAAATTTCTCCAAGGACACAACAACTGAAACTGAGTCACAGAACATCCCAGAAGAATATAACAATTATAGACCAATTTAGCTAATATTCATCAGTAAAACAGAAAGCAGCCCAAAATAGGATTCATTGAAAGATAGCAGGGTAAATACCAATACTATCCAAGTGTAAATGTAACTTCTTCTTACAAATTCTTTTCAAAAAGTGCCCCTGGATGGCGGATCCCAGACAGATGTCAGTTGACAGTCGAAGGTCTCCCAGATAGGAATGCAGTGTTATACCACAAAGAAGACTCAACATCTGTATACTAATGGAGGAAGCTTGACAAGAAAAGTTGATAGAAGGTCCTAGAGGCTGCTATTGGTAATCTGAGGTGCAGAGTCTAAGGTATCCTCCCTCTCTTTAGCCTTGGATTTAGCAGGCTGAATACTTGCAGTTGCCAGGATAGTCCCCAACAGACAGCAAGGTGGCTGGATCACAAATGTCCAAAACTAGTAGCACAAGACAGGGTCAAGAAGTCAGGCCACTGGTCAATACACTGGTATTCATAATCAAGTAGGCTCATTGAAAGTGTATATGTGATATTTCCCAAAGAAAGCAATAGACAATGCCATCAGCTCCTTGATTTTAGCAATTAGTGATGACTTGGCATAATGTTTCCTACTGGCAATAGTCTTTGAAATGTCTTAGTGACATGTCAGAAGTTTAGAAGCAAACAAATAAAGTCTACACTGGTATCAAGACTGGGATCCTTTGCACCCTTCTCCACACTTTAATCTGTGGTGTCTAACCTTTATGTCTAACAAAGAGAGACGGGAACCAGAGAGCAGAGAAAGTCAGTACACACAGGAGCAGTGCTCTGTTGGATCAATGTTATAAATGGGGACAGCCAGTTATTTGAAGAATTTTACCTGGCTCTACATAAGAAACAGAATATTTTTAATTAAGACTATTTAGAAAGTTGTTTAATTTTGCATTTAGGAAGCAAAAAAAGTTTTCAGTGCAAAGGTATTTATGATTTTACAAAAATAGTGAACTAATAATGGGTTCTGTCGCCATTAGTGTCAGTCATGTGACGCATATGGCACTCCTGTCGTTTCCATTGTTCTGCTCCTATTATGGAATAAGGAAATTGACACAGATGTCAACTGAGCTTACTCAACTAATAGTAATGATGTATTCCATAAAACGAAAGCTATTTTCCCACTATTAACAATGATCGCCTATCCATAGGATACCTACCTTTGGTGCGGGTGTCTTTTGTTTCTCATCTATGCATAGCCACAATGTGAAGCTATATAAAGTAGCAGTCTTGCATGCTCACTGCCACTCAAAGATACAGATACAGCTCAACGAAACCTCCGAGTGGATTACTGATAAATGTTGTTGGTGGAAAAACCGCATTAAGCTGTGAAGTAATGATATATACTTCTAGGGAAACTAAAGGGGTATTCCAATGAATATAACCATATTTTAAGTGGTTGTCTGGGATAAAATCATATTTCTAAACTAAGCTAAACACCCTCCCCCCGCTTAACTTCTAACTTACTCACTTTACCAGAAATGTATAGTTACCCATATCGCTGGGGCAGTCATGTGACCGCCCCAGGCACATTTTCAGATTTTCGGGGGACCTTCCGTTTCCGGAAACGGAACATCACTCCTCCTCTTCTTGACGTCTGGTGGCCTCCCACACCTGCGCAATACAGCCAGAGTGCCGGCTGCTGGCACGCCGGCTCTATTGTGCAGACGCTGGATCCCCAGAAGGAAATGATGTTCCGTGCCCAGAAGATCCGGACAGGAAGACTGGTAAGTATGATGGGATGGGAGGGGATGTGCTGAGTTAGTTCGTTAGTTATGAAGGGCTAGTAGTGGGTGGGCTAGCTAGAGGAACAGGGAGTGGTGTGAGAGAGAGAGGGGGAGGGAGTGAAAGGGGGAGGTATTGTGAGTCAGCTCTGAGTGAAGTGCAATGCATCATGGTAGTTGTAGGAAAAAGGAACAGTAAGCTACACCATGTAAACAAATTCAGAAGATGTCAGGAGCTCCCAGAGAAACCCAGGAACCACTCAAAACAATGCTAAAAGGTATTTGGCTGCACTTATAAACCCATTAATAGCACTAACAGACTTTTTTTTTAATTTTGCCACGGAAAGCCCCTTGAAATTTGCAGACATATAAAAGTTAAATATTTTTGCAAATATAAATAATTACAAATTTTGCAGCGTTTTAAAGATTTTCTCTAATAATCTCAGTGTTGACATCCATTGTCTTGATCGGTTGCCAATGAATCCACAATAAAGAAATCATGACTATAAAAAGTTCATGGTCATATCCATTGTCAACCGGTCAAGACAAAAGACTGTAAACCACTAACGCTGGGTTCACACCAGCGCTTGCACTACGTTCAGGGATTCTGTTCCCCTCTTCGCATGAAAAATGCGGAGAGAAAAGCTCTGCAAGTAGCGCTTTTGCTCCGCATTTTTCGCCCTTTTCGGGCGGAAACCGAGTGGAAACCACACGGACTCCATTATAGACTATGGGGTCCGCGGGTTTCTAAAGTAGCTTTTTTATGCGGATTAAGTTTCCGTTCAGTGGGGGTCCCCAAGCGGACCCCCCGAACGGAAACCCATCCTAAGATGGGTAGAGAAAATCTTTACAACTTTGCAAAAGTTTAAATTATTTATATTTATAAAAATCTTTATCATCTAATTGTTTACAAATTTAAATATGGTTATAATGATAGAAATACCCCTTTACTCTATGACCCCACATAGCAAAACGTATCAAAAAAACACTGCAGACAAAAACGCGGTGGAAATGCATCGCATTTCTTTTCACAGTGTTTTTCATTGCATTTTCGCACAGTTTTCCTCTGTGGACTTTCTGCCCCTATTCTACCTATATGGAAACCGCCAGTGTTTGCGCAGGTATAATTGACATGCTGCAGCTTTTACGCTGTGGATTTTTTTCTGCAATGTGTGGATGGGGTTAGCCAAAATCCCATCCACTTTGCATGTACTGTTAAATGCAGTTTTTTTGTCGTTGCTTTTCTGCTGCGGCAAAAACGCTGCTTTTTTGCAACATGGGGCTTCCGCCTTAAATTGCATGGTATGTAGTTATATGTAAATATGTGACATACAGAGAGAAGTGCTAATTTCAGAACATCTGAAGTGAGGTTCCATCATGTCTGAGATTTCTTAACACTGAGGTTCCCATTTGAATTTTTCTATATTTTGGCCTATGAATAGCTTTATACAAACACCATGCTTCAAATATAGAACCACTGATATCATCTCTGCCACTTGTCATCTTTATTTAGACTGCAACTCTCCTGTCAGGGTACAAAGGGAACCTTCATTTCAAGCACCCACATTTAAAACCAGGCCCTCACAAAAAGAGAATAAAATAGCTGCCAAACCAGTAAAATTTCTTTAGAAATCAACAACTACACGGAAACAGGGTTAAAGATCATTAATTCAGATCAATCATAGATAAATAAAAAGTTATATTTGCGGAATAAATCTTACTTATATAAGAGTACATAAATATATCTGAAATGATTTCTTGCTTTGGAGGCCTGAGCAAAATCAAAATATGATAAGGCAGTGATAGGTAAATGCGCTGTTCAGTCTTGACTTTTTCTAATGATTTTGTGAGTGAGGCAGAGATCACAGTGAAGATCCCAATCTTAAAGGAGTCATCAGAGACCAGAACAAAAAAGGTTTGCTTTTTCTTCTCAAAAAAGAGCGCCACTCCTCCTCATGGTAAGTGCCTGGTATTGCAACTCAACCCAAGAATAAGGCCGTGGGGTCGCCGCTGGCCATGATTGAACACCACGGCTGGCGCACTGGCAACACACGGATGTCATCCATGTACCGCCCGTGCTTTCACAGCCCCATTCATTCTATGAATAGGGGCAGCGGAAGCACAGGCTGCAAAACCGGACAGGAATAGGACCTGTCCTGGGTTTTGCGGCCCTGGACTGTCAGCCTGCACACGGCACCATGTAATACATGGTTGTGTGTATAGCCCGACAGAAATGAAAAACCCAGACAGCACACTGAACCACGCCACGGCAGTCTGCAAGGGAGCTGCATTTCCAAGAATTGCTACAGAATTGCCAGATTCAGTGACAAAAATGGCACTGATTCTGGAAAAAAGCTGTTTTTTTCTAATTTCTGATGCCTACTTTATTATATGGGAATTGTAATTGATTAAAGAAGAAAAGATCAATTTTTGGCTGCAGAAACCTTTTCTAAAACATCCACACCCATTAAAGGTGGTGCCCAAAAGATTAAGCAGTGAACCTAACAGTTAAAAATAAAAAATACTCTTTAAACCCCTGCCTTCTGGTCCTTGACAGCCTTTTTTACTTCCCTGCATTTTTGGCATGCTATACATAAACATATTGACTGCAGTCAGTCTTCGGCCACCAGACTACTGAGGTCAGTGAATGGCTACAGTGGTCACATGGATATATGTTATATCACCTCTGATGGAAAATAAAGACCCTCAAGAACCACCAGAGCATCAGTGCCATGAAGAGAAGGTAAAGGTAATGCTTTGTTAATATTTTCTGTGGTTAGGTTCATTTCTTAAACTTCCAGACAACCCTCCCTAAAGAGGTCTTTTCACCACCTCCAACTCTTTGTATCCTCCAATAGTTGTCACCCCACTGACTCCAGACCAGGATTGCCCACCTGATAGTAAAATCCCTAAATAGCATATGGGGTATTGAAACTAACAGCACCAATTGCTCTTGAATGGTGGGGGCTAGAGAAAAAAAATCCAACTGTACTGGAATCAGTGGAGTGACACCTACTGAAGGATGCAAAAAGTTGGAGCTGGTGGATGTGGTGAAAAGTCCTCTTTAATTCACTGTATGGTTGGTTATCTTCATGGTTCATGAATTTGCATAATTAGAAACCAAGTCCTTAAAGGAAAACTCCAGTCAAAAATGAAAAATCAAATATAGCAGATTGTATGTGTGTCCCCAATTTGCATACTATAAAGGCTTTCATGTTTGCTGGTACACTACGGGTTTGCTTTGTAGAAGCTATAGGTTGTAATCTTCATGAAAGATTTTCCCACAACAGCAAATATGTGTCAGGCTCCACCCTCTTCTGTTATTTCCCTCCGCACAGTCATGTGACCACCTAGCCCCATCCAGCATAGGTCAGATTTAGAAAACTGTAGTCGGTAATTATTCATGTGCACAAATGTGATAACAGGTAAAGTATGTATCCATGTGCATTGTTAAACCTAGCATCATTGGTTTCCAACAAGAGCGTCAGAGTAACATTATGCCATGACTGAAGTTTTCCTTTAACTGACTGTATAAATGGAGGCAAGCACCAACCTGCTCCTACGTACTTCTGAATTTCCAAGACAATATGTACTTCTAACAATTACAGCCCACATACTGTACATCCCACTGCTGTGCATTGCAGGACTGAATCATTATGCTCATACAGTGCAATAATATCAAACCTGCTAAGCCTAGGAAATGTTCTGGATTATAATGTGCGGCTATGGTTACATCCGAAATGTATCATCACAGCAGATAGTCAGGCACCTGACAAAAGTTTATGGCTTATATGTTTTTTCTTGAAGTACAAAACTTCAGATAAAGGCACCAAGGAGTTTACCATCATATAATCGTGAACAGATTACTATGGTAGTAAACCTTCCCTAAGTACCCCACTCTGGGCGCTCAGAGTGCCTTATTGCCTGCAGTAGTGAGAAGTGATTAAAGCATACATAAACAGAATAACATATCCCTCAGGCACTTGCGATAGAACTTAGATATAACAAGATGTAATGCGATGTAGCGTAATTCATTGTTTCTGTTTCCAGTGCTCTGTCCCATTCCAGGAGTTTCTAGTAAATTGATATCTAGGAGTTTATTGATTATCCTGTAAAGGACGAAAGCAGTTTCTACTGACAAAGGCTTCTGCCAGAGACTGGTATTGCAGAGGGCTGAATGCTGAGGACTGCATCCAATGGAGGAAGGGGCAACAGCAGCAAATCCTCTAACTTTGTCTTGAGAAGTAAGAAAGCCCTCTAGAGCCCCAGTATACCAACCTATCCTAAATGCTAGTATATAGGGGCATCCTGGTATTTGGATAGCCAACAAAAAAATGCATTCCAGACAAGAGAAGGGGACAAAACAAGAGGGTGAACAGACAGATCACACAGGTCCAGAGCAAAGATAATCCATTAGCTGCCAAGAGAAACCTACAGTAAAACTGCAGTCAGGAGGCGAGAGGTATTTAAATCATAGCGAGCGATGCACATGAGGCGAATAATGCAGCCCTCTAAAGGGTCTATGCAGTCCTGTGCAGGGGAATGGATCACACAGGCAGAACATTACCACTGCAGCATGTACAAGAGGATGAGAAGCTGATGATGTCGAGGCCTCGTATACAAGTCTGATAGTATGTTATCTTGCATTATAGAGCATTAAAATAGAATTATCTCTATTATCATTTATTATCTTTTTAGATGCTTTTAAATAAAATAGAAGCTCCCAATTTTAGCAAATACAGCAGACTAGTATGAGTCCAATAAAGTTATAGCAAACTGTAACAACCTCAACAGTGTGAATAACCAGAGACTACACAGCAGTCCCTTATGTTTAATGCTACACTAAGGAAGTGGAACATTATACACCAGACAGGGGGGTGAAGTGCAAGCGGCTGGAGATGTGCTTCTGACCACAGCCTGGATACAGGTAGCCACCGGCTATAGATGACATCCCAGCCTGACTATTGTGCTAAGGCTTGAGGGCAGGTTACTGTATTCTGAGGAGGTTACCTCGGCTTACCACGGACACTACAGTATAACATAGAGGGCATTGCAGGACAATGAGCAAATGAAGCAGACTATAGGACACGACCAATGTGCAATGACTGCATGATGACAATTACAGTAGACAGATGGATGCGCCAACAGATGGATATCTGGCTTTACACATGCAACTTCTCACCTCAATATGCCCATAAAATGTCATTCTAGAAAGGATCATCAATACTGGACATTTTGAGAGAATGGGGGCAATTGTACCAAAAACTGTTCCCATCCTACAAAATAGAGATCTCCTATTTCCCGTGCTGGGGTTTCCTGATCCAACCAGTGTATACACACTCTGATCATAGGAGTAATAGTGATCGGACTGGTATAATTTATCAGTAGATTAGGTTCTTTTCTGATCCAATACATCATTATGGTCATTTACATACACACATATGGGCAGATTGTAGGCAAAATCACCATGAGTAAACCCAAGCCAACAGAAGGTTGGCAGTGATACAATGGTATATAGGCACAAGCAAATGACAACAACAGGGATCTAGTTTGTTGTAGATCATGTCAGTGCCAAACAGGCTAATATTTTGGTTCTCCCCATCCCATAGTTTATTAAGAAAAAGAGGGCAATGCTATTGATCCCCTCCTCTAGTTTATTACGAAAAAGGGGGCAATGCCAATGACTCCATCCTCTAGTTTACTGTAAGAGGTAATGCCACTTACCCCATCCTTTAGTTTATTAAGAAAAAGGGGCAATGCCAAAGACTCCATCCTCTAGTTTACTGTAAGGGGTAATGCCACTGACCCCATCCTTTAGTACAATGTGAGGGGTAATGCCACCAACCCAATCCTCTTGTACAATGTGAGGGGTAATGCCACCAACCCAATCCTCTAGTACAATGTGAGGGGTAATGCCACCAACCCCATCCTCTAGTACAATGTGAGGGGTAATACCACTGACCCCATCCTTTAGTACAATGTGAGGGGTAATGCCACTGACCCCATTCTTTAGTACAATGTGAAGGGTAATGCCACCAACCCAATCCTCTAGTACAATGTGAAGGGTAATGCCACCAACCCAATCCTCTAGTACAATGTGAGGGGTAATGCCACTGGCCCTATCTTCCAATATAATGTGAGGGATCCACCATCCTATTGTAAATAATGGGGCACTGCCACTGTCCCCCATCCTCCTGCTTAGTGTGAATAATTGGGCAAGTGCCAGTGCCTCCCCCCAACCTCTAGTTCAGTGTGAATAAGGGGCCATCACCAGCGACTGTTCAATGTGAATAGGGGGGTAATGACCCATTGCCGCCATCCTCCGGCGCCTGAGTTGGGATCTGGGACACTGGCAGTATGACTTGGCCGGGTCTCATGGACTCCTCATAGGTGGGCAGGTACTTGACCTCCTCGTAGCTGGGCAGCTGCAGGAGCACAGGGGATGAGATGATGCGCAGCTCGTGCTCGGACAGGTGCCGGACACTGTCTATGAGGGAGTCCTGGGAGCTGGTCTCGTTGAGTAGCCCGGGCCCCCCTGTGCTCCGCTGCTGGGGCCGGGTGTACCTGCGGGGACTGGGGCAGATCATGCGCTGCAGGAAGTAGCCGATGGCGAAGAGCACCAGCAGGATGAGCAGCCCGGAGAGCTTCCTGACGAACCAGCCCACATTGTCCAGGAAAGTGTGGAAGGGCAGCTGGCAGCACTTGATCTCCGTGTGGCTGACGTTCCCGAAGACACAGCAGCCTTCCCTGTCCCCGCACAGCAGATCCCCGCAGCTCCAGCCCGCCTGCGACTCGTGCAGCAGCTCAGCCCCCAGCAGCAGCGCGGCGATCAGCAGCAGGGAGCCCTCCGGGGAGCAGCAGCAGCAGCACTGCACCATCCTCAGCGGCGGGAGCGGGCACACTGCAGCAGGCACACGCTCTGGAAGTGTCACCAGCGGCAGGCTCACATCTTCACCAGTCTATGGGGAGGGGAGATGAGGGCTGGAGAGCTGAAGCCCCCTGCAATACACTGACTGCTGCTACTGAGGATGAGGAGGGGAGTCCTTCCTTAGGGTTCCTTGTCCCAGTGACCTTGGACTCAGACAACTTGATCATCTTCTGAGTGGTGGTGTGCAGAGCAGCTTCAGTTATCCAAGCCAAGCAGCATCCTCATCCTCCTCACCCACTGGCAGCAGGGCAGACACATCACACACAGCAATGTGTGAGGGGACAACACATCAGACGGCATCACCCATGTGCTAGAAACCCCGGGGGTGCCGGCTGTCACTGGCACAGGCTCGAAATCTAACTCTAGCAGTGTTCACTGACACTGCACATTACATGAACATGCTAGCATGGGTGAAAGTTTTCTGCTGTAGCACGATTCCCAGCATCTGCACAGACTGGATTGTAAATCCACCCGATCCCCAGATCATTACTGGCATACAGTATGTATGTAATCTCATATACAGTATGTCATGTGTATGATATGTATGTGCTCTACATAGATAGACTAGTATCATGCTACAAACCTACAGCAGGTATGTATGGCATTACCTACTGAGTTGTCCATGGTTGCAGACAGTGCAGTGACATTTCATCATGAGCTGATCCAATCCAGGTATATTACTAGCTGATATTACTCATAAGAAAAGGGGGAAGTGAAATGACATTGGTGACAGCCACTGCACATCATTACAGCTACCTACAGCCACACTCCTGCTTGTATTTTCTGGTGTGTCATATTCACTATGTAATATAGGAGAGCTTTGGACACTTTACTTGGATACAATGATGTACTATAGTCTAGTCTCATATTCATAGATATATGTATATATATATATATATATATATAAAAAGTGTCCATATAACATAGTTGCATGATTGGTACATCTAATCCAGTAGACATAAAGCACAGGTATCTACATATCTACATGTAATTGTAGCACCTGCAAAATATGGAAAAAATGGAACCTGAGACTGTGTCAGACTAAAGCCTGCCAGCAGATTAGCATACATCCCAGGAAAGGTTTATTGAAGAGGTCAATTATTAAAAGATATTAAATAAAACACAAACATTATGAATTATGAAACATAAGTAGAGATGAGAAAAACTCAAATTTAGCTTTACTACCTGGTTCATGGCTAAAAATGATTGTAAAAGGCAGCTAAGGCAGGGTTCACACTAGCATTGTTATTACTGTTGTTCTGCTTTGTCATATCACCTCACAGACCCCATTGACTATAATGGGGTCCATTTGGTTTTTATCACAGAACAATGAAAATAACAACAGTGTTGGATCCACCCTATGACAGACACTAGTATCATTTGATGGACCCCATTAACATCTGGTTTCTGTCATAGTGTCCATCATTCTACAGACAAAATAGTGCAGTAAAATATGTATATTAGAATATTGCCATGTAATGCCAATTAAAGAGAACCTGTCACATCAAAATGCAATGTAATCTTCCGGAGGTATGTTATAGAGGAGGAGGAGCTGAGCAGACTGAGGCATAGTTTTTTTGGGAAATCTGTCATTTATCCATTGGCTCTTTCTATGCTGTTAAGTCCAGAGGACGGTCCTATCAGTGACTGACAGCTATATATATATATATATATATATATATATATATATATATATCGCACACTCATACAGGAAAGGCTATCAATCATTGAGTAGGACCACCCAATTGGCAAATAAGCATAGAGTGAGCAGAATTATAAGTGACAGGTTATCCTGAATTTTTTCCCCACAAATCTACAAATCAATCCTGCTCTATAACATGCGACCTGTAGACAGGACTGTATTTCCATGTGACGGGTTCTTTTTAATATTTTATTGTAGTGCTCAAACAAAACTACCAAACAGTGCTCAAATACAGTCAAAGTACAACCCCTAACTTATGACCCCATACAGTATCCAAATATAGTGCCCACATAACCATGCTATATATTTTCCAGACAATAATGCCTATATAATTCTGCAGCTTTATGCCCAACATTGCTTATGCTGGTTGGTTGGCGGCTGATTTTAATGGGAAAATAGTTAACAGTGACATTGCTAAAGGTCTGATGTAGAGAAGGAGTTAATAAGGACTTCCCTGGTGGTCTAGCATGGTGGTAATGGTAGTGGAGTGTTAATGGAGACATCTGTAGGTCACTGGTTAAATTTCAGAATGTAGAAGGGTTATTAGTTCATATAATGGTGGCTTATGGTGCTGAAGGCGTTAAAAGGGTTTTGATACATAGGCCACCAATATAAGATCATTGGGGGCTTGAATCCTTGCACGATCAGCTGATAGAAAGGGGTGTGTTCCCTCCTATTTACTTATACAAGGCATGGTTACTAGCAGATGTATGGTGCAGAGTCTGGTAAACAATATTGCAGAATACCCCACTGCACAGAAGCCTCCTCAATTATCAGATCTGTGGAGGTGGGGTCCCTTCTTTGGAGGGCCCTAAGGAAATGGGACAATGGATCACTGCTCAGTTACCACCCCCAACAGGTTTTTGTGATTTATCAGGCTGTCACGTAATCTGTCTGGGGGCCCAGGAGAGGACAAGCTTTTGGCAACAAAACACCTTTTTTTACTGAGGCAGTTTTGATACATGAGCCAGAATGTCTATGTACAGGTACAAGTTGATATTTTTAAACTGTCTTCCAGAGTGCAAGTTTTCCATCAAAAATATTGGCTAGGAGTATACTGTAGCTATAGGAGGTATAGAATTTAGGGTAATAGCTGAGCCCTAGAGCATTAGGACCACTGACCCCATCAATAAGACAATAAATCCAATACAATACCAAACAATAATGCAATCATTGATAAAGAATACATTGTCATTGTGTCTCTATGCTGCGGTATAGATGTATAAAGCAATGACAACACATAGAATTTAGAAATATATAATAATATGGTTGGGATGGACAGCTGACTATTTTGGCTTGTTTTCTTTTAGTGAGATAATTTACAGTTTTTAGTGTGTTTTATTATAGTGGGTGGACAATAGGTATTTTTGCCCTTTAGGTCTGAAGGAGTATGTCTCTCATTAGGGGAGACTGGTACAGGGACTTATTAGACCATGTATGCCCCGAATACTGGGTAAAGAATACAAATAAGACCTTATTGGTGAAAAAGAGGAATTTGCTCCTAGCTCCACCTATTGGAAGACAGCTCCCTATAGATTAATACCTGGTTTTCAAAGAAACCTAAGGGCATAACCTGGGAATAATAGCTAAACCAGTATAACTCCTCCAGAAGGAAGAGGTTCCCATCTAACTTCTGTTTCAAGGTTTTTGTTCCAATAGGCAGTGCTAGAAGCAAATTCCTCTTTTTTACCAAAGAGGTGTTATTTGTATTCCTTAACCAGAATTCTTAGCAGAACATACATGGTCTAATACGTCCCTGTACCAGTCTCTCCCTAATAAGAGACATTACCCCTTCTGACCCACATCGAGACCTCTCACACAACCAGTCAGTACCCTTCCTTGCCATAGGTGGTACTAGGAGGTTTTATTTGTATTTCTTGTCCTTTGGGCAATCAGTAGTTGTGTTGGATCCATTAATAGCTGATAAATTATACATAATTGTTGGTGGCCCTGTTTCTGATTCAGGGCCCAAGAGCTTACGCTTCTGGTGTTCCCCATATACTGAATTTTAACAATTTATTAAGGGATGTATAAAGCTTAGGTTGTGATATATGACCATCTTATTATTCTGCAGATGGAGTTTCTGTACAGTGATCTTCAGTACCTACTAGGTTTCTGTAGCCATCTTCTTCATCACTGTTTCTAATGCTTGTCAGGAGCAGTCATTGATTTCTTATAACCATTTTCCCATTTACAACAGCTGTAATCAGATAGATGTCCTGCATCATCTGGTGAGGATTTGTTACTGGCTTCATGCCAAAGATGCGAATATAGCATCATTGTGTGAATACTACCACAAGTACACCACGACTACCCGTTTAACTACTAATGACCACATAAGGGAAAGTATTCACTAATAAAAAAGCAAATATTAAATACACTAAGGCAGATTAATAAAGACTGGTGTATAGTATGCCAGTCTTAATGCTCAGTCGCTCCAGAGTGAGATGTGCACTCCTTTTAATAATTTTGCCACATTTTGGGCAGTCCCTGTGCTTGCAGCTAAACTTGACACCAGATAGGGGATGGTTTTTTTTTATCATTACGTGCACCAGTTTCCTGCTTCAAATAATGTTATATTTGTCAGGCAGTGAACCCACACCCCTTTCTGTCCACCCATGCTTAAGAAAAGGGGTAAGAACTGTGCAAATGGGAAAATTCCCAATTTTGGCTGCAAACATAGCCATGTACTAAAATTGCGTTTTTTTATCATACATTTTACTCAAACTAGTGTACAATGTATGATAAATTCCCTTCATTTTCTTCAGTGAATCAGTGAAGTCTTACATAGCGTAACGTGAAGCTCTCCGTCAGGATCCAGTGCTTGGTAGAGACTGCTACCTCTCTAGTCCCTATAGCTACACCCCTAGCTGGACATATCCAAATCCATATCCATATCCATTGGTAATAGTGTCCTAATGATCATCTTTCCCTTACATATAATAGACCTCCCATAGGTATTAGTGTCCTAATTAGCCCCCCTATAGGTAATAGACCCCCCCACAGGTAATAGTGTCCTAATTGTCCCCCCCAACAGGTAATAGTCACCCTCATAGGTAATAGCCCTCACACACACACACCTAATAGTTTCCTAATTATCCCTCCCCCACAGGTAACTGCCCTCCCATAGGTAATAGGGCCATCCCCCCCATAAGTACTAGTGCCCTAATTATCTGTCCTCAGGTAATATTCCCCCTACATAGATATTGGTGACCTCCACAGGTAATAGTTCTCCCCACCGAACATCAAATTACAGCTACAGCTGGAAGTTCCCAACACTGTATAGCTGGGGATTGCTGTGGACCTTCTGGCCAAAAACAAAACAAACTATAAAGTTATAGGGGTCATAGCGGACACTCTTGAGACCACTCCCCTAAACCAGATGGCCTCATAGGTTGTCTCGCCACATTACTGTCTCCAGGTGTAGTGAATTTCTTACTTCTTCTTCCTGCAAAGCGATGATGCAGCACTGGGCTGTGCACCTCTTCTATTGTCCTCCCGGATACCCTGTCACCTGCACTATGGTACTGTAAGCATTACCATAGAGCAAAACACAATTGGAGGCCCAGTGACTTAGGGTCCCAGTCACAATGTGACCCCTGTAGCTGTTTGTTCTGTCTTTGGCTGGAAGGTCCTCTTTACACCTCAGCTATAGAGTCCTAGGGAACTTGTGGCCAAAGACAGAGAAAACTGAGTAATGTGGCTTAAGGCGGCCCAGTGCACCTGCACCATTTGCCCTATGATTAAAGCACCTTGTGTTTGACACCAGTGCACAAAAGCATGGAACAACTGCAGCCCTGAGACAGGGAATATATAACTGCTTATGAAAGAGAGAGAGAAACTTTGGAGTTAAAAAGTGCCTGTACTAGAATCTGAACATAAGTTAAACATGGGCCTCAGAGCTTTGACCCTGCCCCAGCTACAGGATGGACAAAGCACCCTGCAGTATTAAATTAGTAAGAGATTGGCACCTTGTAAGTAAGAGTGAGAGTCAAACACAGGTTGTTCTGGAATAAATGCCTGCCGACTCCCCCCATAGTGGTCCTTTACTAAAAGAAAAGCTGTTGATTGGTTTGCTGCACCATTTTTCTTGTAAAAATATGTGTGATCTGTTTTCCCTGCATCCACTAGTCTTCTGAGTCTCATTCCTATGACACCATCATGTGCACTCCAACACCCATCAGGCTCAGGAAGTGCCCTGAGGGAAAGACTACTACCACCATCCGGTACACCGCAGGCTCGCTCAGCTCTGCACTAGCCCAGCAGGAGAGCTGGAGGAATCTGATGGAGCTTCTAGCCACCTTGACAACTCCTGTTTCCAGTAACTACTACTCCCAGCTTCCGGATTTCCTCCAACATGTTGCTGCACATGGGGGACCCAGGACTCCTGTTTCTGTGATCAATGGAGCCTCAGCCATCACCAATCAGACTGTTACTGGATACAGGATAACTTGAATATCCTTTAAATGGAGTCTGTCACCAAGAAGCTCAATATCAAACCAGCCACAGTACATTGTAGGGGACATTATGATGAGCACCATCATACTTTAGATAGTCCAACTGATGCACCACTACCTTGAAAAAGATGTAGTTATAAATATGCAAATGAGGTTCAAGCACAATGGGGCGAGTCTCCAAGGGCTCTGTATTCAGGTTTCAAAACCTGTAAAGATGTTCATGGGAAGAGATGAGTTGCATCCAAGAGTCCTCAAATAGCCTTAGCTATTAATATTTTGATATTTATGTGCCTTACGCTAGGTTCACACCTGTGTTGGGGTTTCCGTTCTTCGGGGCCGCTTGGGGACCCCAAAAACGGAAACCCAATCAACTTAAAAAGCGGAAACCCGCGGACCCCATAGACCTGCAAGCAGGATTTTTCTCTCTGCATTTTTTCAAGTGGAATGGAGGATGGAATCCCCAAACGGACAACGAGCGCAGATGTGAACCCAGCCTTAGCTATTATAATTTAGATGTCTAATGGATGACATATTGCCAATGAACTGGCTCAAACAAACACGGTGCCTTTTTTGTAGTGCATTCTCTGCGTAATTGTAGACCAGTGAGTTTAGCATCTATTGTTGGACAAATATTTGAAGGGGTGTTAAAGCGGACAGTAGAAATAGCATAAATAGTCTAAATAGGATAACAGGCATCAAAACTAACAGCATTGATTGCTCAGGAACAGCAGGGGCTACAGAAAAAATTCCAACTGTACCAGAATCAGAGGAAAAGGAGGTATTAATTGATGTAAAGAGCTGGACTTGTTAGAGGTGGTGAAAGGTCCTTTTTAAGGCACTATGCTGTCAGAAAATTATATTCTAATCTTATTTCTTGTTATGAGAAGGTAAGTAGAAGCATGGACAGTGGGGTTTCTGTGGATCCAGTGTTTTTGAACAGTCCAAACGCGTTTGACACAATCCCTCCTAGATACTTAAAGGAGTTGTCACAACTTTAAATGTTATACCTTATCCATAGAATGGGAATAACTATCGGATTGGTGGTTGTCTGACCACTGGCAGGATTTGCAGGCACATGGCTACTGCATTTCCTGTGTATGGGAATGCTGGAGATAGCCCAGCACTGTACTTGTCTATCTCCTGCAGTCCCATAGAAAATGAACAGAATGCCAATGTCTCTGTGGGTGGGAAAGTTGCAAAATGTTGCAACACTGTGTAACGTCTGATAAATTACGAATTGCAGCAAAGTATGCTCCAGCAAAACTAACTTTAAAAAATACCCTGCATGTTAAGTCTTCCCCACTGACCATTTAGGTATTTATACTCTGAAAGCACTTTATGTCCTAGTGGGAGTAAAATTGAAAGAGGTACTAGTTGGAAAGGATCTTGGTGCACTTGCAAATTATAGAAGCAAATATGAAGATACAAGGTCAAGGGACCTAAGGCACTTGAACCCTAGGGGGTCTGATCACCCATACAATACACTGCAAAGCTAATGTATTGCAGTTTACTGTAAAATCCATTCACTTTCAGTAAACGTTGCCTATGGCAGCTTGTAATAGAAGCACAGTAATGACAGGCTTGGGAGCCTTCAATAACAGCTCCTTACTGTCATAGTAACAGATTTCTGTCCCCAGATCCTGCTAAGAGGGATAGCAGTCCTGGTCAATATGGCAGCCAAAACTCTTCAGTCCCAATTGACCCAGGCATCTCAGAAAAATGCTTGCAATCAGATCAGCGGCAGCCATTAACAGAGACAGTCTGCTCACATATAAAAAGACCCAGAAAGAAGCCCGAGTGCCCCTAGTTGTCACCTACAACCCACAGCTGGAGATCCTACGAAGGATTGCCAAGGATCTCAAACCTGTGCTACATAGGGACAACAGACTCAAGGACATATTTCCAGTCCCCCCTCTCCTTTCCTTTCGACAACCACCAAACCTGAGGCGTATTATCGTCCGGAGTGCCCTGAAGGCCCCAACTGAAAATGGCACCTCACCTTGCCTACATAAAAGGTGCATGACCTGCAAGCACATCCACACCGCTGACAGTGTACCTGTCCCACAGTCACAGCAGGTGCACAGAATTAGGGGGACATTTTCCTGCAGGTCTTCCAATGTGGTGTGTCTCATAATGTGTGTGCAATGTCCCACCACAGGCCTCTATGTGGGGGAAACAGGGCAGAAACTTAGTCAACGAATGAACTCACATAGATCCAATATTAATAACAGCAGAACCGATCTCCCAATGGCCGCACATTTCTCCGGAGAAAACCACTCATTTGAAGATTTGCGGGTTGTGGTTTTAATGGGACATTTTAAGACGCAGGAGAAAAGGAAAGAATCGGAGTACAAATTTATGCAAAAATTTCAAACTCTGCAATTTGGACTTAATATTCATGCCAGCTTCATGTCACACTATGTATGACCTGTGAGGGTCACAAATCACCACCTGATAGCAAACAGATAACAGATCCCTCTGTCACGCACCACAACTTTCCAGACTGTTTTTTGACCTGTTGTAAATAACTTCTCTACTTAGATTGCATTTTGTTTTGGTTTTTTTAAGGACTCTAAAATCCTTTGAAGACCATGTGTATAAAAATCTGTGAATTTTCAGTTCTTGTATAACACCTTGTCTGATGAAGGTAGTTAGTACTCCTGAAAACTTACTTATAAATATACTCAGTTAGACTCTAAAAGGTATCGCCTGATTTCTTCACTCTTCCACTACTTTCAATGGCTAACACGGTACAACATTATACTACTATGCAATCAGATCAGTCTCTGATTGTGGGCATTGTCACTGGGTCCCCACTATGTAAAATTTTTCCATGTATAATGACAAAACTTTTATTTTGTCTTGAAACCTGAGAATCTGTGGAGGTGCTTAGAAAGAAGCACTGTAGTAGAACATTTATGGCAGATCATTACATATTCCAAATGGGAATACCCTTTAAAAAAAAAATCCAAATATGAATAAAATAAAAAAAAAAATCTTTTTCACCTGAACAAAATGATTTATAGTAATTTATACAAAAGTATACTTAAATGGTATTTCTAGTTGAACCCCAAAATGTTACCAATGAAAACTGCAGCTCATCTTGCACAAAATATTACCTTATGAGACCCCTTCAAAAAATTGTCTCTCAGAATGATGTGACACAAGAAAATGTTTTTTAAGGGTATTATGCAAAAGTAGTAAAACATAAACTATACAAATTTGGTATCATAGAATAAAGTTAACATATCATTCATATTGCAGGGTGAATGACATCCTCTAAAAAAGTAATAAAAGTAAGTTATATATACCCCATATAGTAACATTAAGAATACTGACCTGCAAAATACAAGCTCTCTTATGCTATGCTGATGGGAAATGAAAATGTTATGGTTGTCAGAGTGAATTGATGAAAAAATACAAAAAATACTTGTGCCCAAGGCTGAAAATTGCTGATTCCTTAGGTGCCTATAGAGGGATTACATTTTTTGTAACTAGTTTGTGATTATTTTTATTATTTAATCATATAAATCTACATTGCTCGATCCAATAGTCATTATGAAGCTATACATCATACCTTTCCTTAACAAACTGCTTGTATGTTTTTTTTCATTTTAGTGATTGATTCTAGATTTGCTTTTCCTGTGGCCATTATTTAAATATACTTTGATGTTAGAATACTCTTTCAATATTTCTGGACTCGCTGCTGATTAAAAATGTATGATCACCATTTAACAATTATTAATGGCCTTAATGCAGGTCCCGTGTCATTTGGGATTTAGAAGGCTGTGAGGTGCAGAAATGTGCAGGCATCCTATAGTAATTTCATAGAGGTGTTTTATACATATAATCAATGGACTTGTGAATTACAGTAATATTCATAACTGTTTACAGTGTCAGTCTGTCCATCACTTGCAGCTTATTTATAGTATAATATCATTCTGTCTTTGGCAGAACAAGTAGATTTATTCTGACGGGTGCTGAAGCAAGCTATAAATGAATAATTTGATATCAAATGATCTATGATAGATATGTCATAAGATAGGCAATATACATTTTGGCAAACACTAGTAAGACGTCAGCACATAATGATGCTGCAGCAGGTTTAAGCTTCTCCTCTCCTCTACTGCAACAATTCAGCACAGATATGTACAGTACTCAGTAAACCCATGAAGAGTTCCTTCGTTACTTATCTGTATTGAAACCATGTGCCGTCATAGTGTGTCTCCATAAGGTGCAGTATTCTCCTCTACAAACAGTAGTGAGGAGAAAACAACTGCATAATCTGTAAAGTGCTGAGGAATGTGATGGTGCTATATAAGTGGTTGGATTCACATTCACAGTGAATGGTAAACTCCACAGAATCCCACTGAAATCAATAGGACATATACTTAAAGGGCATCTACCACCCACGCCCAAGCATATTCAACTGTGGTTGCACTAGGGGCAGGCCTTCAGCTCCCTGCAGTACTGCTTTTGCCACTCAGATCCCTACCATCTCCTGCTTGTGATACCCTCTGCTAAGACATCACCCATCCTACTTGAGCAAGAAGAGCATTGCTCCCAAAGCTGAAGGCCCTCCCACCAGAGCACCAACTGCCCCAGTTGCATCAGACTTTAAAGTTGTTTTTCTCCAACTGTACAAAAGTGACATACATAACAAAGATACTGTATGTAGTATGTCACTGTGATGTGCTCTGTAATGTGTGGGTAGCAGTTGAGTATGTTTGGGGGAGGTGCTAGGCTTCCTATACAGTGGTGAACCTAGCCTCTTTGCTGCCTGAGGCGGACTATCGAAAGACGCCCTCCCCCCCCCCCAAAAAAAATATAAAATTGCGTTTACATGCTGTTAGCGTCACACGCTGTTATTGTTGTACAATAAACATACACAAACTTATGAAACAGTTTTTAAGAATTCTTCTTACTGCATTACTACAGTATCAGAAATCAACAACACGGCATTAACAATGAAAGTAACTTCACACATCTTCTACTTGGTGGATGGACGAGCCCACGTGGCCCCCATTCTCTATAATAGGAGCGCCGTAGATAGCTGAGTACTGTACATTGGGTATCTTTGGTGCTCCCATCGAAGTGAATGAGAGCTTCTTCAAGCTGTGACTTTTCTCTGTAAAGTTTGCAACACAGACATCTTTGGCTCCTCACTTTTCCAGGCATCCAACCCACATTGTCCTCTCCTGCACAAAGCCCCCATCCTGCTGCTACACCAATTATAAAATATATGATATAACCCCCCATAATGAATAACTCCCAAGTGCAGCTTTATATTAATAATGTCCGTGTGTACCTGGTATAAATAGTGCTCCTTATTAATAATGCCCCAGGTGTTAACTAATTAAAAGGTTTTCCAGGTCATTAATAAACTAATCAGTGGGGCTCAAAAACCCAGGACCCCCACTGATCAGCTGTTTGAATGAACCGTGGTATCTGTGTAAGCGCCGTGACCACTTCTCTGTTTACATACTGTCATTCATCTCATAGTGGCCATGTAATGTAACTACAGCCTTGTCCTATACACATCTATGTGACAAGACTGTAATTACATCACACGGTCACTATAAACAGATAGCGTGTGATATAAACAGGCGCCATAGCCCCCCATACAACTGATCAGAGGCGGGGTCCACTGATCTCTTATTGAAAATCGGTCCTAAGGATAGAACATCAATAAAAATGAGCTGGAAAGACCTTTAATAAAGCCCAAGTGCCACCTTAAAGGGGTTGTCCAGGATAACCACTTTTTTAATATGAGGCTGGGGAAGGTGCTCCGGTGTCTACCAGCGCGTTTCAGTCCTGCTGCTCCAGTGTTTTCTTCCCCAGAGCACTGTGATGTCCCGTGTCAGTGACCTCAGCGGTCATGTGCGGTGGGGACTTCCGCCAGAAGAAAACACCAGAGCAGCAGAACCAGACTGCGGTGGGAGACATCGGAGCACAAGGGACAAGTGAGTAGGTGTTTTTTTTTTTTAATACAGTATTACACAGTATTATGGCCCACAGCGGCCCCTTCACACAGTATTACATGGTATTATGCCCGCAGCGGCCCCTGCACACGGTATTATGCTCCATAATGGCCCCTGCACACAGTATTACATGGTATTATGCCTGCAGCGGCCCCTGCACACGGTATTATGCTCCATAGTGGCCCCTGCACACGGTATTATGCCCCGCAGCGGCCCCTGCACACAGTATTATGCCCCACAGCGGCCCCTGCACATGGTATTATGCTCCATAGTGGCCCCTGCACATGGTATTATGCACCGCAGCGGCCCCTGCACACGGTATTATGCTCCATAGTGGCCCCTGCACTCGGCATTATGCCCCATAGGGGCCCCTGCACTCGGTATTATGCCCCATAGTGGCCCCTGCACACAGTATTATGCTTCATAGTGGCCCGTGCACTCGGTATTATGCCCCATAGTGGCCCCTGCACACAGTATTATGCCCCGCAGCGGCCCCTGCATACAGTATTATGCTCTATAGTGACCCCTGCACATGGTATTATGCCCCGCAGCGGCCCCTGCACACGGTATTATGCTCCATAGTGGCCCCTGCACTCGGTATTATGCCCCATAGTGGCCCCTGCACTCGGTATTATGCTCCATAGTGGCCCCTGCACACAGTATTATGCTCTATAGTGGCCCCTGCACACAGTATTATCCTCCATAGTGGCCCCTGCACTCGGTATTATACTCCATAGTGGCCCCTGTATATGGTATTATGCCCCATAGTGGCCCCTGCACACAGTATTCTGCTCCATAGTAACCCACCCATGAACTATTATTATACTCTGGGGTCTTTTCAGACCCCAGAGTATAATGATCGGAGACCCAGGTGGTGACAAACATAAAAACCACTGTTACTTACCTGGGCTCCGGTGCACTCCCTGCTTTCGTCCCTCTTCATTGTCGCACAGACCGGCGTCGCCACATAATGATGTCAGCCTGGCTCACGTGACGCCTGGGACATCAAAAAAGAAGGCCGAAGCCTGCTGGGAGTAACATTGGATCGCCAGAGAGGTGAGTAACATTGGTTTTTATGTTTATCACCTCCCCTGGGTCTCCAATTATTATACTCCGGGGTCTGAGTATAATAATAGTAGTATTTGGCCTCACTTACCGATCCCCGCTGCCGCTCACGGCCGCTTATGATTCCCCCTTCTGCGTCCAATAGCAGAAGGGGAAGCGGAGGCGGCCACAGCAAGCGCGGGGATCGATAAGTAAATAGGCTGTTGCCTGCTGGGGATACTCCAGCAGGTAACAGCCTATTTATATATATAAAAAAAAAAGTTATCCTCACCTACCTGCGATCCCTTGATGGAGCTGCCTCCTCCTCTTCTTCATCCGCATCTGCTTCTCAGCGTAGGAGGCGTGATGACATCATTGTATCGCCGCCTGCGCTGAGATGCAGAGGTCTCATAAACCAGCCCAGGACAGGTATCGCGCAGCTTTGTTTTTTTTAAGCTGCCTGTCCTGGGCTGGTTTACGGTAAATAGAATGTAAAAAATACCGCCCCCCAGACAGTGACGGACAGTGCCGCCTGAGGCGGCCACCACACTTCGCCTCATTAGAGGTGCGCCCCTGTTCCTATAACTACTTCAGGCCCGGGCCATTCTCCCTGGTTCAGGACCGGACACATTTTCAGGGTTTTTTTCGTGCATGTGCTTTTGAGGGCTGTAACATTTTCTTCCTTTCAGTTATTCAAATTATTTTTGTATATTTTATGTTTCAGTGATAAATAGGGCTTTATATTTACATTGTTTTTATTTTTGCATGTTTTTTCTTCATTTTAATATCCAAGAAAATATATACAAAAAAGTCTGTTTTTCACATTTGTCATATTTTTTTTCTTAATAGCACAAAGTGCTACTAAACTATTTCCCCTATTTTATTTTTTTTTTTACATATGTAACACATGTTGTGTCGCTGAAGACAAAGCTAGAACCTGTGACGTGGGAGTGTGAATGGCATTTTTTTTTTCATTTATTTTTTTTTTTTCCTTTTTGTCTTTGATGTAAATGAGGTGACTGCTGTAAAGAAAATCCCTACAAAATTGGCAAGTGTCATTATTGGCCACAGTGAAAATGTCAGGATTTAGTACTAATAAAACAAAAACATATAGATATTGAATTGGAATATAAAAAAAAAAATAATCAAAAATTCTTAAGACATACAGTAAGTTTAACATTTTGGTTGAAAATTGGTTGAAAAAATAGGTCATTTTCTGGTGACGCATTTCTTTTAAATCTCTCCCAATGTGTCCTTGATCAGATCATATGAGCACTGTAGAGGACATAATGTTAAAAAGTGAAGCCACTCTTTAATGCAATTTTTGCTGTTTTTCCCAAATACAAAAAATAATAAAGCATTGTGCTATACTTTGTGGATCTGAGCTGACCTACAAGCTCTAGCCCATACAGGGCAACCTGTGATCACATTATTGATGATGTCGTCACTGTGACAAATGCAGTAAAAAGCCATATACTATATTGTTTACACAT
Organism: Leptodactylus fallax; assembly: GCA_947044405.1. Taxonomy (NCBI): domain Eukaryota; kingdom Metazoa; phylum Chordata; class Amphibia; order Anura; family Leptodactylidae; genus Leptodactylus; species Leptodactylus fallax. The sequence goes on along the minus strand of CAMRHE010000048.1, from coordinate 8,331,970 downwards.
GGCTCATTGAGCATATAGTGATCAAAAGGGCAAAGAGACAGTAATAAACCCCCTCCATCTTCCCTAAAAGGCGTCTGGCTGTGTAATATGTAATACTAATGAGATATGAAATATTACTCCACACGGCCAGGACTCTCATCTTAAAGATTCCCCTTACGTCCGACAGCAGCACAATATGGGGTATCTCTGCCCCTGTGTGTTGTTTAGGACAGTGGAACCTTTAATTAGCACCAAATTTAAGGTGCCTCCTACTAGCCCTATAAGAGGGCACCTGAGACCTCCCTCCACTGTGTTTTTTTCTGTCCTGTGTGGGACAGGTGGACGGAGGTCTCTGGTGACCTCCCGTTGCTAGGGTTTTTTTTCCTAAAAAAGCTCCTGGCTTACCTTTTTGGGGGTACCTCGGTCCTTTCCTACGTTCCTAAGATCCTCCGGTCCTTCGGGCCTTTTTCCGCCCCGCAGCGCAGCGTTACCCGGCTCATCGCTCTGCAGGCAGCGTGATCCCGGAAGTAAGCGGGGAACCTCTTCGGCCGGAACCTTTTTTTTGGTCCCGTGTTCCCCGGGGAAGGAAGCCTTTGCGCACCACCGCGGCCTACTTCCGGTTTTCTTGGAAAAGTGCGGTAAGTTTGAAAATTGGAATTTTAATGGCAAAATATAGATTTGTTTTTTGCTGCTTGTATGTGGAGCCTCTGGCTTAGGTTTATGCTCCTCTATGTTCCATTATGGCATTTGACCTTGTTTGGCGCTGTATGAATATCTTCTTTGTTTGGCTCCTCCCCTCGCTGCTGTATTACATTTAAAAGGGCTTCAGTCCTTTACTGGGTGAGCTCGTGGTTACTAGCTCCTCTGCTGCGGTTTGCGGTGTCTGGGTTTTTCCTGACGGGATCTTTTTCTCAAGTGACCGATTTAAAAAAGTAAGGTACCCCTTGGTTTTTTTCTTCTTGTAAGCGATGCTTGGCAATCTTCTATTCTACATTGTCATGTGGCTTTTGATGTTTCAGATGTCATCTTCTGCATCAGGTAATGGCAATGGGCTTAGGAGGAAAAAGTCCTCTAAACGTAAACACCTAATGTGTTTGGATTGCAATACTCCTTTACCTGACGGCTATAATTTTACCCGCTGTCGCCAATGCCGCGGACCTCCGTCAGAAGAACCTTCTATAAGAGAGGTTGTCACCTGGGTAAAGGACTATATGGAGGAGTCTCTTAAGGAGATCCGTTCTTCCATTGCCCAGATTGCCAAGAAACCGCGGGTTGAGACACAGTCCTCCCTACGCATCGCTGACGAAGATTATCAGATAGTGGACGAGACACTCTCATCTCACGATTCCACTGAAGATTCCAGCAGGCCGTGCTTCCCACTCGAAAAATTAAGCCGGCTGCTGAAGTCCATCCGGTCTAAGGATCGTGATGTTGACGGGGGAAGCCTCCACGTCCACCTATAGAGGGCCTACGGTCTTCCAAGTGGACGAGACATTACAAAGATTAATGTCTTCAGAGTGGAAATGTCCTGAAAAACCTCTTGTGGTTTCTAGGAGGTTCAAGGCTTTATTCCCAGTTGCTCAATGGGATCAATGGGGTCCTCCTCCCAAGGTGGATATGGCGGTGGCCAAACTGTCACGCCGCACTATGGTACCATCAGATGATGGATCAAATTTGCACGACGCCATGGACAGGCGCATCGACAATACCCTCAAGAAGGCGTATTCAGCTGCCTCGGCCCAGACCGCTGTGGCGGTTGCGTCTTGTGAAGTGTCAGCCAAATTACGCACTGACCTGGTTCATCTCGAGAGGGACATCGATTCTGGAGTCTCCAGAGATGAGCTGCTAGGGTTTCTAGGCTCGGTTTCCCTGGCAGCTGAATATTTAGCGGAGGCCTCCCACCATCAATTAAGGCTGGCGGCCAAATCTCTGGCACTTACCACTGCAGCAAGAAGACCTCTATGGTTAAAACCCTGGAGAGCTGATTTCCCCTCAAAATATAATTTGTGCGCATTACCCTTTGAGCCAGGTAGAGTCTTTGGCAGTGCCCTAGACGAGATCCTGGAGGGCTTGGCTGATAGGAAGGGTAAAACTTTACCCCAGGCCTTTAGAGGTAGATCTAATTCTGGCCGTGGTAGAGGCTATCCGCCTCGTCGTGGACGGCAGTCCCAAAGAGGCTCTAGATATTCCTCTAGAGGCGCCGTCCGGAGATTCCCGAAGTCTGATGATAAAAAGGAGAAGCCTAGCTTTTGACATCAGGAGCAGTCTTCCGGTGGCCGAGATTCCTGTCGGGGGTCGTCTCCCCCATTTTTTGAACTGCTGGCAGGAAAAAATTCAAGACCCATGGGTCCTGCAGGTAATCCAAAAAGGATATGCAATCGAGTTCCTCCATCCTCCTCAGGATCGGTTTGTGTTAACTCGCAGCCTGCCTATAATGCAGCAGACTACATTGGAATGCTCCATCCGAGAATACATTCACAAGGGAGCCCTGGAGGAAGTCCCTTCTCTAGAAGAAGGATCCGGTGTCTATTCTCCCGTCTTCCTGGTACCAAAACCGGCAGACAAATGGAGAATGGTCATAGACTTAAGGTACCTCAACCGCTTCATCAAAAAGAAGCACTTCCGTATGGAAACCATAAAGTCTGTCACCACTTTTCTCCTCCAAGGCGATGTTTTCGTGACTTTGGATCTAAAAGACGCCTATTTGCATATTCCTATTTATCCTCCACACAGAAGGTTTCTAAGGATTGCCGTAGTAGTTTCCGGCCACACGAAGCATTTTCAGTTCACAGCACTACCCTTCGGGATCTCCTCTGCTCCCCACACCTTTACAAAGGTAGTGGCTCCTATAGCGGCCGCCCTCAGACTTCAGGGGATATTCGTGGTGCCTTATCTAGACGACTGGTTGATAAAAGCCCAGTCAGAGTCTGTTCTGCTCCAGCATCTACAGACAGCCATGTCCCTGTTTCAGAGTCTGGGATGGCTCATAAACTGGGAGAAGTCGGTAACGATCCCTTCAACCCGAAGGAAGTTCCTCGGCTACTTCCTGGATTCAGTCCGCCTGCAGGTCTCCTTGACACCAGCAAGGAAGGAGAAACTGGTCGGTGCAGTCCGGCACCTCTTCAAAAAGCCGATAGCCTCCATCAGAACATTGATGAAGATCCTGGGCTTGATGTCTTCCTCAGTGGAGGCAGTCCCATGGGCTTTGTGGCACTTACGTCCCCTCCAGAAGGAGTTACTAGAGGCTTGGGATCGCACCCTTCTTACATTCAGCAAGAAGATTCGACTCTCCCCCAGGACCCGTCTTTCCCTCAAGTGGTGGTTGCACCTGAAAGACGGAAGGTCCACGGTCCAACCTTCTTGGACCTTGTTGACTACAGATGCATCCCTCTTGGGATGGGGAGCCCATTTGGACGAAAACTCCATAAAGGGAGTCTGGAGCGCTCCAGAAAGAAGGACCTCGTCCAACTGGAAGGAGCTCAGAGCTGTATATCGTGCCTTACTCCATTTCTCGCCTCTTCTCAAGGGAAGAGCAGTCAAAATCCGGTCAGACAACATGACCACAGTGCTGTACGTGAACAGACAGGGAGGCACCAGATCACCAACCCTCCTCAGGGAGGCAGATCTGATATTTACATGGGCAGAGAAAAATCTAACCCATTTATCCGCAGTTCACATCAAGGGCTCCCTGAACATAGTAGCGGATCGGTTGAGTCGGGGTCATGCCGTATCAGGAGAATGGTCACTCAATCCAGAAGTCTTTCATCAGATTACCCTGAAGTGGGGTCTTCCAGAAATAGACCTCATGGCAACCCGACTCAACGCCAAGGTGGAGACGTTCTGTTCCCTTTACCAGGAGGACAATCCCTTGGCAGTGGATGCCCTGTCCATCCCTTGGAGGTCCAGGCTGGCATACATCTTCCCTCCAAGTCCAATAATACCGAAGGTATTGATGAAAATCAGACAGGACCAAGTCTCTGTGATAGCCATCATTCCATTCTGGCCAAAAAGAGCTTGGTTTTCCCAACTCATGGAGATGAGTCGAGGGATATATTGGAGGCTTCCCCCCATCCAGAACCTGGTTTCCCAAGGATCTCTGAAGTGCCAGGATCTCTGGAGATTCAACCTGACAGCCTGGAGGTTGAGCAGTCCCTACAGCAGGATAGAGGACTGTCAGAGGCCGTCCTGAAGACCCTTTCTTCTGCAAGAGCAGACTCTACCAATAAGAACTACCAGAGGACAGCCAAGATTTTCATGGAGTGGTGCTCCAAGAAGGGTATTAATAATCTACAACCTTCAACGGCTGATATTTTAAATTTTCTTCAGGACGGTTTGGATAAGGGCCTTGCCCCTGCCACTTTGAAAGTGCAGATTGCGGCCCTCTCCGCTCATTTGAACAGACGTCTGTCTCAGGATCCTCTGGTTGCAAGGTTCCTTAAAGGGGCAATGAGGCTAAATCCCTCAGTATCATCTCCAGTTCCCCAGTGGGACCTTGCGGTAGTCCTTACAGGCCTGTGCGGTCCTCCATTTGAACCCTTGGAGACTACGGAGCTAAAATATTTGGCATACAAAACCGTTTTTTTGTTGGCTATTACATCTGCCAAAAGAGTAGGGGAACTCCAGGCTCTCTCTTCTAGAGAACCGTACATTGTGTTTTTTGCAGATAGGGTGCACCTTAGATTTTTGCCTGGGTTTAACCCTAAGGTCCCCTCATGCTATAATAGCAATCAGCTAATTTCGCTACCAGTGTTTTTCCCCACTCCAACCTCTGAGGAGGAAGAAAAGCTCCACACCTTAGATGTGGTAAGGTGTCTGCGGATTTACCTATCCCGCACTCAACCGTTTAGGAAGGCCGAAAACCTACTAATTAATATGCAGGGTAAAAACAAAGGCCTCAACGCTTCCAAGCCTACTCTATCCACATGGATCAAGGAGACAATTAGGTCTTCCTTCCTTATTCAGGAGTTACTCCCTCCAGTTTTTTCTACGGCCCACTCGACCAGGGCTGTGTCATCTTCTTGGGCTGAGTACCGGTCCTTACCTTTGGACCAGATTTGTGCGGCTGCATCATGGTCATCCCAGTTGACCTTTGTCAAACATTATCGTTTAGACGTCCGCAGTTCCCAGACAACTGCCTTTGGTCAGACAGTCCTTGACGTTGTAAGGCGAGGAAACCCTCCCTAGGGGAATTACTTGCTATCTCCCCATATTGTGCTGCTGTCGGACGTAAGGGGAATCGTTGATTGTAATGTCAATCTGTATTCCCTTAGTCCAGACAGCAGCACAAGGCTTCCCTCCCTAGAAGCTTGTTTCCTTTTACTTTATAATTTACACAGTGGAGGGAGGTCTCAGGTGCCCTCTTATAGGGCCAGTAGGAGGCACCTTAAATTTGGTGCTAATTAAAGGTTCCACTGTCCTAAACAACACACAGGGGCAGAGATACCCCATATTGTGCTGCTGTCTGGACTAAGGGAATACAGATTGACATTACAATCAACGATTCTCATCAATGGACCTTGAAACTAAGCTACAATTAGACATACAAGTATCCTTTAATTATTTATATGCCGTATAGTTCTATAGGTGAGGACCATAAACTAGATGGATTGACACAATTTATCATTCTTATGTGAAAAAGTACAAACATGGAATATTAAATCGTATATGCAGTTCCGGTAAGCCCAGGGTCACACTAGTGTTTTCTTTATGAATTTGTTTCAATTATTTTCTTTCTATTAATATTTCACACATATTTGTTTCCTGGTACACTATTGATTCTTTTCCTTTTTATTTACAAAATTCTCAGTCTAACCATAAGTTGTCACCTTGTGGTCTATAAGAAGAATCTGTGCATTTGCAATGTAGTCATTGACTCCTCACTGTTCCCTCCTTTCATCTAACACTATACACGCTGGCATTTTTCCATACTGCACAGTCTTCCTGCCATTACCTTCATTATGATGATCTCTTTGCCCTTGAATAGGTTCCTTCGCTTACACTTAAAATAACATCTTGTGCTGCACATAATGACAGCAGCTACTTCCTATTAAGAACACTTCATCTGTTACATGGGTATGCCCTGCCTTACCTGCTTATTTCTAGGGAATATTGTCACTTAGCTTATTTGTAATATACATTTTGTTACGATTAAGGAAAAACATATGTAAAAAACAACCAAAGCAAGATTAAATAAAGCTATTATCAGATAGCAGGTATATAGACAATTAAATGCGATAAATGACCACAGGTTGCTGTATTGGGTTGCTTGCAGCAGCCAGAATAGTGTCCCTGAATTATTGCAGCCACTGGAGTGATTAGAGGACAAATCCTACCCATATTTTATGGAGAATCATCACACCCTGCTGTGCTATGGCTCCTGCCAGCACTAAGATTTTAATTCCATTTTCCTGGCTGCCTGTGGTTAAATTACAAAGTGTTGTTATAGAAAATTAATTTCTACAAATATTCATTCAAGATTCTGTATCTGGAAGGAAGTCAAGTTTTGTAATTCTGTGACCTCCAGCAGGTTGCAGTACAGAATTGCTGCACAGACTTTTTGATGATTTTGATGTACAGATATGGCCAAAACGGGGTATTTTAATAAGACTGGTGCACCCTCCTCCACAGACATAAACCATGACACTCTGTACCCTCTACCTAATGCTCGATTGCGTATATGTGTCCCTCCAGTGTGTTTCTATTGGACAATGCATGGTGTTGTACTGCCCCTGTCGCTAGGGAGCTTGGCACATAAGGACTTCCGGGTCTATACCCAGATTTTCTCACAGAATTTTGTTTTATTTTCCTCGTTTTCTCCCCCCCCCCCTTTTTTTTCTCCTCTTTCACTCTGTTCCTTTTCTTCTTTCTTCTCTCCCCCTTTCTGCTCCTCTTTTTCCCTCCTATTCTCCTTCTTCATTCATGTCCCAGATAATGTTATTTTTCCCTTACTGACCGTCGCATTTTGGATTTTTCTACCAGTGGCTTCTGGTTCATATTGTTTGCATTGTTATATGCATTGCATGGTTCTGTTTGTCCTTACTCTTTATATTCTTGAAAATCAATAACATTTTTGAATTGAAAAAAAACAAAAAAAAAAAACTGGTGCACGCTCAGAGTGTGAAAGTAGTGCTGCCAACGTGCTGCCTAGAATTATGCCCCTGTCCCCAATGAGTGTGATCATACGGTTACTGTTTTTGACTCAAATATATTGGAGAGAATTTATCAAGTCCTGCACTCCAGAATTCTGGTATAAAAAGTCACAAAATAAGGATTTGCAACAAATTTAACTTATTTTTTCAAAAATCTTGCAACTTTGGTCAGCTTTTGAAAAGTGGGTGTGAAAGTTGGCATTATTAGCCCGTCTGGCTGTCTGCAGTCCAGATTTCTCAACTGCAACTTTTTAAAAACTGTAACAATCTAACACCAGAAAGGCTAAATGTTTTTGTATGCTTATGGGGCGCCAGTCCACGCTAGCACACAAGTGTCTGGAAGCAAGTTTACCTCACCCAAAAACAGCCCTGACAAAAGGCAGGTTGGATAAAGATACAGTCATATGAAAAGTTTGGGCACCCTATTAATCTTAATCATTTTTAGTTCTAAATATTTGGGTGTTTGCAACAGCCATTTCAATTTGATATATCTAATAACTGATGGACACAGTAATATTTCAGAATTGAAATGAGGTTTATTGTACTAACAGAAAATGTGCATATGCATTAAACCAAAATTTGACCGGTGAAAGTATGGCACCTCACGAGTGACTTATTGGCCTCCTTTGCATAACGCCTCTGCGCTTCCGGTTTTACGCCTGGTGGGTTTTTTGCCTCCTCTTTCTACATTCCAGTTCGTTGTTTGTGGTCGCCGGCTGGCGCCCCTCTTATCCCACGTGTTCTGTTTCGGTTGGGGCTGGGTGGCCTTCCGCTTTTTGTTCCTCTGCTGTGCCTGGTGTTTGGGCTGTGTTTTGGTCTTGTCTTGCTGTTCCTCCCCGGCGCTTCTTCGTCCGTTCTTGTCTTTTCTCGATCTGCTGTCTGGTTGTCCTGCCCCTCCTTCGATTCCCGGTGCCGGTTGGCCCGCCCCGCTGTGGCCTCCACCTTTTCGTGGGTGCGTGTTTTTCTTGGTGCTGTGTTTTTTGGCGCCTGCTTGCCTTTTGTTGCCCACTCTCTTTGTTTCTGTCCCGGCCTTCTTCCTGGCTGGCTTGTCCTGTGCTTTTGCTCCTCGGCGCTCTGTTTGTGGCGTGCTTTCGCGCTTCTTTCGTCCTCTCCCTCGCTTCTCCTTGTGCGTGTGCTGTTTGTTGCCGTGCCGTGCCCTCTGCGCGTGTGCTGCGCTCTTTGGGGTGGTCTGTGGTTGTCCTTGCTGTTCTCCCTTCTTCTTCTCTGCCTTTCTGTATTTTCTTGGCCTGCCACTTCTGGGCTTCGCTGTCCCTGTGGTCTTCCTTTCCTTCTTGTTCCTCCGTGGCTGCGGTTTCTCTGGCCGTTTTGTTCCTTCCCCTGCCTTGTTGACTCTTTGTTTTCAGATCATTTGGGTTGTTTGGGGCCCTGTGCCACTCTTCGGGGTTCTGGGCCTTGCATTGGCCACCTTTCCTTTTCTCATGTTGGTCCCTGGCTTGGTTCGCTCGTGGGTTACAAACCTTTTGTGCTTCGTGTCGTGTAGTTGGGTATTCAAATCATAATGATAAGGGTACCCAATTTTTGCACCGGTGTTTTGGTTTATGCATTTGCACTTTTCTGTTGTACTCCTCATTTCAATCCTGAATTTACTGTGTCCATCGTTATTAGATATATCATTGATGGCTGTTGCAACACCCAATTTTAGACTAAAATGTTAAGTTATAGGGTGCCCAAACTTTTTCATTGACTGTATCTGTTAGATATTTAAGCCTCATTCACATGTCTGCATTCATGGACATCACCACTACAGTCCTTAAAAAAAACAGATGTCTGAATAAACACATAGAAATGAATGGGTATGTATGGCATATGCGAAAACTGTGGATGCCATATGTGCAGCATCCCAGAGGACACTGCTTATATGTTTTTCTTTAATTTTGTTGTTTTCATGTGCCACTGTGTATATAGTTTGTTTTATATGTGTTTCCCCTGTAGTGTATGTTTTGCAGCTTCCTCTTATGTTATGTTACCCCCCTTTTTTAGGACCCTTCCACTGTGGTTTGGCACCCCTCTGGTTTAGAGGACTTGGTACAGCAGACTAGGTAGGGGTGGAGACTGTAAATTGAGTGGTAGGCTAGCAGCTGCTGAGTGTGTCCACTACAGCCCATGACAGATAGGATGCAATTTTGCCAACAGTCCAGCTACAGCTTTAAGACAGGGAAGAGAGCTGTCAGTCGCCATAAAGGGAGACAATATGCCAAATATTGGAGGAAGTTGAGGTTGTGAAACCTACCAGCCAGAACCCATTAATTTTCACGTATCTGGGTTCCTGGGACTTCAGTTAATACAGCCTTCATAGCCTTTGTGGAAGAAGCAGAGACTATATATTCATTGGAATGATATTGGGCATCCCTCATCCCAATTCTGGGACCAGCCACCATAGTGGAATTCCTAACTACAACTCCCACCAGGAAACTGCATGTGTTACCAGTTAACTCAATAAAGTTCATTTTGCTTCAACTGCACTTCTGCCTCCTGAGTCATTCCTGGACATACAATCAGGGCTCTTCCGAACACTACCACAGGGCTCAGGGTAAGAGAAGACCCCTCTCCAACTGGAAGTGTCCCGGGGAAGACTACCACCACCATCAGGTACTTTGCATGCCCCCCTCAAATGGTATCCAGAATGGGAGGTGGACTGGAGGAGTTGGTTGAGCACCTTTGGGCTACCAGTGACATCACTGCCACAACTACAACTCCTATCCACCAGTTCCCTCCATAGGGTTGCTGTATACATACGTGAAATGTGGATGTGTGAATAAGACCTCAGTCAGGATGCCTTGACCATGATGTTGCTTTTTGAAGCTGAAATATTCTAGGTGGAATGCATGGTATGTCAGGAGTTTAGTTAAATGACACGAAACAGTGGCAAATATAGAGAAAGCCCCATACAAACACCAAAATGGATCCGCAGTTAGGAACCCCAGTTTTGTCAGATTTGGATGTTTTTCCCTATCCTCTTTGTAACCCTTTTATTATTGATTTATGTGGATATTAGAAAATGCTACTGAAGCTGGTAAAATCTTATAAAGTGTAAGAGGAGAATACATCTCTGCAGCAGGGCCCATTATTGTAAATGACTATCACTGAGAATGTGAGATTGTTTTGGTGTAGGATGTGAACCATATTATTTTCTGTTTTATATCCAGCATAGAAGACATTAGTTTGTTGTGACTTTCAGCACTTAACAATATTTAGATAGCTGTAACTTAAGCCTTCCAGGCAATGAAATGTGTATCTGAGATGTGGGCATCTCAAACAGTGAGTAAGCATTAGAAGCGGCGTCTCACTCTGCAGCTATGTCTGGTGTCTCAGCTAGACCTCCCAATAGCAGACTGTCACGCAATATACTTTCATCCATTCCTGTATGAGGTCATGTACAATGCCCTGAAAATCTGGAGGTTATTACAAAACTTTTTCCACATAGGGGTGTTTTATTAGCTTGGATTTCTAAAATCTGTTATAATAAATGATTGTACCAAATGTGTAAAGCACACCTTCACCAGGGAGGTTAACTATATGTACAAAACATCACTGTATAATAAAACACAGATTAGTATCATCCATCATGGAAGGCCTCAAAGCTAAATAGTCACTGCACCTAAAGTTCATATCATAGTCAACACAGCCATAAAATAACACATAAGCAGAGACATGACATGACCTGATAAAGCAAACATATTGGAAATCTATCTCTTGCTGTAAAGCAGTCATACGATAATTATGACCAGTTATGTAGATATACAGCCACTACTATTCAGCTGTAGCTTGTGTCATTGTAATAAAATACACAAAATAAGACATTTATCAATAGTGTCATAGAGTACATGCATTTAAGCAGAGATGTAACCTAGAGCTCCTAGGGCACAATGCAAATCTGTAACTGGGCCCACCTCCACCTTTCTAGTGTGTTTTTTTTAATACTGGTGTCCTCTTAGGGATCCGGTATAACTGCCAGCTCTGAGCTCCCTATAGGCACGCCTCTAAATTTCACAATCAGAACGAATAACGGGAATAATTTCTTTAAATAGGACAATTTTATCTGTTCAGTATTTGTGAAGCTCGATGTTGCGATTCTCCAAGTGTCCCACCAGGAATATTCTCCCACTCTGTCTGGGAAAGATGCAAGTGCATGCTGGATGATACAGCTGCCTAGAAAACCAGGTAAGGTGCACCCATTAATTAGTAGCACCCATGCAGGATACTCACTGGGTGTTATACATTTGCCTCGGAAACTGTGACGCCCAGCATTTAGTTGTACTTATCTAAACCCTATATTAGTTTGGAGGGGAGAGTATAGATAAGATCTACACATGGTATCATCTCTATAGCAAATAACAGACTTTTATTTTTACTTGATGGTAAGTGGAGATAATTTAGATGTCGCTTATTGGGTAAGTCTGGGGTGATAACTATTGACTGAATGGTCATCTATCTGAGTGCTAATTTATGCGTATGAATGAAGATGTGCTATAGTTTTAGTACCTTTCACCACATTGTAACATCTATGTCTACTGTCATACAAGAAGACCTTAGAAACATAATTAAACTATGTGAATTATGATCAATGATGTAAAAAGGAACATATTAGACATAAGAAATTAGTAGTATACAGGAACAACCCAGACAAAAAATGTATCACAAAGATCACAAGGATTGTATTGTTAGAAGGTATAATAATTGCAGTATTGCAGTTGCATTTATAATAATGTCAAACTATGTACAAGCCCAAATCATATAAATTTAAGACACATCATAATTTACTATATTTTACTAATGTATTACTTCCCACTTGACTTTGTTGTAACTTTTTACATAAAATTTTTTGCTACAAGTACTTTCAAGCAACAGTGGGCTGGGTGACCATTTCACAATATTCATCTGCAGTAGCACAGACTGTGCTATCTGTAAATGTATGAGAATATACATTAATAAGAAATGATCAATAGAGTACATAATGTAATAAAAGCAATTCACACAGAACAGGTTCAGGGCAAGCACGTTCATATAAAGTAGAACAAACCACAAAACCTCAGACCATAATAGATTCATACCAGTAAAAAACAGTAGTGTAAGAATAATATACCATGACATATCTTTGTCGATAATCATGTTAGGATAAAGTAAGACGTCAGAAGATTCGTAAGCAAAATTACACAAGTCTCTAGAAGTCTTCAATGTTAAAGGGGTTGTCCAGGAATTAGACAAATCCCAGAGGAGACGGGGGAAGGTGTAACATAATAAAAAAAATCATATTCACCTGTCCCTGGGCGCTCCGCTGTCCGTTCAGGTGAGTGCCGTACCTTTGCCGCCAGAAGAACTGTGCCGCACATGACTGCAGCTGCCAGAAAGGACTTGGTGATGTATGTGAGTGTATGTAGCCAGTGAAGGGATTGGCAGAGGGAAGAGGCTGATGAAAAATGGAGGAAGAGGTAGATTAAGCAAGCAGCAGAATTTAGGGTGGACTCGAGGAGAGCAAGAGCATTTGCTGGGAGGCCATGGAGTAGGATGTTACAGTAGTCTAAGTGGGTGATTATGAGGATGCGGACTGGCATTTGTGTAGCTTCAGGGGTGAGGAAGGAGCAGATTTGGTGGATGTTCTTGGTTGAGGGCAGCAGGAGGAGTGGAGGGCTTGAATGTGAGGCTTGAAGGATAGGTTAGAATCAAGGGTTATCCTCAGGCATCGGACTTGTGGAACTGGGGTAAGTGCACTACCATAAAGTTTAATAGATGTGTCAGGTGGGGGCGGCATGCAGGGTCGGAGAAGATGATGAATTCCGTTTCCTCCATGTTGAGTTTGAGAAAGCGGAAAGAGAGGAAGGAGGCTAAGGCTGCTACACATTCTGGAACACTAGACAACAGAGAGGTAATGTCTGGGCCAGAAAGATATATTTGAGTGTCGTCAGCGTAGCAATGGGATTCAATGAGTTGGCTAAGGCTGAGGGTGTAGATGGAGAACTGGAGGGGTCCCAGGAGAGATCCTTGAGGGACACCTACAGAAAGAGGGCATGGTGAGGAGGTGGTGTGTGACTGGGACACTCTGAACTCTGTGCGGTTGACAAGATCCAGGAACAGGCCAAGTCGGTGATGCCAAGGTATGAGAGAGTTTGTAACAAGAGTGAGTGGTTGACTGTCAAAGGCGGAGGAAAGGTCAAGGAGGGAAAAAACAGAGTAGTGCAGTTTGACTTTGACAGTTAGTAGGTTGTTTGTGACTTTGGTCGATGGGGTTGGAAGCCTGAGTGGACGTGTTGTTCAAGGAGTTTTGAGACAAACCGGAGCAGTGAGATAGGATGATAGTTGGCCGGAGAGGACCGGTTGAGGGATGTTTTATTAAGGATGGGTGTGATGGTAGTGTGTTTAAAGGCAGAAGGGAAGGTATCACTGGTTAGAGATAAGAGTTAGAGCAGACATAAAGACTTAAGTGAGGTTGGATCATGTTGAGCGCAAAGGTGATGAGGTGGGACTGAAATTAGGGTGGAGAGCTTTTCATTGGTGACGGTGGAGTAGAAAGCTATGGAGGAAGAACACTGAAAAGTTGAGTAGAGTGGTTGTAGGGCATGAAGCTGGAGGCTTTCTCTGATGTTGTCAGTTTTGTTTTTGAAGTAAGAGGCAAAGTCGTCCGCTGAGATAAGTGATGTCGGAGGGGGCACCAGGGCACAGAGAAGGGAATTGAAGGTATTAAATAACTGTTTGGGGTTGTGGGATAGGGAAGATGTCAGTGTTTTGAAGTACGCCTGTTATACAGAGGTGAATTCATTCTTGAAGTACTGCCTGTTTATAACTAATGAAGTTTTCCTTGGAGTGGTTTATATTCCAGAGGCATATGCCAAGGTTGGCTTTTGATCGGTCAAGCTCTGGTATGTGTGAGGGGGGGCCAGTCAAGGGCTGAAATAATGGTGCTATTGTAGAAAGCAGTGGCAGCCTTTGTGTCCTGGAGTGAGGATATGCCAGAAAGTGGTAGAAGAGACTCAGAGAGTGTGCTGATGTCAAGGTGGTTAAGGTTCCTGTTGGGTGGGTGTTAATTTCTGGATTGTGGGATCAGTTAAAGAGGAAAAGAATGAGAATAAACAGAGTGACGGCGTAACACAAGGATAATAAACACAGTGATGTCACAGTACAGTGATAACGCCCACTATAACATCATAGTACAGGTATAATGCACACACAAATGGATCACTGTGTACACTGTGACATCACAGCATATTAAGAAAGTATATTAAATATTACATGATAACTAATATGGTGGCACTGACCCCCTCACCAGCCACACTTCAGACTGCTCATTCTCATCTTTTGAACCTGTTACAGAGGAGGAAGTATCTCAT